>OZ024747.1:39832794-39837794 GCA_964016885.1 Eledone cirrhosa | reverse complement strand
GGCTTTACCCGGGTGAACAGTTGATAAGAGAAGACAAGTATAAGAGAAAACGACTGTATTGGATGCGTTATCTGGTTTACAGTTTGAGGAGAGACCATGGTGTGTGTGGCATAAAAAACGGTCAAACAACTTCCAGATACACCAGCTGCACTGTTTCAACGTTCTTCATATAGAATATGAAGATTTTACACATGAGAGTATTCAAATTTGCCTTAGAAATAAGGCAAATTTGAATACTCTCATGTAATGATGGTTTTCATGAAGCATATTTTGCAGACTGTTAATAACATGTAGTTGAAGACCGCCTGAAATATTTCTGCATCGTTGAATAGCTTCTTGTTCGTTGTTGCCCAAAAAGTAAACTTGAATGAATTTTGATTCCTCATTAGGCTGCGGGAGTAAACTGCCAATTAAATGGTAGTATTGTCCTTGGATTTTAAATGTGAAATAACCATAGTCAGTATCGTTTTTTTCAGCTCCAAAGGACGTCATCTGAAATGCAGCATTATACCGCATAACATTGCTCCTGGAGTGTTTAGCTTCGTTATTAAGGGCTATAAGTAGTATACGAATAACAGGTATTGGGTCTTCTATCAGTGGAAATCTGAACTTTCCTCCTAAGCAACACATACCAAGTGTTTCTCCTTTCCATTTTCTCGCACCATAACTACTGCATATATTATCCATGTTAACAATCGCGATTTCTATGCTTTCTCAATGGATCATAGGAAAACGCAGCTCTTAGCCAGTTTATTTTGCCTTGGAGAGTCCTTTGTGCTCGTTGTGTTTGCATCGGAACTCTCATTACCTCTCGGGGATTTTCATATTCAGCCTCCGTTTATTCCGATTGTCTTTCTTCTTGCTTTAATCTTTCTGTTTCCCGTCTCTGAGTTTCTTTTTCACTTGAAGATTTCAACTGTTTGGCGGACATTGTAACTACACCAATAGGTGATTGGTGTTTTATGACATGATGAAATTAATTTTCTTGGAAAATATCGTGAAAAAATAACAATACAAAGCAATATAAAAAATAGAAATAAATGCAAATCGCAACCTTAGAGAATAGGTTGACACTCTGTTATCTGAATTAGGTAAATAATAATATGACACTATCCTCAAAAAGCTAAATTAATATAGACCGTAGATTAATTTCAAATAGTTCAATTTCTTCTGTGTTCTGTAAAATAGGTTTGTGTTGTAGTTAGTATCACCTAACTTTCAATGATTGGTGTAAAACAACAAACCTACTGATACTTTGATCTATCTTCGGGTTTTAGACCTTTGTATGGGTTTTCCGTGATTTCATTCCATTTACGATTGCACGTGAATGTTATAAATAAATCAGGCCTACCGTATTCTCTCACATAACACATTACATCTTGAGTTCTTTCCTTCCAATATGTTAGACTTCCAACAAAAGTAGAAAGTAAACTTACAGCCCTACCTAATTCTTGTGCATTGAGTACTCCTTCATTATTTAGAGAATCTTTTAAAAGCGAATACTCTTCGACCCTTAGCTTTGTTTGGTGCTGTTTGATGTACAATAACCGTTCAAACCCAATTTTGGCATACATCAACTAAATGCATTTGGAACAATCGTTTACATCTTACAATTTGATTACAAGTATTTCTTAGTTTGCCTGCATGTAACATTCTTATTTGGGACTGTTTGATTTGTATTGAGGTTGTATAAAGATAAATCCAACGAATAGCCCTCATTTCCTCTCCAAAGAATCAAAGATTATTGTAATGGATCATAGGATCTATGTAATTCATTGATTTTCTTTACAGTATTATCTTTATAAGTAAAAATGATGTTTCTTTGTGAAAATTCAGTTCCCACATCGTTAGATACTCGTCATTGTACCTTCGTGTATGCTCACTAGCTGGTACTCTATCTGCACAAATTGACAATTGAAGATTTGGACTGTTAACAAAGCATGTCATAGTTTTGATTTGTTTGACAAGCTCACTATTTTCCAAAAGTATCTCTTGGATGTGTCTTATAGTGTGTCAGTGTGTTTCACGAAACCTACTATTTCTAATATTAATTTATTCATTTAAATCATCAATAAAATAAACTTGAGCATATTTAGGAATATTATCAACTGCATTATTGCATTATACAATGAACTTATTCTGTGATAAATTTGACCTTGTATTTTAAACCTGGCATGAATCCCGACAGAGTCCAAAAGATGTAATTGAAAACAATTCGGTATATTTTTAAAAGAATTTTATGGAATCCCTAGTTTCCCCCAGCATTAGTGTATTTAAAGGTTCAGGTGGGCTTTCAATTAAATTCAATTTAACTTTACCATTTGAAAAACATAATCCCTTAGGTTCATCTTTAAATAATTTTGCACAACAATGCTTACAAACTATTGACATTGTTCCTAAATTTGATAGATTATCATAATTTTTACTTGGATCATATTCAAATGCAGCATTTGTAAATGATTTAACAGAACTACGTAGTTTAGCATACTTTGATCTTTTTACTTGAGTTACAATTTCTTGTTCTTTCCTATTCCGAGAATGTCTTGCTTCATTGTGAGAAATTATATTTTCCTCTTTTATTTCATCTCTTCTTTTTTCTGTCAAATTTTCTCTCAACTCTTGGAGAGCTAATCTGTTTTCTTCTCTAATTTCGTTTCTCCTTTGAAGTGAGTGCCTTTCCCCACTTTGTCTTTTATACTCTTGATTTCTTGTTCCCTGAATTTCTTTCCCTTCCTCATTCATTTCCTTTCTCTTTCGGCGCTTTCTTTCTGAGTTATTTGAAATGTTCCTTACATCATTAATATTATTGTTGTTTAAGTTAGTAGTTGCATTGAAATGGTTATCATTATTATGCGCTGTATTAATATTGATATCGTAATTTTCTGAAGTGACACTGTTGTTAAAAGAATTTGTATCGTTTGCTTCCATGATGGAAAAAATATGGATGACAAAGAAGAGTAAGGTGAAATAAGAAAGGTTTGGAGAAGAAAGAATAAAGTTGTCCAATTATTCAAACAACGGAACACCGTGATCATGAAAGTAACGATTTACACAGATACGTTAACTCTTAGCCAACTTTCACCGAGAATCAAACTCACGACCTAATAGTTTCTTTCTGTATTTGTTCTATTTGTATATCATTCCAATGATTGTGGCAATCCGAGAATAAATGGTGACGACCTTGCACCAATCTTAGTCTGAGGGCATTGCGGCATTTATACTTTCACTTTTGGTGAAAGAAATTAAGTCAGGCGCTTAATCTTCTTCCAAATCAGATGTTCAGCTATGTCAACTTCCTAAATTTTCAAATACAGGCTGGGCTGGGAAGAGACGCGTATTACTTTCATCGGGCATAATTTGCTACCATAGAGTTACTAAAAACATTATCGTCTCCAGTGTCACACCAGCATCATAACAAAGGCAAACATACTGACCAAAACGAACATCACCACAAGTACCATACCGTTAAAAACAGATCAGTATTAATCTATCACCAACAGCTTTAAAGTATCACCAATAACTTAACACTCATCATCACGCCTCCCACACCACCAACAACAACAAGACCAAATTGCAGCAGCGGCAGCTTTTACCACAAACAGTACAACGCCTACAAATAACTTGATCTCAAACAATAAACAAAAGCAGCACAACCGCCACGACAAAGCCCTTCACAACCAACAATACCACCAACTACACCAGAGACAAAATGCCCATCATGCATCCATCAACACTCCTTTGTTCAGGATTGATATCTTTATAATCATGATTAACATCATCATCACTATCATCCTCATCATTATCATCATTATCCTCACCATTATAATCATCATCATCATCACTCATCTCGTGAGAATAACTGCACTTGCTGTGTTCTACCTCCATGATAACCTTCAATATTTTTTTGACATATCTCTGCGTGTGCATGTGAGTGCACATATATCATGTACGCATATATGCATACACATACACACGCACGCATGTATATATACATACACACACATATATATATATAACCACATATATATACATATGTATGTATGTGTGTGTGTGTGTGTGTGTGTGTGTGTGTGTTTGCATATATGCATACATCGTTCATATACACACTTATGCAGGTATATATATAGATAGATAGCTTTATGTTTGTATCGATATATATATATACATATAGACATTTATACATACATATAAATAGATGTATATATATACACACATACATATGTCTATATATGTATATATATATAGAGAGAGAAACATACAAATATAAATACATACATACATACATACATACGTACATACATACATACATACATACATACACACATACATACATACATACATATATATATATACATACATGTCTGCATCAGACACACAAATATGTAATTTATATTTGCTATATTTCATATTGAATTCTAAAATATTAATTAAAATCTTTGTAGCTTACAGCCAATTTAAAGTATTTTGAACAGAAAAATTAAAATTCTAAATACAAAATCAGACATTCGGGAAAATAACAAAACAATTTAGAAACGAATTACGAAGAATAAACGCCAAAATACATTGGTGCGCACGCGCAAATACACTGGGTACATGTATGAAATGTATGAATGAACACTATATATATATATATATATATATATATATATATATATATATATATATATATAAGCAAAAGGGATATTTAATTTGCTGGTAATTCAACAAATATATATATTTATAACTGATTCGAGGCACTCGACAGTTTTCTAGTCGGTTCGGGTTCTGTTTGGATAGTCTATCCAGGTTCTGTTTGGATAGTCTGTCCAAGCAGAATCTGAACCGATAGGGTCTGGTTTCTGGGGTATGTCACCTTATAGAACAAATTTTGTATTTTATCTGATGAGAGCGTACCAAAGTTTTGGTACCCTTGAAATATATATAATAGAATAAATATGGTTTTATAAATCTAGTTTCCATTAATATCATTGATATATAAATATATATATATATATATATAT
>OZ024747.1:39815294-39827794 GCA_964016885.1 Eledone cirrhosa | reverse complement strand
AGTCAACCTGAAATCGGAGATTATCATGACATGCAGACACCAGAGAAGGTGCACACTCTGTAAGTATTCCATTATGTAACAATTTATGTATTTTTTCATGTACAACCCAATGTGTATTTTTTATATATTTTTTATATATTCTATATGTATTTTTTCATATATGTTTTGGGTATACCCTTTACATTATTCCTATGAGCTTCCCATATTTAATTTTGTTTAACATTTCTATATGTGGATTAATCCACGTTAGTACCATAATGCCAACTCAGTCAACATGTGCATCAAAGTGTGTCTGCATATACGTATATACCGTTATGTGAGATGCTGCATGCGTTCACTGACTATCCTTCATATGTAATTTATTTGTACTTTGCACGTATTTCCCCACGTAATATTTCGATGTACAGCATCATGTGCATGCTTGCATGCACCTTCCAAATATTTTTTATACAGTTTATTTTCATATATGTGCGTACGTGTGTGTGTGTATGTCTGTCTGGGTGTGAGTGCTTAAATGGCTGTGGGTGTGTATATATGTATATGTGTGTGTGTGTGTGTGTATGTATGTACAATTACACGCACGTATGTATGTATGTGTGTGCATTTGCATGCACGCACATATATATATATATATATATGTGTATATGCAATATATTAACAAATGGAAACTATATTTATAAAACCATATTTATTTTATTATACATATTTCAAAGGCCACCAAGGCAAATTATGGTGCGCTTTCATCAGATAAAATACAATACAGATTAGTTTTCTAAATAAATATTGACATACCCTGAAAAAAGACAACCTTAACGGTTGGAGCTTCCTGGATAGTGGAGATATTACATTTATTGAGGGTGATAGAAGGTTATGATTGAGTATGCAAATGAGTGTCCGAAAGGGTGAAAAGATAACGGTTTATTTAAATTAAACTGTTGGAAGAAGGTGATATTGTGAGGGAGAGAGGGAAAAAAAAAGAAAGGAAAAAGAAGGAATGAATATATATTTTTGACAGTGAAAATAGTGTGAATGGAGGAGAGCGTAATTATATTTTTAAGTGAGAGAAAAATTTAAAATATCCAAATAATTCTAAATTTATGGAAAATTTTCGAGAGTTTACAAAAGAATAACCACTTAGTTATATTATAAAAACAGTAAAGGAGCGTAAATGAAGTTATAAGTGATTTTTTTAAGAACTCAGATGTCACTAAAGATTAAATGTTATAAAGTTAAGAAGTTAAATTTTCTATCTTAAGAATGTAATTAGAACATGAACCTTATGTTATTTTATACGAAGTCATAAATTTACTTGCTATAAAAACATTTTTCATGAGAATATATTTAAAGCATAAACCATAGGTTACTCCACATATATATACAAAAAAAAACATATGTTTTTCCACATATATATAAACATTTGGATATATATCTTAAAAACTTTGAAAATATAAGAATATAAAAATATAAAAATATAGTTTTTCTATATCCTTCAAAGGAATTTTCAAAAGATTTTCTTAAACCCTTCAGTAAGTTTTTCTAGAAAAAATTTTTCTTAAAGGAGTTTCAAGCAGTCATATAAAGGAATTTAATAATCTATCGATATGTGTAATAATATATATGTGAAGTAGAGATAATAGAAAATAAATTAAAGGTCTGACTGTGTATGAATAGATACATGTATATACGTGGGTCCCGTATGTGTACGTGTGGGAATGTGTCTGCGTATGAATGTACTTATATATGAGAGGGGGATATAAAGATATATTTGTATGTACATGTTTGAACGCAAGCACGCAAGCTCTATGTGTGGTGTGTGTGTGTGATAGAGTAGGCTTCAATGAATGCATATGTAAGCATATACATATGGGTCGCATATGTGTGTGTGTGCGTGTGTATGTACATGTGTGAACGCAAGCACGCAAGCTCTATGTGTGAGTGTGTGAGTGTATGTAGGTCCACACAGATAAGTGTACGATTAGTGGCTCGGAATGCCTCTATATAGGTGTGAGCACATGTGTGTGTGGGTTTATATGTATGGGGAGGCAGGCAAGCAAAGGATTGGTATGGGAAATAATAAAGACTACAATTCACACAGCAGTAATTTTGATGATGGGATTGGGGTGAGTGACAGCTCACGCCTGAATGGAAATGGCCAATGGGCATATTTCAGTGATCAAGAACTATGATGACGTCACGAACCATCGACCAATATAAGTGACGCGCAAACAGATGAAGGCATATGACAAAAATTCAGCAGAAAGATAATTTGGTCCAGCAGAAAGATAATTTGGTTCGAAATCACTAGAGGTATCTGAAGAACTTGCGAATCCAGAGTCAGGTTCGATCCACAAAGAGATCTCACCTCGAGCTGTTCGCCGGAGAAACAATTGTAATATGTAATAAATTGAGTTCCGGTGCATCACTGATTCTTCGTTTTCCATTTTACACAGACACACACACACATATATATATATATATATATATATATATATATATATATATATATATATATATGTGTGTGTGTGTGTGTGTGTGTGTGTGTGTGTGTGTGTGTGTGTATACATGTATATATATACATATTTATATATATTTATATATATATATATATATATATATATATATATATATATATATATATATATATATATATATATACAAAATTAAGATAAATTAAATTAAATTAAATTAAGGATGTCACCCGGATAAACATGCGCCATATCACCCGTAAAATATGCTCTAAGATTCTAATGAATAGATCCGAGCATTTTATATCAACTAGAAATTGATTGACATATAAATAAACATATGAAACACTTTTACAAATTATCCCCTGTGATTGTTTCATATGTTTATTTATATGTCAATCAATTTCTAGTTGATATATAAATATATATATATTTATATGTACGTCTAGTCGAGAGCTTTTAATTCGGAATGTGGAACGGAATTGATTTCCATTTTTCACACTTTGAATTTACCCGCCAAAAACCCGGGGTTACTTCCCTTGTTGGAAATAACACGTGACAGTGCAACATTGAGGGCTGCAAACGATAGCGATTCAACGTTACATTCCACACGGGGTTGAGGCATAGAACAAAATTTTCGGTTAATGACGGGAGTCCTGTTCCATCATGGAATACCACATGCTTGCATTTTACGTAAGCTGGATGGATGATACGGTTTTCATAGAAACCTATCGGACGTATTGCAAAATATTGTTCGATATGTCCAGCTCAGTTGTCTAATCTGAGTTGTTTTTGGTATTGTGTGGCTAGGTCTGCCTGCCGCAATTTTCAATTTGTCAAGCTGTCTAAACGTATGTTATTACTCTAGAGGGCCCATCTTATTGAGTGCTTTGCTAGTCATTCCTAATTGTAGGTTGTTAGCTTGGCCACAGCCAAATCTACGATTTTACTAGGCTTCCACTTCTCTCTCTATATAAATATACATACACACATATATACACACACACACAAACACACACACACAACACACACACATATATATATATATATATATATATATATATATATATATATATGGATGTAAATATAATGTATTTTGCAATACATTTTATGCTTAATTAAAAGCATTTTGAAGACCGTAAGCTATTGTTTTAAAGTAGTGACAAATTCACTCACTTCGATCTCAGCAAACAGGAGGAGATAAGCCGACATGACATGTTTCGCTTTAGTTGAAGCTTATCAAGGCCAACTACCCCGCCCGTCTGCTGAGATCAATGATGTTATATTCTTATAGAAATCTAGTAAATAATCAGGAGCTGATTATGCAGAGCGGTTGTTGGTCAGGCAGAAATTAAAAATTAGAATTGTAGCTCTGAAATAGCAATATATATATGGATGTAAATATAATGTATTTTGCAATACATTTTATGCTTAATTAAAAGCATTTTGAAGACCGTAAGCTATTGTTTTAAAGTAGTGACAAATTCACTCACTTCGATCTCAGCAAACAGGAGGAGATAAGCCGACTCCTGTTTGCTGAGATCGAAGTGAGTGAATTTGTCACTACTTTAAAACAATAGCTTACGGTCTTCAAAATGCTTTTAATTAAGCATAAAATGTATTGCAAAATACATTATATTTACATCCATATATATATTGCTATTTCAGAGCTACAATTCTAATTTTTATATATATATATATATATATATATATATATATAAATCAGGAAAGAAGGGTGACACGATTTGCTATACAAAAAAGGTTTTTAATCTCATTGCTGACAATTGTTTCTCTGAACTGGTAGGTCTAGAGATCGATACCCGCTTGTTTTCACGTCATTAGATCACCAATACATAGTTGTAACCAGTCAATTCATGTATGTGTATATATATATATATATATGAGAAAAACGTGCTGCGGGTTGCTAATGGGTTACATATGAATAAAGTTAGTCCTTCATAAGTGATCTTCCAACCATCATTGGTATTTCATCGCTTTAAAGACCATATACCTCCGGTTGGTGCGAGCAACGGCTAAAAAAAGTCGTTGGGACACGTAATTAAAGGGGACACGAGTGTAAACAAACAAAATGGTGAAGCAACAGAAACTGAGGAAGAAGGAGTCAAGTCCCAAATTTCTATGAATTTAAATTCGGCGAAATCGTGAACGAGAGAGAATAAAGACCATCAAACCTGGTTGGAATATAAGCAAGGAAGGAATTCCGTACAGGTCTAACGGGGGGAAGAAGGGATCTAGTCTGTGATTTCTGTATCTTTACCCTCTCTAGCAGTCACTCTCTCTGTTAGCCTCTTCCTCACCCTTCACTCACTCTTTCTCTGTTACTACCTCTCGTCCTCCCCTCCTTCTTCCCGTTTGACCTGTGCATGAATTGACTGGTTACAACTATGTATTGGTGATCGAATGACGTGAAAACAAGCGGGTATCGAAGAACAACAGTCAAAAATCACCGCAACACAACAAGAACATTACACATACATAAATAGTAAAAACAAAACTTTAATGGAGGTCATCTCCAACGACCCTTCGGTGAAAACCGAAGGGAAAACTTATTCGAACTGTGTAGACAAACCTAATTTAAAGATGATTAGGGTCCCTACGGACACTTATAAGTCTTTAAATAAAAACTTTCCTAAGGACGTGGGTAATCCTTGTATTCTTTTAAAAAGATTCCCCACCCTCACCCCAGACACCCCCACCCCACCAAACATCTCCGTCCCCACCCCGCCGGAAACCACCACCCACCCAGACAACTCCTCTAACACCCCCATGGAAACTGTGCGGCCTGATCCCCGGGAGACGAAGAGGTGACTGTTTTCTTCTCCTCTTTTAACTTTTCAGAACCAACATGGCCAATATAAGAGTTGGGTGTGTGAATGTACGCGGCCTGGGGATGCCCTGGAAACAGGACAAACTCTTAAACGACCTCAGGTCGCACAGTATAGATGTAGTAGCCATTTGCGCGTCCAGGATCCACAGCGAGCGACAGCTGGCCCCCATCTTCGATAACTTTGAGATCTACGCATCTCTCTGTCAGCCGGGAGGTGGGGCGGAGTTGCCGTTTTGCTGCGGAAACACCTGGGCCTCGTAACACAGACGGTACATCTGGACCCGGAGGGTCGACTGGTGGTCCTAGACGTTGACGGTAGTGAAGGTGGAGCCTTCAGACTGGTGGCCGCATATGCCCCATCCAGGGCACCGCCGCCAGACTTCTTCAAACGTCTAGAGAGTTTACTGGGAATGTCCCGCTCCTTGCTTTTAGTGGGGGACTGGAATGGAATCCTAGATGCACGTTGGGACTATGTGGGAGCTTGTCCCAATAAAGGGGGGTGTAACATCCTCAAACAGTTAATCGGCCGATTTGACCTGGCCGATAGATATCGACTAGATTTTCCGACTGTGCCACTGTGGACGTGGACTAATCGTAGCGGAATATCTAGATCGTACCTAGATAGGGTTCTAGTTAGAAATAAAGATAGGGACATGTTAAGCTGTCCACAAATGTTCATGGTTGCCTATTCAGATCACAAACTAGTGACCTGCATGGTCAACCTTGATAGAATCCATAAACAAGGACCCGGCTACTGGAAGCTGAACTTGTCGTTCCCAACATGCAAAGCCTACAGTAGACGGATTAGCACTTTAGTTAAACAGCACTTGACAGGGGCCATTGTCAACAACAGATGGTGGTACACTCTCAAGAGGGTAGTTAGATTAGACTCGTTAGTTTTTAGTAAAGAATTAGCGTTAGATAGAAATAGAACCGAGAAAGAACTGGTAGATAAAGTAGAATAGGCAATTAGAAGTGGCAACGTAGCCAGCATGCTAGCAACGAGAACGACCTTGGACCAGTTCTTCGACGAAAGCATGAGGGCTGCGTTGTCAGAAGCAAAATACGTGCTCTGGGAAACGAGGGCGCCAAAGCTGTTAGCTGGGCCCGAGTGACGGAGGCAAAAAGTGGCAACAAGTCCACGATTCGGTCTTTGAAGGACCAACACGGACGGGTGATGCGTGAGCCGAAGGAGATGTGTGCGGCCTTTCAGCGGCACTTTGCTCAGCTGTTCGGGCAGGGCGGCGCGCCGGGAGGGGCTATGGATTTCGGTCCATACCTCGACGGCCTACCGCTACTCTCAGACAGCGAGGCAAAGTTCTGCGAAAAGCCGATCTCAGCCGCTGAGATAGGGGACGCGCTGAGCCAATGCGGCAAACGCAAATCTCCAGGTCTAGACGGTCTACCCTACGAATTTTACGTAGCAATGCCGGATTATTCTCCGGTCTCCTGGAAGCAGTCTAATGCTACTGGCATCAGAACGGGAGAATTCCCAGTTCTGTGACCGGGGGCGTAGTCACACTAGTCAGGAAGGACGAGAATAAGGGGGATGACATAGGCAACTTCCGGCCCATAACTCTGCTAAACACTGAGTTACAGATTTTGGCCAAGGTGTTGGCAAAGAGGCTGGCGCTTGTCGTCGAAAACCTGTTGGAAGAAGTGCAGACATGCGCAATCCCGACCAGGTCCATACACGACAACCTCCACCTCATGCGATACATCCTAGAGAGGGTAGGGTGTAAACCAGGCTTCGGTGGGGCCCTGATCAACTTGGATCAGTCTAAGGCTTTCGATAGGGTTGACCATCGTTACCTGAATGCGGTACTCGAGGCGGCAGGCTTCGGACCCGTGTTCAGGGGCTGGATTGCTGCAATGCATAACAGCAACATCTGCTCAAGTGTTAAGGTGAACGGCTACCTCTTGGAGCCGTTCCATATCACGCGATCCATTCGACAGGGATGCCCTCTCTCCTCCCTTCTGTACGTATTGACTCTCGAGCCACTACTGCGGAAGTTGGAGCTATTGCAGGGCATCCCTCTGGAACCGGAACTGCGGAAAGCGGCGTCGGCCTACACCGACGACGTGTCAGTAATGGTCTCGAGCGCCTCGCAAATCGAGGAAGTCGGCGCTTTACTAAAGGAATACGAAAGGTTCACAGGAGCGAAGCTGAACCGGAACAAGTCCATCGGTTTGCAACTCGGATCGTGGAGAGGCAAACCGATGCCTTCCGATGGCGTCGTCTGACGCTGGACGGAAGGACCAGTAAAGCTGCTCGGGGTCTGCTTTGGTCCAGACCTCCAGGTGGAGAAGAACTGGAACGAGGTGTCGGCGAAGGTGTTTGCACTCACCCAGAAGTGGGCCGAGTGCAAACTATCCTTGAAAGGTCGAGCGGTGGTGGCGAACACTTTTATAGCGTCCGCCATCTACTACCGCTTGACCGTCGTGCCTTGTCCAGCCAAAATGCTCGCAAAAATGGAGCGCCTGCTCTTCAAATTCCTTTGGAAGAGGCGGGCTCCTTTGGTGAGAATATCCATCTGCTGCCAACGCCCTTCCAACGGAGGGCTGAGGATGCCGTGGCTGACGATGCGCAAACACGCGCTCAGGCTGCGGCATCTCTACGTATTCCTCACCGGACAACCGCTGTGGGCCCCGTTCGTGAGGCGAGCCTTCCCACGACGCGTAGAGGAAGACGAACTGGCCAGTCTGTTCGGTAGGACCTTCCGCCCGGAACCGATGGACAACATCCAAAAGTCCCTGGCCTGGCATTTCTACCGAGGAGCTCTACCAGTTCGAGACAAGCTCTACAGAGATGGGCGCCCGAGCAGGGACCCTGCAAAAAAGATCTGTCCGAGGTGCGTGCGAGTCGAAGAAATCGTCGCGCACGCATTCATACACTGCCCGGGCGTCACCCACCTGTGGGTCTATGTAGAACGACTATTGTCACGGGTGGGACCAATCCGGTTGACCACCGACTCCACTGTCATGATCAAACTGCCACCCTCCTTCAAAAACGAAGGAGAGGCGGTTTTCCTTTCTGTGATAGCTATGGCGAAAGAGGTTGTATGGTAGAGTGGACAAGGTTGAAAGGGCTGAGGTCAGAAACCTTTATCTCCGGCCAACAACTGATTATTTTTTTCAAATACCACTTTGGAAGAAGAATCAGGATGGAGAGAGAGGTGCTGTACCCCAGCAAGTTTTATGAAAGGTGGGTGAAAGTGGAGAGAATGGCTCGAGTGAATGGGCGTTCTCTCTATATTAGCCTGTAGGTTGAGGAAAAAGAGGAGTAGAAACTCTTCGTACTCCTGGAGATGAGGGTTTTCACATTTTTTTCGGGGGTATGTGTTACCCATATGAAATGTCTCCCCCTATTGGGGAAAATCGACTAATATTTAAATTACATTTGTGATAATATTTTTCACGTTTTTATTGTATGTAAACTTCCTCCTTTGCATTTGTCCCCTTCTTTTGTGCCCCTGTGGCTAATAAAGAAACATATATATATATATATATATATATATATATGTGTATATATATATATCCTCGCCCACTCCATCCTCCTCTTCATCCAAAACCTCAACCACGACCTCTTCTCCTTCCTCACCTCCACCAAAGCCCTTAAGCTACACTCACTCCTCCTGACCACCCCCATCCACCACACACCGCCCATCCCTATGATCCCCGACCCCTACCACCCCACCTCCCCTCCTCCCTCCCACACCCGAACCCCACCACTTGTTTTCACCATACCCGCTGACACCCCCCATCTCCGCACCTGAGCCCTCACTCCCCAGTAGAGGCCTTCGCTTCATAACCACACTCTGCACAGCGACGAGTTCCGCAGCCGAACGGAAGTCGAGCGATTCGTGCGACGCACCAAGCTACAGGCACATTCCATCAAACGCAACCGGCTCCGAACGCCCCAGACCCGTCTCTCGCACTGGGCCGACGACCATCGTCTTGGACGCCGGCCCCAAGGCAATTTAGCACCCTGGACGCCTTCGTCGATGCCTGCCGTAGCGCAATAAATCGCTTCGACTTCCGCCACCGGCCCCAACGGATTAACATTTCACGGGGCGAACTCCTCGCTCTCCGCTCCCTCCGTAGACGCGATGACATCGTCATCAAACGGGCGGACACGGGAGGCGCCGTGGTGTGTGGCGCGCTGACCTCTACACGGCTGAAGCCCTCAGGCAGCTCCGTAACCCCCTCTTCTACTGCCCTCTACCCTCCGATCCCACATCCCTCTACCAACAACAAGTTTACTCCACCATCCAACACCTTGTCTCCTCCTCCCTGCCCCCCCCCCACCTCTTCCCACCTCATGATCCGCACACCCCGCACCCCCACTATCTACTTTCTACCCAAACTCCACAAACCGACAACCCCGGCCGCCACATCGTTTCCGCTTGCAACTGCCTCACCTAACTCATCTCCGCCTTTCTTGACTCCATCCTCGCCCCCCTCATCACCACTCTCGCCTCCCACATCTCCGACACCAACCACACCCTTCGCCTATTCGACTCCTTCACCTTCTCACCGGGCCCACAGCCCTTCCTCTTAACCCAAGATATCAAGTCGCTCTATACAGTCATCCCCCACGCCGACGGCCTACGTGCCCTCAAGCACAACATCGACCTTCACCCCTCCCCCACCCCCCACCCCACCCTCCTTCGCCTCGCCGAGCTGGTCCTCATCCTCAACTCTTTCTCCTTCTCGGGTGAGTTTTACCAACAGGTCACGGCGGTAGCCTTGGGCAAAAGAATGGGCCCAAACCATGCCAATCTTTTCGTTGGCCATGTTGAGGACCAAATCTTTGCCCAGTACACCGGCCCCACGCCCGAACTGTACGGTCGTTACATCGACGACTGTATCGGAGCCACGACCCTCACCCGAGAACTCTCGACTCCTTTCTCTCCTTTTTCTGCTCCTTCCACCCCTCCCTCCACTTCACCACCTCTATCTCCACCACCAAGGACCACTCCTTAGACATCTCCGTCGCATTCGACCCCTCCCACCACTCCCTCGTTACCTCCGCCTTCTTCAAAGCCACCGACTCCCACTCCTACCTCGACTTCACCTCCTCTCACCCTACACACACTAAACACTTTATTCCCTACTCCCAACTCCTCAGGATCCTCCGCCTCTGTAGCCGAGATGACTTTGAGTCACAGGCCCTTTCCCTAGTCAGCCATTTCATCCGCAGAGGTTACCCCCTCCCTCGTCCACACCGCCCTCACTCGCGCCCGTGCTGTCCACCGCACCACGACCCTCACCCCACGCCACCGCACACCCACCGTCTCCACTTCCCCATCACCTACCACCCCACACCCTACCTCTCCACCGCACCATCCTCCCCCTCTTCTGACGCTTTCAGTCCGACCCCTCCACCTCCCTCATCTTCCCAGCCCCACCACTCCCCACCTTCAAATGTGCACACAATCTCCTCACCTTCCTCGTCCACAGCTTCCTCCTCCCCAACCCACGCCCTCCCCCCTGGTTCCCTTCCCTGTTCCAGGCTTCGTTGCAACACCTGTCCCCACATCACCAACACCACCACCTTCCAGGGTCCCAACGGCCACTCTCTCCCTGTCCGGCACGCCTTCCGCTGCACCTCCTCCAACCTAGTCTATGGACTTCACTGCACGGAGTGTAGCGCAACCTACGTTGAACAGACTGGACGTCGCCTGGCGGACCGTTTTCCGAACACCTCCGAGATATTCATCTCGGCGGTAGTTCCCCCATCGCCCGCCACTTTGGCTCCTCCCCTGGACATTCCGCGCACCACCTCACAGTCTGTGGCCTACTCCAATGCCACGGAACACCCGCCACCTTCCTCACGGTCGAACAACATACCATCTTCACCCTACAGACCCACACTCCCTCCGGCCTGAACTCCCCACCCCTATTCCTTTAGCCTTCGACAACCCCCCCCCCTCCCGCCACAAACACACATATCCCCCACTAACACCACTAACACACTCCTCCTTTTCACCGCCCCTCCCCCATTAACAATACTAACATCCTTCCCCCCTCCCCTCTCCCCCTATCACGCACAAACACACCGGTATATATATACACGCACTCACACTAACCACACACCCTACTACCACCACTAACCCTCACCCACACATCCATTCCCACCACCCCACAACTAATACCACTAACATCCCGCCGACCCCACGCACACGAACATACCCACCCACCCACACCCATTTACACCCCCCCCCACCCCACTACACACCCGCATTCAACCCTTTCCCCACCACCAGTATACTAACACCCACTAACATCCCTTCACCACACACACACTCATCCAAACACGCACACACACACCAGGACACTACACTCCCTCCACCGTCCCTCACACCTTTCTCTCCCTCTCCCCGCTCCACCCACACCCCTTCACACACACACACACACACATCCCACTAACACCTCTACTAATACCCCCTCCCCCGCACGACCCCCTCCCCACACCACCTTTCACACCTACCCATCCTCTCCCCTGTCCACCGTACCTCCGTACACACTGACACACCGACTTTCTCCACCTGCCATACTCCCCTACTGCTGCTATGCCCTGACCCTCTGACTACCTCTCCGCACACACAGACACACAGCCCTCTCCACCTGTCCATCTCCTCTACTGTCCTCCTGCCTTGATCCTCTGACCATTTCCTGTTGCGCGCGAACCCCACATCTCCCCTCTCCGACCAACCCAACCACGGATTACACACATTGGACATCGCTCCCACGAATCAGCTCCATCACAAGGAAAATATCCGGCAACTCACCACACCCTCTACGGAACTACCTTAGGAACTTACCCACGGACATACACTCACACGCCACCTACATCCACAATACGTATAAACACCACAGTCACGTGCGTACCCCCTCATATTTACACACTCAGCCTCCGGAATCCTCTCCCGCCCTCCCCCACCCCTGTGACCCATCCCCATCCACACGCGCACACACACACCGACCTACACCCACCCCCACACACACACCTTTTCCTGAACATGGAACCTCGTACTTCCCCCAACTCTCACATTCACATACACACACACACACACACACACACGTACACCTACACAGACACACCACCTTCAGCCCTCCCCGCTCGGACACCCCGTCTCCCTCTCTCCACTCCACCCGCCACCACCCCTACACGCCTCACACCC
>OZ024747.1:39800294-39810294 GCA_964016885.1 Eledone cirrhosa | reverse complement strand
GCTTCCGCAGTAAAGGCTCGAGAGTCAATACGTACAGATGGGAAGATAGAGGGCACCCTTGACAGACCGATCGGGAGAGCCGAAATGGTTCCGAGAGGTGGCCATTAACCTTGACCACCGAGCGTGTGCCGCTGTGCATTGCAGCGATCCAGCTTCTGAAGACAGGGCCGAAGCCAGCTGCTTTGAGGACAAACTCCAGATACCGATGTTCGACCCTATCGAATGCTTTCGATTGATCTAAATTGATCAGTGCCCCACCGAAGCCAGGTTTACACCCAACCCTCTCTATGATGTATCGCATGAGGTGGAGATTGCCGTGTATGGACCTGGCTGGGATTGCGCAAGTTTGCGCCTCCCCAACCAAATCCTCGACGACAAGCGCCAATCTCTTTGCTAACACCTTGGCCAAAATCTTAAACTCTGTGTTGAGCAGAGTTATGGGCCTAAGTTGTCTAATGTATCCCTCTTGTTCTCGTCTTTCCTTACCAGCGTCACTACTCCCCTGCTCACAGAACTGGGAATACTCCCATTCTGCTGCCAGTTGCAGTAGAGTGCTTCGAGGAGATCGGAGAACAAGTCTAGGATATTTACGTAAAGCTCGTAGGGCAGGCCATCCAATCCGGGTGACTTACGCCTCATGCAGCCGACAAGGGCGTCCTGAATCTCGGCTGAAGTAATCGGCCTTTCGCAGCGCTCAGCGTCGACCGTCGAGATGCGCGGCAAGCCGTCAAGGTAGGGACTGAAATCCGCTACTCTCTCTGACTCGCCACTCTCCCCGAACAACCGAGCAAAGTGCTGGCGAAAGGCCTCACACATCCGCTTGGAATCGCTTATCTCGTGTCCGTCTCGGTTCGCCAAAGACCGAATTCTGGTTTTATTACCACGCTGCGCCTCCGCCACGCAGGCCCATCGAACAGCTTTGGTTACCTCGTTTCTCAGCGCCCGCGCCTTAGCTCTGACAATGCAACCTTCGTGTTTCGCATTGAAGAAATGGTCTAATGCCATTCTCTCCGCTAGCACGTCCGTTGCAATGCCACTACAAATAGCCTCGTCTAACTTATCTACCAGCTCCCCCTCCTTAATTATTAATTCTACTTTTGGCACATGGCCAGCAATTATCCCAGTGCATTACTGGTACTTTATTTTATCGACCCCGTAAGGATGAAAGCAAAGTTAATCTCGGTGGGATTTGAACTCAGATCATAAATGGCTGTATCTTTATGGTGCACAGCATGGCGCCCGACCCTCTACCGATACTGCCAATCCACCGTAATAATAATTGTTTCTACTTTTGGCACAAGGCCAGCAATTATCTCAGTGCATTACTGGTACTTTATTTTATCGACCCCGTAAGGATGAAAGGCAAAGTTAACCTCGGCGGGATTTGAACTCAGAATGGCAAGGGCCGTAACTCTATGCGTCAAAGCATGGCGTCTGACCCTCTACCTATACTGTAATAATAATAATTCTCGACTGTAGACACAGGGCCAGAAATGTTTTACCTAAGTGTGTAGAGTATTATTTAAGGGAAATTTGGTGCAATTCCGTGCTTATCGAATAATAAATCTCAGGATAGTACTGTGAGTGTCGCTTGCAATTAGCAAAGCCCACATTATGAATAATTAGCTCATCGTAGGCTTAGAATGTGGAATTTATGTTCTCGTGTGTTACGCAATCCTAATAGAAGTCAATGTACAGAAATATCATATTGTAATAAAAGTACTACAAATAATTACGTTATCTCTAAAGCATTGATTATGTTATGAATGAATTTTTAAATCTAAATATTTGTTATCAAAGAATTCAAATTCACAATTTCAGAATTGCTCTTTCATTATATTTTCTTATTGTTAATATTTTTTACTGTTATTCCTGCCTATTTAGAGGCCATTTAAATCAACAAGTTCATTTTCCCGGAAGAAACATTAATTCGCTACAAAGATTAGCAACAAAACATTCTCAGAATCTGATCAGACAATGTAAAAGAATTTTAACAGACGGTGTCTATTTTATTGCCACATGACTATTTGCTTCATTATATTTTCTGATTAGCGTTTCCAGATTCTTTCTCAAAGACCCGATAAGTTAATAAAGCAATTAAAGTTACAGAAGATGAGATTATAGATATGGGATTTAAAAACAAAATAGGATCAATTACGAGAAATGTGACTATAACAATAATAACTGTTGCTTAGTCCCAAAATGAATTTGATTAGTCGTACGTAGGTTCAAATGCCTCCTAACAGTACTAGCCTATATTTTTGGGTTTATTTTAAGTATAGTGTATACAAGTATATAGTATCCATATTCCCTTAAATGTGTGAGAGGATTGCAGCGTATAGTTTAAAAGATATCCGTATGGTTCTTTTATTTAGCGAGCGACCACGTAAATGCTGCCACTTTGGTTCTGCATAGTAGTTGATGTAGTCATCGAAAATGAAGCCAGTTGGGGCTAGCTCCAGTAACTGCCTTATACTTTATGTCATTCAAACCTAAACTTTTAAAGCAAAGTCTACCGAAACACTATCCGAATCAGAATGTATATATGGGGTATACACAAATAAGTACACATTTGCTACTTTACAATTTTTGTTAACATATCAGCCTTATTTGAAGGGGAAGTAGTATTTGGTGTTTTAAATATTTGTGTTAATTTAATTGTCAACAAGAGCTCTCTTAAAATGTGCGGTCTCAAAAGTAAATTAAAACAACACCCACCTACCAAACAAATTGCTGAATTTGTGCTTAAAGTAGAACAAATTCTATTTATTTAAAAGGCGTGAAATCTGAAAACAACGCTAGTCCTTGCTGGTGATTAAAAAAATGTTTTTTACATAAACGACGTCGGCTTTGGCAGTATCGGTGGAGGGTCGGACGCCATGCTTTCCAGCATAGTTACGTACCTTTACGATTTGAGTTCAAATCCCGCCGAGGTTGACTTTGCCTTTCATCCTTACGGGGTCGATAAAATAAAGTACCAGTAATGCACTGATAATTGCTGGCCTTGTGCCAAAACTAGAAACAATTATTATTATTAGTAGTTGAAGTAGTATTAGTATTATTAGCAACAGCTGCATCATTGAATCCTACCAGGATCAGTTTTGCCATTCATTATACTCGGGTACATAAAATAAAGTATCAATCGACATGGCCCTTCCCCCAAAAATTGCTGTCGCGTGCCAATAGTAGAAAGAATTATTGACCACCTTCTTTGAGCGAGGTGGATTGAGGAGATCGGTAGAGCGTCTTTTTTAAGGAGCGAGCCCTCTTCTCTAGCATTTCCAAATTTTTAGTGATAAATGATAATAGATAAAATACTTTAAAATAGGCAGTTAAAATCTTCCAGGCGATAGGGGATATAAAACTACCCTTGATGCACCAGCATGAGTAACAGAGAGCCGGAACGAATATCGCAAAGCATTCTATCCGACGTTCTGCCGACTCCACCAATTCGCTGCCTTCGCTAAGTACCACTAGGCCTTATAATAAGTCCTATATCATTTTCTTTTATCATGGATAATTCTCGCAGAAATTTTACAATGATAACACCAGACACGAATAATTGCAAATTTCTTAGTCAGCACATTAGCAAACGTTTTAGTTTGCAAAATTAAATGCAAACTATAATTTAGACGATTTATGGAGACATACAATTATAATCACGGCACACTTGCTCAAGTTCTTCCTCCGCGCACACTTCTACAAATAATATCAGCCTGTTGCCATCTACAGAATACGCCAATAAGAAAAGGGGGGAATAGGACAGGAATGTTTCAATGCAGGGTATTGTATAGAATATCCAATCTCAGAGATTTTCCTCTCGTAACCTCCCAGTGTTTCCCGTGTCTCCTCAGCATGAAGGAAATATACTTCAGAGGGAAATATAAAAGGCATGTCGCATATATAGCGTATCGGACTAGTTAACTGTTTGATAATAACGCTGTATGAAGACTTCTAATATCAAGAAAATAATCAATAATGTTTAAACGATGCTAAAACACCTGCAGATTTTAATTTCTTCTCATATTTTTCTACATTAATTTCTCAAGCCATTTTCTATTCTCAATTTCTTTTTTGAAATATTCTTTTTCATTTATCTAGAAATATATGTTTTCTTTCAGTTGAGTGGGTTTTTTTAATATAAAATATAGTTGTTATTCCTTCACTGTTCCTTTTCTTCTTCATCTGTCGTAGTTGCTGTTCTAGTGATTTTTCACTTTGCTGCTTTAGTGCTGTAGTAATTTTGGTTTCAATTCTTCTTCTTCTTCTTCTTCTTCTTCTTCTTCTTAGGTCACTTCGCAGAAGTGATAACTGCCTCTCTTTGTCCTCGTCAGTTAAAGACGAACAAAATATTGTAGTTGAAACGTTTCAATCATTGATACACTTTTCTGTATAAATTGCTGGTTTTCTGCAATATCTATAAGTCACTAGTGATGATATGATATAGGCTGTGCAGCGGTAGCTTTATCACTATTTTCACCATCTCTGTCAATATCCATATTACCTTCTTCATCATCGTACCTCTTCCTCATCATTATCGTCATCGTCATCATCATCAACAACATCATCATCACCACCTTCCTTATCTTCGACAGCCGTCGTGAAATCTTTGTTGTTGTGTTTTGATTTTGACTTAGCAAAACTATAATTATTCTCTTATTTCTCCTCCTTCTTCCCTTCTCTATAGTCATCAGGACACCACCCACATCACCAGCAGTCGCAATAAAACCAAAAACAATGGCATCGGCAGCTGTTTTTATATGGCTACGAGTTAATGTTAAAATTGTTTCACTTTATATACAAACATTACTAGACTGAGTTTATTATGAGAAAAATAAGAACATGGAAGAAACCTGCTAACCATAACGAAAGAGAGATTTCCATTGTTAACATGATTGTAAGTCAATTGGTGGTGCCTGAATTATCTACATTCATAAAAATAACAATGTAAGGAAGAAATGAAAACAAATGATAATAATTTAATAACAAATTAACTGATTTTATTATTTAGTGTGGATTGGCAGTATCGGTGGAGGGTCGGACGCCATGCTTTCCAGCATAGTTACGTCCCTTTACGATCTGAGTTCAAATCCCGCCGAGGGTGACTTTGCCTTTCATCCTTACGGGGTCGATAAAATAAAGTACCAGTAATGCACTGGGTAATTGCTGGCCTTGTGCCTAAAGTAGAAACAAGTATTTAGTAAATATTGTAATGGAATTCTAATATATAGCTAAAGTATGAATCATAATTATGCAATTATATTAAAATAAACGAAATAGAAAGAAGAATGGGAGAGAAATACACAAATTATAATAAAAAACTTTACCTATCGCAAAGCGAGAAAGAAAAACGATGAAAAATAATACATACGAAATTAGATTTGGAATTCTATTTAAGTTGCTTCCCTTGATAATTAGAAATTAACCGCATATTTCATTCTAATTTTCTATACAAACGCCAGCTATTTCACATATTCACAAATGCATAATAATACATTCCAACATTCAGTGTTACTAATACTACTTACACATAACCATATATATCAAAACATCAGCTAAATGCAAACGTATCGGGTCTGATATCGTTGTTTGATGTAGAAGATAAATATTATGAACAGTTATAGAGGCCAGCTGTCTTACTGATTGATGTAAACAATATTTTTCAAAATCAGTGATAAAATAAAACATTTATGGACAACCAGCAGCTACTCTACTGGAAATATAAATTCATACATGTAACTGCACTTTTTTCTAAAATACCACATGTAACACGTTTTCGTACTATTGAGTTCTTAGCACGGAGTTCAAAGAGTCGCCCCAAGTAGTGTTCTATAGCTCTGATACTACGGACATGTGGACAGAATGTCTAAGGGAAAAATCACTGGAAATATAACGGGCAAAGCCAATCCGCAAGTGATCCGTGGTCAGACAGACGTCAAGCAAGCTGGTTGGATATCATCCGTGAGCTCGGCTGGTCTTGCTTGGGAATCCAGCCGGGTCAATTGGAGACAATTCCTTCTGACCGGACTCGAATTACGTATCGACTACACCTCGTGTTCATGTAATAACGTAGGTTTAAGGATTGAATTCCGTAAAGAAATATAAACATATTTTGCGATTGACTCTAATGCCTATATCTTTCCCTCAAGTTGAAATCCAGAAACACCTTTCAGAGAATACCAGGTGCGCTCGAGGATAAAACAGCTTTCATTATGTAAAAGAACGCCAAGCAATTACACGCTTTTGCCTGTCAATAGGATTTTCCTTCAACAAAGCGTAGAAATAAAACTCATCTAAATTGCAAAGGAAACGCTTGAAGTATCTCTTTATTTTACAGAAAATGATTGAGCGATCTAAAGTTAACTTATAGCATTGTCAGTGGTCTACTAATAGGCTAAGTATATACTTGAACACGTTTCGAACATTTCTTAGTTTCAGAAGACATTATCAACCATTGCTTAAATGCACGCTTATTGTAAGGACGGAGAGGGGAGTGTATTATGATCAATAATAGCAGATTAATGGAAACTATATAAGTTGAGGATAGTTTAAAGTACGACTAACATCAAAACATCATTCATCTAAGAACAACCTTTGGAATCTTAGCAGGACAAATAAAAAAAAACCTCTGTCGCTCTTTGCTGGTGCCGGCCATTCCGGCCATTATGCAATTACTTTTATCTAAAATTGCTGATTCGCCAATATTGCAAATTATTTTCCAAAGTGGTAGATATTCTAATGGTATTGGTAGAAGTTTGCTTTGACTAATGCTAGAAGAAATGTGATTGGTTGCAGGGCTGTTGATTCAAATGCTTGTAGTATTTGTTATATATTCTTGGACAGTAATTTATTTTATGTAAAAGCGAAACAATAGAATACGAGATAACCATTAATGAGCTGCAACGAAAAGTCGGATGTATAAAACGTTTACGAAATGGAATAGACTTTACCCGTGATGAAGAAAAGTATAACTTATTCGACAGAATCCTTCAACGGATAAAAATAACATATTTATTAGTAAAAGAGAATAATGGCTTCTCATATTCGCACAATACCAGCAACGTAGGATGGAAGGCAAAGTCAATTATATCGACACCAATACTTGACTGGTACTTTATTTTATCGACCTCAGAATGATGACCGGTAACATTTTCATCAGAGAGTTTTGAACTCAGAATGTAAAAGGGCAGAAATATACTCCGACACCCAGTGAAGTATTGAAAAATACATTAATAGACATTCACGTCCTAGAGAACAGCCTGCTCATCGTGTTAAGGTATACATGGCTAAGGATTCTACCATGACGTTTATCCTTTGAATTCCAATTACAATCTATTCGACGGGCTCCCAAGAAGTTTCCACCAACCTAGTTCATTCACAAGCAATAGGTCACCTCGAGGCTATGGTAAATTACAGCTACCCAGATATCGTACAGTAAGATTGATCCCGAGGCATAATGATTAAACGTTCCCATTTAGGAAGTAATGCTGGAAGTGATCGACACAGAAGACGTATAAAGCGTTACAACAATTTAATCTCTTTTGATCTGAATCCCTTAAAATGTAGAAGTCTTATTCAATTTGAGTCAGTCATAACACAATAATAATATAAAACCTGTAAAATATTAATTGAAAGACTACAAGATTTTATATAAATTACATCAATATTAAATTGAAGGATAATTAAGAGGAATGTTTTCATTATATTAAACATTTTGAGAATTAGCTGCTATTGTTTTTCATCTCAACAGTCGTATTGAAATGATACGAAAGAAAATAAAAATCTGTGAAAGATTTAAACAAAAATAGAAAGATTTGTGCCAAAAATATTCGATGAGTTATTCATGAAATATGCAAGAACGGTTTCTACTAAGAGCAATAGAAGGCAGTATAACAGTGAATATTTTCTCGTCTGCATCTAAAAAAACTTGAATGAGATACAAAGTAATAGTTTAGGTTGTTGTAGAAAACTCGATATTGGTTATTAGTTTTCTCTCATCAAAACTGACAATAATGTTCAATATACATGCAGACGTAGATGCATCCTCCTAGACACACATTTAAGTATACCACCGTATGCATTTTTTTAATTTTATTTTATATATTATATTTTATTTATTTATTTATTGTAAATTTCATCAGTTCTATTAATATTTCTATTTTTTCCATTTTCCACACCACGTTCTCACCTCGCTTTTATTTTCATGTTTTCGCTTTCTTCGTTTCCTGTGCTAATTTGCTCACCGGATGCTTTCCTACTCCTAAACTGAAAAGTTCATCAACATTCCGTGCGGAAAGAATATTAAAACTTTCACATACATTACTTTATTTTATTTGGTTGTCTTTTCTTCATTTTTAGTTTTAAATATTCAATATTGACTTTAAGTTTAGACGCATTCAATAACACTTTCTCAAATAGTCACAAATGATATTCCCAATATCAGAAGATGGAAAGTTGTGATGTTCATCACTTTTTCTAGACCTAATACAAACTTGCACACAAATTGAAATCTGCTAGAAAAACCTACATATGTAAAGATGGAATGAACAGGCAGTCATGTAACAACATGCCTCCCCATTACAAATTTGTGCAGGGATTTTCGTGATAGGCAAACAACATAGCTGACTACTGAAACATTATCCTCGCCCTCGACTTCATAGAAACAATCGACAAAAATCAACTCCTCAAACACATTCATTCAGTTATTTTCCTTTTTACGTTGGTTTCGAAATGACTTGTGTGGATAAAGGTCTTTAGGTGACCTATTGTCTTGTGTTATCCACCATCAAGAGCTCTTGCTACTGAGTTGTTTGATGAAAGAAGTTCTATGTGATGTCAGCAAAGATTTTAGAAGAAAATATCCTAACTAAACTGCATCTCTTTTATCTTGAATTGGAATCTTGTCAGATCGATCAGTTGTGACTTGTATTTACAAGGCTCTTATTAATACCACAAGTCATGGTAGTGTTGTTTCTCAAACTCCTCATACTCTACATAAACAACCTTCTCAATATCATCTCTAGCAACGCTGACTCATGTATGGATGACATTATTCTTTCCCACTGCTTAAACGTCGGATACATTCATTACCTACACAAACCTTGATACATCAAGTCGAACCTGAGATACGTCAATGTACAGACTTCGAACACATTTCTTTAATGGAGTCACAAAACTGGGAAACTCTCCTAATAAATCAAACGAGAAATTACCAGAATATGAAACGTTTTATTTCCTTCAGTTGGAGATTTGGTCGAGGCAAAAGGGTTGTGAGAGTGCCATTTATAGACACTTCAAAACAAATGTCATTCACACGGCTGGATGTGCTTGCCGCCGCCTAAGGGATTCCAGTGATATAGCATTCTGACGAGAAACAAGTGGGAAAGTGATTGTGGAGGGGCTTTGGAAAATGATGGCAATATGTGTGAGCCTATGACGAAAAAGAAGGAGGTGGAGGGGAGGAGGAGGCGGAGGAGGAGGTGGAAGATGAGGGGAGGAAGAGAAGACGAAGAAGTAGATGAAGAAGAAAAAGGAGAAGAAGGAGAAGGAGAAGAAGGAGAAGTAGGAGAAGAAAAAGTAGAAGTAGAAGAGGAAGAAGAAAAAGAAGACGAAGATAAATAAGGAGAAGATGAAGGAGAAGACGGAGAAAATGATGATGATGATGATGAAGAAAATGTTGATGGTGATGATCAGGATGGCAGTGGTGGTGGAGGCAGTCACATGAACGCGACCTAAAATACGAGTAATTTATAAAAGAGACGAATAATAATACTAATCAGAAAATGATAGGAATAAATACTCTCCTTCATTCCCTCAAATGACGCCACATAACAATTTTTGAAAAAGTTTTCAAAATGATGTTTTCCGCCAATGTCTCCTCTAAAATCGTTAATATACGGAATGAAATTGCAATTTTTCAAACTGATTGATTAAATATTAAGAAGAGATAATCGGTGGATAGAACCGGAAGGAATGGTCAATGGTTTCAAATTTTTTTCTT
>OZ024747.1:39667794-39795294 GCA_964016885.1 Eledone cirrhosa | reverse complement strand
GAAAGGAACCAATGTTACAAGCGTGTAATTCCTTCTTACGTTGTCACAATGTCAAGAAATTTAGGACAAGCGGAATGACGATTAAACCTACCGTAGTACTTGACAACTAATTTGGCCTATCTAGCTCGGAAGGAAAAACGCGTTGAAAAGGAAGAACGCTGTTGAAAACCTTGGTTTTGTTTTGTTGTAATTTTCAGTTCTTCAGCAGTCTCTGCAACTAAATCTTTCGCATAGGTGAGTTCTGAAAGACACCAGCTTCTAAACTGCCAACAGTGTTATTTCGTCAAGACAAATTTGAAACAGTTGTGCCACAAAACCCTAGCTATCAGTAATTGGCACTTTTGTCCTTTGTGTCATATTTATATAGATTTTAAAGTGACATGTACTAACTTCTTAATTAATCTGAAATTCAATAGTATCTGGAATGGTGTTGTAGCATGTATCCTCTCCCTCTCCCCACCCCATCTCTCTCTCTCTCTTCCTCTTTAAATACATGTAAATACATATATGCAGACGCATATAATTGTACACACACACAAGCATTACACACACACACACACACACACATATATATATATATATATTGTATAATCTCAGAAATAACGTATATTCGTGATCTGAATGCATATTTTATGTGAAGAATGTTAAGACGTTTTTCTTGACAGATTTTATTATCTTCAATCACACTCAGAGAGGAAAGAAATAGACACAAAAAACAACATCAAGTGATATAGCAAAAACGTATGTGAAATTATTTTTGTGACATGCTTCCTATAATAAAATGGTGCCAAAATTAAGATGATATCAGAGAGAACAATATGCCAGGTCATGAGAGTCAACTGAGATATGTTTATACATTTCTCATACAATGAAACTGTTGCTGCTTGCTGTTGATTTCTATGGACACGAGTAAGAGATAAAAATATACAATCTTTGATTTGTTATTCATTCATTCAGAGACGTTGATAAGTTTCATGTGCAGAGACGACTTGATTGATATGCACATGTTCACACATAACCACATCTTAGCCTTGTTAAACACTTCATGAAATAACATGAAAAAGATACTAGTTCCAAAGAGAAATATACTAAAACCTAAAGAAACATCAATAATTTACAGTGGGAAAGGATATCATTAGAAATGAGTGGGAAATTAATTAAGAAAAAGGAAAACAAATGGAGAACAAAAATACAAAACAATCTCGATATCGATATCAATGAAAACAAACTTTTATTTTTAAAGGAAGTAAAGGAACTATCAGGGTTGGTGGACCTCGGGGAGGGGATACCTGGGGGTGGGGTGAGTACGTGTGTGTGTTGGGGTGCTGGCCCACCAAATTATTATATTTTTCTCCCAAAACTACCAAAACACACGCTGGGCGCTGCCCCTCCACCGCCGCGCCCAAGGCCCAGAGCGCAATCCTCCTTCCCTTCACCCTCCTCTTTCTCTGTGACACAATCCTTGCCATTCCTTACCCTTCCCGTGTTTTTCATTCTTATTCTCTTTTTTCTCTATAGTTTCCTATTTTACATTCCATTCTTCTCAATCTAAATTTTCTTTTTTCTTTCTTTTTCTATTAAACTCTATTTACATGATATATTCCATAAATAAAAGTTGGAAGTATTTATGTACATGTTATGTAGAGACAGTTGTGAGAGACAGATATAGATATAGGGAGGGGGATTGGAAGAGAGTTCCGTTTAGTAGATATAGGTGGCGGGGGAGATTGATGTTTATTGATATATAGAGGGGGATTGGAAGAGAGTTCCGTGTAGTTGATATATAGAGTGGATATTTTGGTGTTAATTGATATAGAGAGGAGTGTTGGATTGTGTTCCGTGTAATAGATATAAGGGTGGGGTGGGGGGGGGGGGGGGTAATGAATAGAGTGAGAGTTCATAGAGTTAGATATTGATAGATATAGAGAGAGGGAGAGATTGATGTTTATTGATATATAGAGGGAGATAGGAAGAGAGTTCCGTGTAGTAGATACAGAGAGGGGGAGAGTTTGGTGTCAATTGTTATATAGAGGGGGATTGGAAGATAGTTCCGGGTAGTAGATATATAGAGGGGGGGGGGTGTTAAAAGAGAGTTTTATGAGATAGACATAGAGAGGAGGCGAGTTTGGTGGTACTCTCGGGTCCCAAATAATAGGAGGGGTTGGCTTGGGAAATCAGTAATTGTACAGTGTACGTTCGTAAATATGGGCGTTCTTGTAATGTTCTTCTTTTGTCATAATATAATGTTTTTTTTAATGTAAAGTAAAATCATTATTAAATTATCCAGGTCAACTTTGCCTTTCATCCTTACGGTGTCGATAAAATAAAGTATCAGTAATACACTGGGATAATTGCTAGCCTTGTGCCAAAAGTAGAAACAATTATTAAATTATCCAGCTGGTGAATCAATATAAATCACTAACAACAACATTTCGGTCGGAGATAGATTAGAAAAATTTAATAAGTGGGTGGTGGGTGCCGGTGGAATAAAACTGGGTGGGGGATCTGACAAATTAATAAGCGGTGTGGTGGTGGTGGTGGTGATGGTGGGAGCTATTATTCAAGACTTGAGAGTACGTGTATTATTGACGGATGTAAGAATGAAAACTCAATACCGAAGTATTTATTATGGCTAAGCCATGTTTCTCTGGAGTCTCACTTGCGTACTCGCAGGACCATCATACACTGATGATACTGTGAGTGCGCAGGTGAAACTTGAGAGAGACCAAGCTCATCAATGCCCATCATAAATGAATGCATGTATATATATATATTTAGAGATAGAGAGAGCGAGAGGAGAGAGAGAGAGAGAAGGTGAAATTGGAAATAGCACTGAAAATGTAATTAAGGGTCTGTTTTTCTTTTTTTTCCTTTCTTTGATTCGTTAAAGTGACATTATTGAAAGAATGAAAGGGACAATTCTTTTAAAAAAAGAAGAGTTTTATATAAAGTATGTAAAGTATTACTGGTTTCAATGTATTATTTAAAATTCATCTTCATCTTATAAAATGTTGAGTATTACAATTAAAAAGAATTAATAAGGATTAAAAACTAACAATTAAAGATTTAAAATTAAGTGTTGAGGTAAGTTTTTCATCTTCCTTGTTGAGAAGGAGACTGGAAAATGAACTCATGTGTATAGAGAGAGGTGGTAGTAACAGCAGCAGTGTTGGTAGGTGTGTTTCTTCACAGAATAAAATTGTTTTTAGGGACAAAAGAAATATTCTGTAAATACATGTGTATCTCAATTGTGTTAATGGACTGGTCAAGAGTTCAGATAGAAACAAATTCTATGGGATTGGCAACAGTAGGGTTGTAAAAGAAATTCTATTTTGGGGATATGGTTTTAGAGCGTGTGAGTGTGAACATGTGAGACTGTATATATAAAAATACACACATGTGGGGGGGGGGGGGGGCGTGTGTGTGCTTCAACCTGTCTGTCAGAGGTTCCTTTTTGATGGGAAGATTAAAAAAAGAAAATGTGTATGATGAGCAATATTTTCTGTCTTATTTCGTGGTGTGTGTGTATGTGTGTGTGTGTGTGTACATGTGTGTGTGGGAGAGAGAGAGAGAGAGAGAGAGAGAGAGAGAGAGAGAGAGAGAGAGAGAGAGAATCTGATAGGGGTCATTACATATTTAAATTGGTTAATAAATAGTTTTTCTTTATTTATTCTTTGTTGTTGAATGATAGAAACGAGGCATTTGTAAAAGGGGGAGGTTTTAAAGTTTGGTAGGGTAATTCCTGCACAATCTGCAATATGGCTACTTAAGGGGATTTTTCTTGTGCTTACGTCTCGGATTTGTTGGCGATGGAGGGTCATTATTTTGCGTAATGACAAACCCGTCTGTCCTATGTAGTTATATCGAAATCCGTCGCATGTGATTATGTAGATCCTGTTCTCAGAGTTACAAGTGAAGTTGTTTTTCACTGTAAAAGTTTGTAAAAAATGTTGTCCTTCAATGAAGTATAGCATGTGCCACTGTTTGTTCTTCTGTATTTTGTTACCGTAAGGTTGGAGATTGGTTTGTGTATATTTGTTCCAGTGAGAATGTGTTTTAGTGATTTGGGTTGCCTTTTACTTTTGATGATCTTTTGTATTTCTAGGATTTTTTTCATTCTTTTATTTTTAAATAGAATGGGGAGGTTTTTGTGTAGGCGGTTGAACATTTCGGTATTTCTGGGGTTAAACGTGGATACATATGGTAAGGTATTGTTTGTGGCTCTGTGCTTTGGGTTGTTGGGTTGATGAAAATTTGCGTGTTTTGCTCCGTCTATTCTGTTATTAATTATGTCAAATGGGAAAGCTCTTAAGGTGAGTGTTTTTTTTAGTTCATCTAGCCTTTGTTCCAGTTTAGCTGGGTCTGATACTATGGTGCATATATACGTTTGGCTATATTAAAAGAGATGTTAAGTTTTGTATGTTTTGGGTGATTTGATGTAACGAGGAGGTACTGTCTGTTTCTATTTCCCCATCTGTTTTTAATATAAGGATATCCAAGAAGACTAATTCCTTGGAGTTGGATTCCATTGTAAATTGTATGTTATTGGTAATGTTGTTTATCATATTTTTGAAAGGAGTGAGTGTATTCATGTCTTCCTGCCATAGTATAAAGCAATCGTCTAGGTATCTCTTCCAATTATTTCTAAGAAGTTTAAGGAAAGAGTCTCTGAATAATAAAAGGGATTGGATGTAGATTTGTTGTTCGTGGAATCCCATGACAAAGTTGGCGTATGTGGGGGCTACCTTTGTGCCCATTGCAGTATCTGAGATTTGTCGGTATGTTGAGTCATTGAAAGTAAACAAAATTATTCTGTAAGATAAATCGGAGTCCATCAATAATACAGTTTTTGTTGATGCGTGTTGGTTTTTCAGATTGGTGAGTGTCTAGCCAGTACTGGATTGCCGTTATTCCATAGTTATGGGGTTTGTTAGTGTAAAGTTTTACTACGTCAAAGGAGACAAGAATAATGTTTTCACTTACTGTTTTGGGTAGGTGGTTCAGCATATCAAGATCATTACGTATGTAGCTCTGTATGTGTTTTATTAAGGGTTTCAGTATGATGTCCAGAAAGTTGCTAAGTCTGTTGGTTTCAAACAGCTATAATTGGTCTAAGTTTTAAGTCTTCTGGTGCTGTTAAATGTATGTATTTGTTAGTCGAAGTGTCACATGCATCGTTTAGGAGTTTACATTTGTGGATCTTCGGTAAGCTGCAGAAAACTCTTGTATTACGTTTGAAATGGTTTATGTAATCAAATTCTTTTGTGGTTAGGCTATTGCGGTATTTTTGTAGCAATGCTAGGAGATTCCACATTGTTTTAGTTTGTTTGTAGTTTTCTATTTTTTCGTAGTACTTGTTCTCGTGTAAGATTTGAAGTGCCAGCTCTCTATAGTAGTCAGTAATACCTGTATCAGCTTCTTTGGTGGTTATTTCAGTGTTATCTCGACGTGCGAATAATTCTTTCCATTCGTGTTTAGAGAGATTCGATTTCGTCTGTTTGCTTGCAATTTGTCCATAGGGAAAGTTGATGGTGTGTTCGCAGTAGGTGTCCTGTGCTGTGTTCCTTCCTTTCTGTGGGCAGAAATCACTTTTGTTTCTGGCTATTGATTCCTCTTCATTGTTGGTGTCATTGTAGAAGTATTCTATTAGTCTGAGTTTTCAGCAGAATTCCATCATGTCATCTTTCATTTCGGGGAAGTTAGATTTTTGTGGTGTGGGTGTAAATTTCAGCCCCTTAATATGTTAATTTGTGTTTTAGTGATATCTTTGAAAGGTTAATTATCTTCGGTTTCTCATGAGTAGGGGCCATCGGGTGTCCTTGTATTTCAGTCTTGTTCCTAAAAAAGGAATGTTGTTTTGGTTGTAATTGTAGTCTGCTTGTCTGTTTTGTATGGGTCTGTAATTTGTGGTTACATGAGAGTTAATGTGGTGATGGGGGTGGTATCTGTTGTAGTTGTTATTGTGTAAGAGTTCTGTTGTGGGTTCATGTAGTGGGTTTTTTCGGGGATGTAGTGTTGATGTTGTGGGGTTGTTATGGAGATGAATAAATTGGGTATAATACCAGTTTCTTACAAAATTCTAAGAAGCTCGATATAGTATCCCCTTAGGAAAGGACACAGAGCATATATTTTTAAATTATATATATACTGTGGCGGGGAACTGGGGGGGGGGGGGCATGCCTCCCCTCCAGTAATTATATTTTCTCACCAAACTACTAAAAGACGCATCTATTTGGATATGCGCTACAATTTATGTACATGTTATGTTTATCACATATCGAAGTTTTCTGCCCATTTTAGAACAAAATTGTCCAAATTCGCCGCAAACCCCCACCCAATTCAGAAACTCTCCCAACGCCCCTGACTATGAGGAATATACATAGCAGCGAATGCTTGAGACATAACAATTACAAATACAAAAATATATAATAATATAAATCATATTTGCTATAAAACATAAAAGCATATACAGTATAAAGCATTATGCAAAGCACATATATGAGTGGATTCATTGAAGATGGTTGCGACAAACTATTAAAAGCAGCAATCAATGAAGAGACGAAAGTAATATTGTTTCGAAAGTAAGTTTCACATGATACAATACGAATATCTGCATGTATATCGGTCAGTTGACATGTAAAGAGCAACATTTTAAGAATTGAAATAAAAAACAATGTGGTTGAGCTAAAATGTTTCAGTGGTATGTTTTAAGAAGCACACGCTCTTGTGTACATACGTTGTCATATATATATATATATATATACATATGGGTGTCTGTGTATGTGTGTGTGCGTCTGTGTGTGTGTGCGTGCGTGTCTGTGTGTGTCTGTGTCTGTGTACGTGTGTGAGTATAAAAAATTAAATATAACATCTTTTGAATGCCAATCCGTTTAAAAGATAGATTTCGAATGATATCGTTTGTATGTTCATCATCAAATGACTGCTATTATAAAAGTTAACCACTAGATGCAGACAAGATATACTGTTAACTAGAAGAAAGCCGCAATTGTTCTGAATTCTGATTCAATGTCTACAAAATGTACAATGCTCATCGCCATTTTGAAAGCATATCATGATTAATTCCCTCCCCCATTTTACTGACGTCGTTCTCTAGGCTTCCTCATTTTCTTCGAGCGCCTTGAAGTTAGCATGAGTAGTATTGTCATCTAACCTTCTTCCTGCCCGTGACAATACATACAATGATCAAATAAAAACCGCTTCAGGCAGAATTATTACCAAACGTTTGCTCGTGTCCAGACATACCAATCCTTGTAATTATATATTGGAAGATAATGAGAACGAGAAGAGAATGAGAGAGATACATAATGTATGAGAGAGAGAAAGAGAGAGAGAGATAGAGAGAGACAGACAGACAGACAGAGAGAAAGAGAGAGAGGGAGAGAGAGAGAGAGAGAGAGAGAGAGAGAGAGAGAGAGAGAGATGCCTGGTCAAAACAAAGGAATATTGACATGGCAAAGAAAAGAAAGAAAACACTTAATTAAGAATCGTTTCATTAGTTACCGTTTATTAAATTAACAATTCTTTTCTACTTCCTCCTTCAATTATCATTTCTCTACCAAAATAGAATATAGAAAATATTTCTAATCTCATTAATTACATGTTTTGTTTTAACCTATTTATATTTTTGTTCAATCAGAACATTAAGAACATATTTACATATGTTAAACCGTACATTAAATCCGACCCCCCAACTATTTCTTAGTTTTTCAAACAACGTAAAGAATATTTACCCTTACCTCTTCCTATCTACGTTCGCCCTAGTTTGTGTTAATTGGAGAAATGTGAGAATCCAATGCTTCGTGTCTCACTCTTTCAGATTATAACGATTATGCAATTAAATGCCCCTTCTAACCTTGATAAAATGCATCCTTAACAAGGAAGTACTTCTTTTATTTAGATCGTGTATACATTTTATTACATATTTGCAAATATATTATTACACACACAAAAGACAAACGAAAACGAAAAAAAATTGCCAATAAGCGTGATTTCTTTCTGGCATATTGCATCCGGTTTAACATCTAGAAGATGGTTCCTCATTTTCTTCAGAACATAATATCTAATTTGAAATAGATTTAGTTTCTATTTTTAATAAATCCACTGACTACATAGACGTTCCTTCGCTGGTTTATTGCTGATTTTGTTGTTTTTGCAGCAACTGTTGTCATCTATTGTTAGTGATGATACTGATAAAGATGTTTCTTTTACCACTTCACCAAATAACAGACTTATATGTAAATATTGTTTCTACGTTTGGCACAAGTCCAGCAATTACCCAGTACATTACTGGTACTTTATTTTATCGACCCTTTAAGGATGAAAGGCAAAGTTAACCTCGGTGGGATTTGAACACAGACCATAAAGGGCCGTAACTCTTTGCTACAAAGCATGGCGTCCGACTCTCTACAGATACTGCCAATCCACCGCCCTATATGTAAATGTTGTTTCTACGTTTGGCACAAGGCCAGCAATTACCCAGTGCATTACTGGTACTTTATTTTATCGACCCCGTAAGGATGAAAGGCAAAGTAATTCTCGGCAGGATTTGAACTCAGAATGGCAAGGGCTCTATACACCAAAGCATGGCGTCCGACCCTCTACCGATATATTGATCTACAAATAGGTGCCACAGTAATAATAATTGGATTCAGTATATTTCTATATGCGCTCTCTGGTAGAACCTAAGCAAAAACGTTTTCGATCTCTATTTGAAAAGGTTATTTAATTCACATTAATATGCCATGTGTTGTTGTTGTGTAATTCCAGATCGGTCTCGAGTTGATCTGTGATCAGCAGCTTTTTATATTTGATATTTATCAATGATATATCTAAGACTCCTTTATCAAAAGAGTCTTGCCTATGTTTAAGGATCCTTTTTACAGATATCTGTAAACTATTCCTCTTTGGTTCTGACTCCTCATTCGGGCCATTGCTGTTAGCGGTGGTCACTGGGGATATGTCTCTTGTGAAGCTATTTATCCATGGCGTCGGTGATATTGCCATTGAATTTTTGCCATTTATATTTTACTTTAGGTAACATACTTACTTATGTGATTGTAGTTAAACAAGTTCATGATGGTCTTCCAAAGTCTTTTCTCACTGATCGATAGCGTGTTAAAAGTGTATTTTACTATGTGTAGCCACGAGACAATTATGCCAAGTCTATCATTTGCCATTTCCTTCCGAGAACCATATCGATGTTCAATTAAACGGTTCATAGCAGTATTTCTTAGATTGGCTCGAGGTATTGGCGCCAAAGCCTAACAATTCTAGTTCTGTAAATGGAAACCTTAATTTCCTCTTCCTTTTGCTGCTAGAATTTCTCATATAACGATTAATAAAGCTATGTAATCTTTTGAGTTGTTAATAAATAACAAAGTGTTTTATTATGGAGTCATTGTGTATGCGGCTCTGCACATGTTCTTGCTTACAAGAAATTTATATATATAAATGTGTGCATAAGTATTCATATATGTGTGTGTGTGTATCTGTGTGTGCATCTACGTTTAGTCAAGTTTGAAACGTGTATTATCTGTAAAGTGTACGCAGATATTTTCCAACGGTTTTTGCTGCTGTTCTTATAATTATTTCTTTCGTTTGCGTGGATATTGCTAATGTTATACGATGTGATTGTTTTTATAAGTATTTCAACTCTTTTGTTTTATTATATAGTTTCTTATTATTCTTGAATTTTATACATTATATTGCTACACTAATTCCAGTGTTCCATTGTCTCAGAAAATCATCAGTCCATTCCTGCAAATTTAATGTTTTTATTTAGTGATTACATTTGTTTTTATTTAGTCATTGCAAATGTTTCAATTCCCATGCAGAAGTTCTTAACATGAATAATATTTTTATTTGATTAAGACGTGAGATGGTATTTTAAAATAAAACCATTTGAGAATCGCAAAATATATCTTTCCTGGTGACATCGGCCTAAGCCAACCGGGTGTAGGAGGTCCAACCTGTATTTGTATGTATATATATATATAAAGTTATATCTGTATAAATACAGATTGTGTAACCGAGACTGCACCAACGTGTGTAAACACATACACAAATCTAATTTTGAGGCATGTAAACATGCCACATATTACGAATTTCCCTGTAAATTAAAAATATGAGAAACATCTTTAATCGACGTTCGTATCTTATTAGACTCTCAGCAGAAGACGTGTATACCACCCAATCAACCGCAAGGAAACGTATTTGATATATACCCATTCGCTCTTAGTATTCTTCTGAAATGGACTTACTAATTTGCATATTATAAGCGTTCAATCAAAGTCGTCTAATTAAATGGTATAACCAAATGTTTGCGCTTGATGAATGTGTGTAAAGTTTGGTGAAACGTATGTTGTATAGTAGGTTAATTTTGTATGGCTTTGTTATGTGTAGAATGCGGTCCTGAAAGAAAAACAGTTAGAAATTTTCTGGGACCTCCTAGGTAGAAGTGATATTTAAAGTGCTATCTTGGTAGAAATATTTTCACTTAGTTGATGAGTGGAAAGATCAGATACATTTAGGGAGACGGATGAGCCTATAAGATGTTTGATGGCTAATTGTGTTTTTTTTCAGACTCACTCGCAAACGTTCTGGTGTTTGGTGTAATCATAAATAAATGCAGGTGTACACACACGCACACAGACGCACACACACACATTTTTCAGACGCACACACACACACACACACACACACACACAGACACAGACACACACACACACACACACACACACACACACACACACACACACACACACACACACACACACACACACACACACACACACACACACCTGAGTTCTTGATCTTGTATGGAATATATTGTTTGTATTTACTCGATTCCGAGGAGTTGAATCTAACAGAAATGGTATATTCTTTTTAGTCTCACGAAACGTTCTTAATTCGGTTAAATGCTTCAATTAAAATTCTTGTTAATCGTTGTTCTTTATATATATATATATAAATATATATATATATATATATATATATATATATATATATATATATATATATATATATATATATATATATATATATAAATACACATATAAGCAAAATGAAAATGAAAAATGTAGGAGTCGCAAGTCGTTAGAACAAATATTTTTTATACTTCTTGCATAATGTTTCACCTACAACATCGGGTGACCTAGGATCTTCTGAGAAGGTGTATTTGTTAGTATAACCAGCCAAACTGGATGAAAATATATTCATAGCAGAGTTTGATACTGACGTGAATTTATGTCGTAGTGCATTCCGGCAACTGTAATGGCGGCTGTAACGGAACATAATAGCTAAGGGAGGTAACTGCACAGTAAATTATTTGAAAAGTACCTTTAGGAAATGATTGTATATACTAGTTAGAGAAATGATTTGGCAGAGTGGATTTAATGTGGTAAGTATTGGGTGGTAACTAGGTTCATGTTATGTTGTTGGTTATCAGCATCATTAACTAAGGCATTCTGACTAATCTGTTAGAAGCCAGTATAGGTTGTATAGTTGAAGCTAAGGTTGAGATAGATGGTTACATTGGGTCGAATAGCCAGTTATAGAAAGAGTGCTGTAGTCTGTGATGGTAGTGTATAATAGTTTCTGCCCTGCCATTAATAAGTGTGTGGGGTGAGCTTACTATATAATATTTCCATCAGGCATAACTGACATTTCTTCTTAAAGTTGTAAATAAATAAATAAATATATATATATCCAAAATTAAATTAAGGGTGTCATGTCCGAGAGACATGCGCCATATCCACTGTAGAATATGCTCAAAGATTCCAATGAATAGATCCGAGCATTTTATATCAACTAGAAATTGATTGACATATATAAATATATATATATAAGATCAAGAACTATGGTGTGTATGTGTGTGTGTGTGTACGTGTATGTACATGTGTGTACACGTGCATTATTCAACAGCTATGACCTCATCAGACAGCTAGAACTTGAAGAGAAAAAGCACAAAATACATAATGATGGAACAAAGTTTACCCCCGTTATTTCGGTCCTTTGATATGCCTTGTCCCGAAGTATGGTGACGTTTTCTCAAAGAACTGGTGGCATATGATTTAGAATGAACGAATTCATCAGTAGAATTTACTTTCCTCTCATTATATATATATATATATATATATATATATATATATATATATATATACCACCATATTACATTGACAGTCGGCTATCTTGATGATTTCTCCTGAAAAAAACAGAACAATTCTAGTCCCATAGAAGCCATTTCTATATTAAATATTTATACTCTGCTATGTATTGAATACCTTACTGTGGTTACTCTCGATTGAACCCGGGATAAATACACACACACATATACATATATATATATATATATATATATATATATATATATATATATATATATATATATATATATATATATATATAGAGAGAGAGAGAGAGAGAGAGAGAGAGAGAGAGAAAAACATAATCTTGTCGATAGTATGGGTGATTGAGAAATAAGAATAAGAAACGGAAAGGTTATACAACCTAAAAACTGAAAATCAAACAGTTATATGGAGGGAAAGAAAATGAGTAACGGATAAGTAATACGAATTATAATTAGAATAAACGAGGTGAGATTAATAATTTTAAAGAGCGAGTAGAAGAAATGAGAGTGAAAATCTAGACGTAGTAATATATATTCCTGTGTATCTATAACATTTATCTACCAAATTTAGCATCGGACTTTTGGATACATAGTTTCTTTGAAGTTGGAAAATAGGTATTTTTTCTAAATGTTTTATAAATATTGAACTGAGAGACAACATCTGAAATAATCAAAGAGTTCTAAAATTATCTGATGATAAATTCTTACCGTCATCTTCAAGATGGCTGCACAACATATATGCAGACACGAACAAGCCCACAGATATATACGCATTTCATGAATACTGTATATTTAGCAACACTCTCATTGATGTATGTTTATATGTGCATACGAATACACAAATAATTATGCAAAAATATATATTTATGTATATTCATACACCCCGCCCCATATATATACACTGTAATAACATTATCTATATATATGTGTGTATGTGTGTGTGTGTTTTGTGTACGTGTGTGTGCAAAACATAAACGTAAACAAAAAAGCAAACAATACAATACAATGAAGAAATATCGGGTGTAACAGGTAAATTGGGACAACTTTCATTTAGGTATATTTCTAATCGTATTGATTTTGCTTGAGTCTAAATTCTAGATATTACCAGCTTCAATAATCACTTATTCATAGTTTTTTCAATCTAAAAGAATTAAGCGGTAGAAGTGTAATTGCCGAATTATTCCTCACCGGCAAAATTGCTGGGGACATTGTTAGAGCCACAAAGTATGCCAAATCTAGAGTTTTTAGAGTTGTAGCAAAAGTCAGGATACTCAGAGAACGCTTCATAGGCCTCGGAGTAGCCGAACACGCATACTTCACTTCTTAATCAAAATCGATGGCTTAGTTGGCTCGAGATCGAGGGATCAGTAAAATGACCGTTTCTATGGCTGTGAGACAAGACTTTCACACGAAACCGTACCTAATGAGACAACGTAACTTCCTAATTACCCGCTCCAAAGCCATTCGAGCTGAAAGAAGTCCAAAATTTATTTGAAATCCGAAACATCGTGGCAGAGACATCTGTACCTTCGTGGATGAAAAGAAGTTCATGGTAGAGGAAGTTGCAAACCGTCAAAACTCACGAGTGATGGCGTACCACCCTTCCCAAGTTCCTTCGACTAGACATTATGGTCTTTGGAGGTGTTGCAAGTGATGGGAAATTGATGCCTCCTCATTATATTGAAGCGGGTCTTAAAATCAACACAGCAGATTATCTAAAAATCTTAAAGGAAGTTTTGTTTCCTTGGATTAAGAAGTATTATGATGCGAGTCGAGTCATGTTTTACAGGACTCTGCGCCCACCCATTCTTCGAAAAGAGTGCAAGAATTTTTCAAGAAGGAATTGCCCATGTTTTTCCCTAAATACAACTGGCCCTCTAGCTCGCCGGATTTGAATCCATGTGGTTTTGGTCTATGGGTGCAGTTGAAGCAATATCCAACTTAACTTCTCACAACTGTGTCTTCACTGAAGGCTTCGATGAAGCGAGCATTCGGTAAGATGTAAAAGAAAGAAATAGTTAAGGCATCAATCACTGCAGCTTTCCCTTACATTACAACTAGCACAGTCCCGGATTAGGTTGTATCCTATACTACGAAGGTCGGCTGAAAAGTTTAGAGGCTCATGGAAGGTTAAAGACAGTATAGGACTACATGAAAAAAGAGCTCCGAGAATATGTGGCCCGTAGCAAATGCTATCCTTGCTACTAGTTTACTCTGGTTCTGATTCGATACCATACACTACAGTCAGGGCTTGATTAACAATTATGCAAAATATACACACTCTTAAGAGGGAGAATTTATTATTCAAATTAAACATATTTTACATTTTAAAGAAATTACAAACATTATTTAAGGGGTGTGTAGCACCATACTCTTGTAAGTACTTGGGGCTTCAAAAGGACTTACCCCGACCTTGACTACTGGTGGCAACTCTCCTGCTACTGCCATTAACATAAAACAATTACCAACATCAAAACATATACATATTAACGCCTCGTTGAAGGTAAATCATCATTATCACAATTAGGTGAATCGGCAGTATCGTTAGAGGGTCGGACGCCATGCTTTGACGCATAGAGTTACGGCCCTTGCCATTCTGAGTTCAAATCCCGTCGAGGTTAACTTTGCCTTTCATCCTAACGGGGGTCGATAAAATAAAGTACCAGTAATACACTGGCATAATTGCTGGCCTTGTGCCTATTGTAGAAACAATTATCACAATTATACTTCAAATAAAACTAGTGGTCGAAACATAGGCGAATCTTTCAGTTCTTTTCCTAGTCGTCAGCTCCAGTGTTCGATCCCACTGAATGGAATGTTGTGAAAGGGTCAGTTATCATAGCCTCGGGTTCATCCATGTCTTGTTGGTGAAAGTGGGTGGAGAGAAATTGTTTGGAAGCTAGTAGGTGGAATGTACCTGTAATTCAAGGGTCAGTCATCTCACATCCTGTTTTACGCTGAAACTCCCGGTAGGGTACACGTGTCTGTGGAATGCTCAGCTATGTACACCTTATTTTCATGTGGAAGCTGTTTCCCGAACAAATGGGACACTCATCATCGAAAACGATGGAGGTCCATTCCAATTCAAATAACATTACAGTGCAGGAGTCTCAACAAGCAGTCCCATAATGACTTCACCCCCCGTGCTTACACATCACCACATCAATCAAATGTTACATCTTCACTACATATCACTGCTCCTACTGCAACTATAGCACAATAACGTACATTTCCACCACTACTAATACAACCACGACTGCCACCGTAACTATTTACTACTGCTACTGTAACCATATCACTCCTACTCCTTTCACCAGGATTAACATGTCGATCACTCCCACAATTACGTCTGCCACCACAGCTTCTACCAGCATGTTACTTCTACCACCACCACCACAGCAGCTTGCATTATTGCTCCCTCCTCTGCCACAACCATCACATATTAACTTTATTTTCATCTACCCACCAACGAGAGAGCCCCTACGTAGCTGACCAATATGCTAGAAATAACAGCCACATTCTCTCAAATCATATATTGCTTTAAACAAAACAATATATGTTTGCTGATGTATTTCAAAATATAGAGACGTGATAGTCACGTCAGAAGATCTCTTGATTAAAGTTGAATCGGGGTTAAATAATGGCGGGAAAGTCGATTAAATCAACCCCAGTGCGTGACTGGTACTTTATTTTATCTACCCCCGTAAGGATGAAAGGCAAAGTTAACCTCGGCGGGATTTGAACTCAGAATGGCAAGGGATGTAACTCTATGCGTCAAAGCATGGCGTCCGACCCTCTACCGATACTGCCAATCCATAATTTCCGATTGTTTGCATATTTATGTACTGTTGTAACCGTAAATAAACGGAGGTAGAAATTGAATATTTGTTTGAGTTGTTAAACTTGGTCAGAAAAAGAAGATAATAGACATGTCCAGCTCAGTTGGACACAATAGCACCTTTCTAAGAGGACCTCTGATATCTTTCGATAACTACTGCTTTGACGTCATTTTTCCTGTCTTAAATATTATGAAGAAAGGAATACAAGAGAAAGTGTGAGGAAATGCTACACATACCCCCCCCCCTCTCTCTATATATATATATAGGGATAAATATGTATATATTTAGATATAGTCATAGATACATATATGAGTGTGGCTACCTTTCACGGTGTGGCTCAATGAAAAAATTAATTAAGCAAATAATTATTAATCAGAGCTATATATAAAATTGTAAGTTTGAAGAACAGTCAGATAAAATATACCCAATTTTTCCTCTGTGTCATTTATCTGTTATTTCTTGGAAGTTACATTTTAAACTTAGCTCCGTTTAAATGATTATTTATCTAGTTAATTTCTACAGACTAGGGAGAATAAAAATTGGGTATATTTTATCTGACTGTTTTTCAAACTTTACATGTGTATGACTTATGTTTCAACTTTTTGATCCCCTAGGGCCCGCATTAGGTGAAAAACTTCATCTTTTCAGCCTTTTAGGGCTTTTTTGAGGCGTTACGTCTAGCCGATTTTCCCGAAATTTAAAGGCATATTATGCACATTAAAAAATTCATTTTCTTGATCCCCTAGGGTCCGCACTAGGTGAAAACCTGCATTTTTCCTGCTTCATCGAGGAAAATCTTAAAGATTATCAGGCCATCAGAGTATTTGGTTTATTTTCTTTACATATATATATTCCTCTGGGTTTGACGATTAGACGGTTTGATTTCCACCCTTATAACGGCTGGAGTTCGGAGGCAGGCCGGCTTAATGGTGATAGGGTGTATGTCAGGCCCTCGTATCGGAACATTTAGAAGTTCATTGTTTGCATGTCTTATTGCTATCTGGGGAACTCGGACCGTTAGATGGGTGGGAATCACACCAGCTAATCCTCAACCCCAGCGAAATATACACAATAGCTAAATAGATAAATTTATACACAACTTCAAAAGGCCTTCGCTATAAATTCTGTTCTCTCTCTCTCTCTCTCTCTCTCTCTCTCTCTCTCTCTCTCTCTCTCTCTCTCTCTCTCCACTCGCTCTCTCCCTATATAGATATAAGCAGATCGAAAGAGAGTGGCAGAGAGAGAAAGAGTAAGAACGTGTGAGTGAAAGATAGATTTCTTTATTTACCATAAAGGCATAAAAAGAAGGGACAAATACAAAGGGGGAGTTTACATATAATCGAGTAAAAAGGGTGTAACATGAAAATAATCGAAAATAACCTCAAAAGGGAGGGGACGTGATGGGGGTTGCACACACCCCCGAAAAAGTGTGCAATCCTTTGCCCGGGGAGCACATGGAGAAGGTGCTCCCCTCTCCTTTACTTCTTTACCTACAGGATGGTATACAGAGAAGGCCCATTTACACGAGCCATTCTCGCCACTATCACCCACCTTTCATAAAACTGCCTGTGGCCAAGCACCTCTCTCTCCATTCTTATCCTTCTTCCGAAGTGATATCGGAAGAAGTAGACCAGACTATGGCCAGAGAGGAAGTTGCCTGACCTCAGACCTTTCAATCGTGTCCACCAAACAACCTCTTTCAACATGGCTATTACGCACAGAAAAACCGCCTTTGCTTCCTTTGTGAAGAGGGGAGGCGGTTTGATTGTCATCACGGACTCGGCGGTCAATTTAATCGGCGCCACCCGCGACAGCAGTTGTTCGGCGTAGCCCCACAGATCAGCCACGCCCGGACATTGCACCAATGCGTGCGCCACGGTTTCTTCGTGACGCACGCATCTAGGGCAAATCTTTTTTGAGGGATCCCTGCCCGGGCGCCCGTGTCTGTAGAGCCTCTCTCGAACGGGTAGAGCCCCTCGGTAGCACTGCCAGGCCAGTGACTTCTGGAAGTTGTCCATTGGTCCTGGGCCGAAAGTCCTACCGAACAGGCTGGCCAGTTCGTCTTCCTCCATGTCCAGCGACTCTCCAAGGGTGTCATCGCCCCTGCTAGCCACCAGCCCTCTATAGAATGATGAGGTGGATTCTCCACCGATGGCCCGGCCCGCTTGCCAGAGAGCCCTGAGCGCCTGAGCACACTCAGTGTGCCAGTCTCCCAGTTTTCCGGATCTTTGCTTGACCCAGGACTGTAGCTCGGTGAGTGAGACGAGTCTCGGAAAGGCTCGTTTCACGAACGGAGCCCACACCGGTTGACCAGTGAGGAATACCTGTAGGTGCCGTAGCCTTAATGCGTGCCTACGCATCATCAACCACGGCATCCCCAGCCCTCCTTTCGAAGGTTGTTGGCAGCAGATGGATCTTCTCACCATAGGAGGACGCTTCTTCCAAAGAAATTGGAAGAGCATGCGTTCCATGGTGGTGAGTGTTTCCTTAGGGCAAGGCACGACAGTCAGGCGGTAGTAAGTGACGGACGCTATGTAAATGTTCGCCACCTCCGCCCGGCCTTTTAGGGACAGCTTACACTTGGCCCATTTCTGGGTTAGTGCAAACACCTTGTTCGTAACCTCGTTCCAGTTCTTTTCCACCTGGAGGTCCGGTCCAAACCAGACCCCAAGCAACTTTACCGGGCCCTCCGTCCAGTGTCCGACGACACCGTCAGGAGGCATCGGTTTGCCTCTCCACGTTCCGAGTTGCAGCCCGATGGATTTTTCCCGGTTCAGTTTCGCTCCTGACAACCTTTCGTACTCCTCCAGTAAGGTACCGATCGCCTCGATCTCCGAGTCGGTTGATACCATTACTGTTACGTCATCGGCGTAGGCCGACACCGCTTTGCTCAATCCTGGTTCCAGGGGGATACCCTGCAACAACTCCAACTTCCTCAGTAAAGGCTCGAGAGTCAATACGTACAGAAGGGAGGAGAGAGGGCACCCCTGTCGAATGGATCGTGTGATTTCGAACGGCTTCGAAAGGTAGCCGTTCACCTTGATCCTAGAACAGATGTGGTTGCTATGTAGGGCAGTGATCCAGCCTCTGAAAACAGGACCGAACCCAGCCGCCGCTAGCACCGCATCCAGGTAACCATGGTCGACCCTATCGAAGGCCTTAGACTGATCCAAGTTGATCAGGGCCCCACCGAAGCCGGGTTTGTTGCCAACCCTCTCTATGATGTATCGCATGAGGTGGAGGTTATCGTGAATGGACCTGGATGGGATTGCACATGTCTGCGCATCTCCCACCAGGCCACCCACGACAAGCGCCAACCTCTTTGCTAACACCTTGGCCAAAATCTTTAACTCTGTGTTTAGCAGGGTTATGGGCCGAAAATTATTTATACTATCCCCCTTGTTCTCGTCCTTCCTCACCAGCGTGACTACGCCCTTGGCTACAGAACAAGGAATTCTCCCGTTCTGCTGCCAATTGCAGTAGACCGCTTCGAGGAGTTCGGAGAAGAAGACCGGCATTGCTAAATAAAGTTCGTAAGGTATACCATCGAGACCTGGAGATTTGCGTCTGCTGCATTGGCTCAGCGCATCTCCGATCTCATCAGCCGAGATTGGTCCCTCGCAGGACTCTGCCTCTTTGTTCGAGAGACGCGGCAGGCCGTCGAGGTATGGACCGAAATCCACGCCCCGGCCCGGACCCTCGCCTCCCCCGAACAATCGGGCAAAGTGCTTTTGAAAGGCCTCGCACATCTGCTTAGGCTCCCGGATCACTCGTCCATCTTCGTCTTGCAACGACCGGATGGTGGATCGATTTCCACTTTTAGCTTCTGTCACGCGGGCCCATCCAACGGCTTTGGCCCCCTCATTACCTAGAGCACGTATTTTACTTCGAATGACGCAGCCTTCATGCTTTGCATCGAAAAACTGGTTCAAGGCCGTCCTCGATGCCATCACTCTGGCCACATCTTCGCTCTTGATTGCCTCTTCTAATTTACCTGTTAATTCTTTCTCGTTTCTATTCCTATTGGCAGCTAACATCTTGCTATAACTTATTGATTCTGTTCTAATTTCTCTTTTGAGAGATGCCCACCATCGGTTGTTGACGATTGCACCCGTCAACCTCTCCTTAACTAATCTGCTAATCCGGTTTCTGTAAGTCTCTTTTGCCGGTAACGACAAATTAAGTTTCCAGTAACCGGGACCCTGTCTATGTGTTTTCTCGAGATTGACCACGCAGGTCACTAATTTGTGATCCGTGTAGCCAACCGTGCGCATTTCTGGACAGCTTAATATGTCCCTATCCTTACTTCTAACTAAGAATCTATCTAAGTACGATCTAGATTGACCACTGTGGTTTCTCCAAGTCCAGGTAGGCACAGTTGGAAAATCTAGTCGATATCTATCGACCAAGTTAAAACGGTCGAGTAACCCCTTGAGGCTGTTACACCCCCCTCTATTAGGACATGCTCCTGCATAGTCCCAACGTGCATCCAGGATGTCATTCCAATCCCCCGCTAGAAGCAGGGAACGCGACGTTCCCAGAAAAGTCTCCAAACGCTGGAAGAAGTCGGGCCGTTCAGCTCCGAAAGGGGAGTAGACGGCGACCAGTCTCAAGGCCGCACTTTCACTACTGCCAACGTCTAGCACCAACAAACGACCCTCCGGGTCCGAGTGCACAACCTGTACGGCAAGACCCAGGTGTTTTTGCAGCAGCACGACAACCCCACCCCCACCTCCAGGTTGACAGAGAGATGCATGCACCTCAAAGTCATCGAAGGTGGGGGCCAGCTGCCGCATGACGCTGATTCGAGTCTCACAGATAACCATTACATTTATACTACATGACTTGAGGTCATTTAGAAGCTTTGCTTGCTTCCAAGTTGAGCCCAGGCCACGTGCATTCAAACATCCTACTCTTAACACATCCATGTGGGCGGCAGAGCCAAAGGAGAGTGTAGAGACCTACCTTTCCGCTTCCCGGGGTTCGGGTTGCACGACTTCCATGGGGTCGGGGGTGTTGGGTGAAGGGGTGTCTTGTGGTGGTGTGGGGTCGTCGGTGTGTGGTGGGGTTGGGGTGTTTGGAGTTGTGTTGGGGAGGGGAAGGGGAGGGGGAAAGCTTTTTAGTAGGACGCGGTTTATGGGTTTGACAGAGGGTGGTCCTACGTCCTCCTTAAAATCCTTTTTTAGTTTTTGGTAGAGGTTCATTGGGATTTTTATTAGTTTTAAATGTGGGTGGTTTTCTGATGAAACAAAGTTTACACCTTCGGTTTGTACCGAAGGATTATTGTATATGAGTTCATTTAATTTATTATTGTTTCTGTTGATGTAAGTATAGTGTAATGTCTTTTTTTCCGATGGTGTGAGTGTTTCGAAGAGGGGAGGGGCAGGTTTGGTTTTGTTTGTTGCTGGAGGGGTGTTTTCTGTTTTGTTAGATTGTGTTGCGATTTGGGTGGGGGTTGTTTGTCCTTGTGTGTTTTGCACATGTTTTCTTTTTTTCCTTTTAATCTGTCTGAAGGACTCCGTTTCTTCCTCCGAATTCGTTGGGTTATCTTCAGTGTTGGAGGGAAGAGGTATGTTTGCTGGTAATGTTTCCGTGTTGGTTTTCTTTGTGGGGGAGATGGATGTCACTATGTTAGACTGTGTTGTGTGTTGTGTCTGCGGTGGTTGTGTTGTTTTATTGAGTGAGAGGTTGGGTGGGCCTGTATTTTGTTTTGGGGTAATGTGTTGTGACTGTTTGTGTTGTGGTGGTGTTGTGGTGTTACTGAGGGACGGGTTGGGTGGGACTGAGTTTTGTTGTTTGTTTATCTGTTGTGGTGGTGGTGGTGGAGCTGGTGTTGGTAGCAGGGTTTTCTTTTTGTTGAGTTGGGGACAAGCGGCCTTCAGGTGCCCTCTGCCTGCACAGATATGGCAGGACGGCCTTCTCCCCTCCACGCTAATGTTTATATACCCGTGGTCCTCTAATAGGATTCTGTCGGGTATTTGGGCGATGCGTTCAGGCTTCATTTGTACTACCAGCTCTATACCTGTTCCACTGAACGCATTGCCTGTGGTTTTCCCAATGGAAATCACGTTGTCATTCACTGGATCGATGAAGCCAGCTATGAGCCAGCAGTAGTCCACATCTGGCATCATTGCATCCAGCCATATGCGTTGAGTTTTTTTTCCCATATAAGATGGATAAAAGGTGAAATTTTTCGAACGAATCGGTGACAAAGCACATTTTTTTGCCGCCGATTCGTTCTTCATGATAATTGCTAGGCTTCCATACAGTCTGTCTTTTCTTATGAAAGTTGTTTCATTCAGTACTTCTGCGAGTACTGTTTTGATATCTGCTTGAGAAGGCTGTTCAGGTTTTTTTGTACTGTTGTTGATGGTCCGAAACTTGACCGTTCGGCTTTCAATGTCTTTCGTGAATTCTTGAGGCATTTTTACCAATAAAATACCATTCTCACCTTCACTTATGTATTGTTTTGCGTCCGTGATCCTTCGTACCACATCTGAAATGTTTTCCGCTATATAAGTCAAAGATTTCTTTGTTTTCTGTGCAAAAGAAATCTTGTCGTCTGCTTTGTTTTCTGATATGATGTTATTTTCAACTGTTATTTTTTTGTTTGTTGTGTCTTTGTTTGTGTTATTAGTATTGTCATGCAATTTTTCAAATTTTTTTTTTTCGTTGTTTTCGTCATTTAATTTTTCCTCCGCAGATTCGTCCGTTTTTATTTTCATTTTTCCTTCCTTCTCTATGACGTTAGTTGGGAAGGAAGGGAGGACTAAAGCGTGCGAGCTTACAACTCTTACCGCTGTCCCCCCACCACTATTTTCGTTCGCTGCGTTCAACATTTCTGTTAGACGATTGAAATTTTTTACACAAAATTTTTTAAAACAGGTTTTTCACCTCTAGGAGGGGTAAAGATGAGCTGACCCACCGCCTGACAGTTCAGACGGAGGGTCAAGCTACACAATTGTATCAAAATTAAGTTTGAACTCACAAAATTTCCTCAATAAATTTGAACAAAACTTCTGTGCGAAGTGAATGACATCCACACTGTAGAACAGACGACAGCTAGATTGTCGTGTGAGTGAAAGATAGATAGACAGATAGATATCTTTCTTTATTAGATAGATAGATAGAGAGAGAGAGTGAGAGAGAGAGAGAGAGAGAGAGAGAGAGAGAGAGAGAGAGAGAGAGAGAGAGAGAGGGGGGAGGGACATCTCGAAAGAGATTGATGGCCTAGCGGTTTTACAAAACCTTTTGAGTTGTATTAACATGAGTAAGAATTCATCGACCCTAGATATATTAATCAGAACACTACTCTTAGCTTGAAGCTTGTTATAGTAACCAATTAATCTACTAAAACTTTTATTGACTGCAAAATAATTGTTTCTTCTTTTGGAACAAGGCCTGTAATCACCCCAGTAAATTACTGGTGCTTTAGTTTATCGATCCCGTAAGGATGAAAGGAATAGTTAACCTCGACAGGATTTGAACTCAGACCGTAAAGGGCCGTAATACTATGCTGCAAAGCATAGCGTCTGACCCTCTACCGATACTGCCAATCCACCGCCCTCTAATAATTGTTTCTACTATTGGTACAAGGCCAGCAATTACTCAGTGCATTACTGGTACTTTATTTTATCGACCCCGTAAGGATGAAAGGCAAAGTTAACCTCGGCGGGATTTTAACTCAGAATGGCAAGGGCCGTAACTCTATGCGGCAAAGCATGGTGTCTGACGCTCTACCGATGCTCCCAATTCACCGCCCTATAATAATGAGACCACAAAATAATTGTTTCTACGTTAGGCACAAGGCCAGCAATTACCCAGTGCATTACGGTACTTTATTTTATCGACCCCGTAAGGATGAAAGGCAAAGTCAACCTCGGCGGGATTTGAACTCAGATCGTAAAGGGACTTAACTATGCTGGAAAGCATGGCGTCCGACCCTCTACCGATACTGCCAATAATGAGAAACTGTCTCAATACTTCAATGTTGTGGAATTCTTTACAAACACAGTAAATACATACGAGTGTGATACTAGAGCTGTGACATCTTGCATGCCTTAAATTCAACTCTTCTTATTAGTAACTGTATTGTTTCCTTCTAGGTACCCTTTTGACTAATAAACCTCATTTGGTAATTCCGAGTATCATTGTCAGCCTATGCACCTTTCAGCCTATGAAAGTTTCAGCTTATTAAATATTTTAAGCCATCCCTCATAGTTTTAACTAACATAGAAGTAATATTGAAATATTTAGCGTTACAAGGGAGATCACTCTGTCGATATTTATACAGAGTTGTAGTAAATGCCGAAAGCTAGACACAACAGCGAAGCTAATGATAATCTATTCGTATTTTATATTATTTACTTGCGATAACCCCCATTTCATATGCTACGTCCATATACGCTTACTAACAGCAAGTGATAGGTTGGTATCAACTTAGTTATTATACTTATAAAAAGGACTGACATTTCGCAAAAAAAGAAGAAAGAAATAATTGTTTCTACTTTTGGCACAAGGCCAGCAATTATATCAGTACATTACTGGTACTTTATTTTATCGACCCCGTAAGGATGAAAGGCAAAGTTAACCTTGGCGGGATTTGAACTAATGAATGTTTATATATCGTTACAAGTGGTAACTAAGGATCAATATATTTAGAATAATGATTTCGAATGTTATTAAGAAACAACTTACTACCACTTACATATACTTACACACCTTCAATCAAAGTGGGAGTTTCTACATAGTAATTTCAACGGTTCCAAAAGTTGTTAAATGTCACACAATTTACGTTACACTTTATTAAAAATAATAGTTTCTGTTTTAGGTAGAAGGCCATCAATTTAGGAGAGGGAAAATTCGATTGAATCGAACCCAGTCCTTAAGGATGAAAGGCAAAGCGAACTTCGACAGGGTTTGATCTCAGAATGCAAAGGGACGTAACTATATGCTGCAGAGCTTGTTGTCCGACGGACGCTTTACCGACGCTGTCAATCCACTGTTCTCCTTGTATTAAATAACAAAAGAACTATAGCTAACAGAGCTTATAATTCATGAACCCACAGGAAATTGAACTCATATAATAATATAACAAATCAATAGTTCGGGAATAATTTCTCCTGTATGCAAGCAATGTATTTATTCAATGTATTAACAACTAATTGGAAAACAGCCTTCGACGCTGATGGATCTCCTAAAACAGGTAAAGTCTTTGGACCAGTCTAATGTGACACGTACACAATTGAATGACAAAAACGAGGATTTCCACATGACCACATTTTGATTTGGCTGCATAATATCCTATGCTGCATGAAATTGTCAAGTCACAGAGGGGCCCTGTGGTTCAATTAATCCTTTCTTACCATTATGCTGAACATGTGTCAACTTGCCAGTCCCCGACAACTTTGAATGAAACATCAAGAGGGTATGGCTGGCGACTTAAAATATACAGTTCAACATTCAAATCCAGGCATCAATATTCAGTTCTGTGAAGAGATTTTCAATCAAGCATTGATTGAAATTGCGGATCAATTTTGGTCATGGGAGGCAAGGATTTGCAAGAGTCAGGTTCCGTACTGCTAAAATCAAAGTAATTTAATTTCAAGAGGGTTTGCAAGAGAGACAAAGTTGGCTGCATTTGTGAATGAAGTTGAGGCTAAACGTCTTCCAGGACAACACTGGTCATATCTGAAATCATTTCGTCAGTCAAGTGGAATATTCTTTCTTGACACTGGCAGAGGTAAAGTGTTTATAACAACATTGCTTACCTCCAAGGTAAGGCGGCAAAATAGAATTGCACTTGCTGTAGCATCGCCTGACATTGCTGCCACCCTTCTCCCGGGATGACAAAGGGGCTCATTCTACTTTTAAATTACCGCTAAACCTGGTCACAAATGACAGTCAAATTTGTAACATAAGCAAAGACTCAGGTTTAACAGAAGTGTTGCGCCTATGCCATCTGATCAATTGATATGAATGCACCATGTAGCATAGAGATGAAATGGAAGCTCTTGATAAGACCGTACTGGACATAAGAGACATCAATACATCTATGGGAGGAGTTACATTAGTTTTATAAGGAGACTTTAGACAGAAATTATCAGTCAGTCCGAGAGGAAGAAGAGCTGATGAAATAAAAGCATGCATTAAGTCTTCGCACCTATGGAATAAAGTACAGACATTCTCCCTCAATACTAACATGCGAGTTTTATTACACTGGAACCAATGTACAGAACAGTTTTCAACCCTACTCCTCCAATTAGGAAATGGAGCAGTACCAATTGATGGGAATGGTCATATAAACTTGGATCATATTGCTATCATGGTGGATTCCCCAGCTGAATTGAAAAACAGGTTATTTCCAGACTTAAGTAGTCATTATAATTCACTTAAATGGTTGTATGAAAGGGCAATTCTTGCTAAAAAAAATGAGGCAGTAGCACGGCTTGAACAGGAATTAATGAATAAGATTCCAACATACATCAAGGAGTACAAATCAGAAGTTTGGAGTCCCAATGATGCTTCTAAGAAATTTAGATCCTCCTAAATTATGCAATGGGCCAAGATTGATTGTAAAGACATTATCACCTAATGTGATAGAAGCTACGATCATAACTGGGTGTACCTCTGGAGAAGATATTTCCATTACAAGAATTCCAATCAACCCAACAGACATACCATTTGAAATACAATTCCCAATCCGACTTTGCTTCGCAATGTCTATCAATAAAACCGGAGGTCAGACTTTGAAATCTACTGGCTTGCACTTAAATTATCCTTTCTTTCCTCATGGTCAACTTTATGATTGTTGCTCCATGGTGAGTAGTTTACAAGACTTATTTGTCTATGTTCCGAACCAAAAAACAAAGATGTTGTTTATCTAGAAGCGTTTAAGTAATTTCCTTCAACACATGTGATAGAATTTATCTCCCCTCATAACAGAGATACATTTTGTATTTTCATTTTTTATTAATTTCCGTATTACAAATTCAGAACTAATTTCATCATTTACCTTAATTGAAGAATAAATGTAATTTAGAATAATTAATTTCTATAAAACCTGTTTTGCGTTCTTCTAATATATAAGGAACACTTTCATTCCCGAGCAACGCCGGGTGCGTCTTTTAGAGGGCCTTTTATCAATTTGTCTGTGCGGCTGTACATGGCGCAAAGAGCTCTTTTGTAGTAACCTGTATTGCTAGAAATTACAGCGAAATAACACATTAGCTTCTATCACACACGCGCGCCTGCACACACACATACACACACACAAACACACATGCACGCACACGCACACATGTACGCACACGCGCACACACACACATACACATCGATTTGTCTATATGTTATTCTTTTTGTCGCTATGTATGTCCTATTTATCTATCTATCGCCAACTACAGAAAACATTCCCCAAAGGAGATTGAACTGGACTTGTCTAGTCTATATAAATAAAAATGGAATTGTGTCCGGGCATGTGTCAGTACGTTCCTGAACGGAAGGAGATGGTGAAAATTCTACGGCGAAATATAAAATCAAACTGAGTTTCAACTTTTGCACAAAACTCTGTGTGTGTATATATATATATGTGTGTGTGTGAGTATATATATATATATATATATATATATATATATATATATATATATATATATATATATAAGGTAATGAATTCTTTTACAATGGAATTAGCTCGAAGGAGGAAAATACCCCCTGAGCAGTGTATAAATTAATATGTATGTGATGAAACATCACAGCCTCTTGGCAATACAGTTCGTCTTCGTTGATTTATTATTTTAAATCGATATGGACAAACTGTAGTATAATAATTAGTATACTTCAATCTGGCTAAATTTTTCTTTTGCAATATATATACAGATGTGTTGGTATCTGTGTTTCATCACATACATATTAATTTATATATATATATATATATATCCTCTGCCTCCTTCACTGTATTTGTCACCAAAACTATGTCGTCGGCAAATTCAGCATCCGATACCTTTTTCGCCCTAACTCTCCTGTTCTGAGCCGGTGCTACAGTAAAGCCAGAGTCCTGGTGTTTCTCCAGTGCAAGGCGCATACAATAGTCCACTATGATGATAAAAAGGTAGGGAGCCCCTACATGGACACACTAGAAGAGGAAGACCAAGGTTAACGTATGTTGATGCCCTAAGGACAGATACTGGTCTGTTGGAGACGCAGGACATTGCAGCGATAATGAGGGACAGAGACCGCTGGAGAGAACTCGTCCATGGATCTCGGGAATTTTACCCGCCTTAGATATATATATATATATATATATATATATATATATATATATATATATATATATATATATATATATATATATATATATAGTATGTGTGTGTGTGTGTGTGTGTGTGAGTGTGTATGTGTGTGTAAAAGTGAGAAAGGGGGAGGTGTAAAAACTATGCTCTTTGTGAATGTATGTGTCTCCAAAGGAGAGTGAACAGGTGGGTAAATAATTATCATCATCATCATCATCATCATTGACATCATCATCATTACATCAACATTAACATCATCATCGTCTTAAGATGCTGTTAAAGGACAGTATGGCACTGGGAACATAGGATGGTAAAATATGGTAATGGGGACATAGGGTGGAAAATACGGCACTTCGGAGCTAGGGTGTCATACTATGGCACCACGGAGCTAGGGCGGAACACTATGGCACTGCAGAACCTAGGTGGCATACTATGGAACTAGGGCGCTTCAGTGATAGAGTATGGAAATATGAAGCTAGGGTGACGCTCCTACGGCAATGGGTAGTTAGGGTGGCACAATACTGCACTTCGGAGCTAGGGGGTCTCACTATAGCACTGCAGAGCTAGGGTGACACACTATGTAACTGGGGAGCTTCGGTAACACAGTATGGAAACATGTAGCTAGGGTAACCGCACCCCTATGGCAATGGGGAGATAGTGTAAGAAAATATGGCATTTGATGCTAGGGTGTCGCACTATAGAACTGTGAAGCTAGGGTGGCACACTATAGAATTTGGCTATCTTCAGTGACACAGTATGGAAATATGGAGCTAGGATGACTCACCTATGGGAATGGGGAAAATATTGCACTTTGAAACTAGTATTGAAACAAAAACGTTACTCATGTATTAAACCTTAGTTGACTCCCTTTATCATATTATGATACTTCACGTAGGAAGTTCGGTTACCCATCAAAGGGAGACAAACTCACAGAATTATTTCCCTTGTATTTAATCTTTTTATATTTTTGTATTTAACACTTGAGTGTATTTACTTTGTTAATACACTCTGTATTTACTTTGTTAAAACAGTAAATACAGAGACGTAAAATTATACGCATCTTTCGAAAATATGACATTTATTTTGATTTTACTTCATTTGTGGATTTGCTGTATTGGTAGAGGGTCGGACGCCATATTTTGCTACAGAGAGTTACGCCCCTTTACGATCTGAGTTTAAATCCCACCGAGGTTAACTTGGCCTTTTATGCTTACGGGATCGATAAAAAAGTACCAGTATTGTACTGGAATAATTGCTGGCCTTGTGCCAAACGTAGAAACAATTATATCGAGAGTACAGAGGTCGAGACGTGGAAACAGGGCAACCTAGATTGTTTGTGACTTCAAATGTTGTCACTCTGCATTCGTGACTCGGGTAATCACAAACAAAATCTTTTACAGGCAGCCAAATGCTGTTTGTGAGAGAACGAAAGTTCTGGTCATAATTTTAAATAATTATAAATGGATATTCGACTGAAGAGATTGTTCATTTAAAAGTAATATATTTTGCGAAGTGCATTACCCATATATATATATATATATATATATATATATATATATATATATATATATGTGTGTGTGTGTGTGTGTGTGTGTGTGTGTGTGTGTGTGTGTGTGTGTGTGTGTGTGTGTGTGTGTGTGTGAGTGTGTGTGAGTGTGTGTGTGTGTGTGTGTGTGTGTGTGTGTGTGTGTGTGTGTGTGTGTGTGTGTGTGTGTGTGTGTGTGTGTGTGTGTGTGTGTGTGTGTGTGTGTGAACAGACATTACGCTACATCTTTAATTGATTAAAAAATATAAATATTTTTGTTATCTTCAATGTTATAGAATCCTTTAGCAATATATTATTAACCAGTGGGCAGTAGCCGGGCTGAGAGCCATCTCCAGCAAAATTAGTCAAGCCTGTGTCTCGGAGTTGGGGTGCAGAATCTTCGGACCATTCTGAGTGGGTAATCTAGTTCGTAATTATTCTAAGTTTTGGAATAAACATTTCACTGTAAATTTGTCAAAATCTGAGGATGCTCCATTGATAAGTAAAGGGCAGTGTCATCGCGGACGACGGGTCTCCTTACTGCAATCGAAGAGAAAATCGTAGAGAACACAATAAAACATATATGACAACTCATTAAACGATTTCTTATTTAGATGAAGTGGTGGGGAAATGTATTTTATCGACCTACTATCTAACTGGTACTTTATTATATCGATCCTGAAGAGATAAAAAGCAAAGTTGACATCGGTGGGATCTGAAATTAAAATGTAAAAAGCAGAAACAAATGCATCATCAATAATTTTATAACAAAACAAGTATGACCAATGTTGCAAGGGACATCACCCTGTCAATATTTATAAAGAGTTGATGAAACTAGAGAATGCTATTTATGAAAACCTAACTAAATATATGATCGTCTGCTATTTCATGTTTTGCAGAATTTGTTATACTGGAACCAAACCAATTATAACTTGTTATAGAAAAAGGAAGGCTCCCATTCAGGTAAACATAAAGATTTATGTGAACTGAGGGCAGTATGTTGGTAGAATCGTTATAGCCTCGGTATCCATTCCGATTCTACATTCTGGGTTCAATTCACACAATGGTTAATTTTCTTTTTATTCTTCCTAAATCGACAAAATAAAGTAATTCTGTGTTATCTAAATCATCTAAAGTCACCCCATTACAGATTAAGTCGTAATGGTTACTAAGGTAGGCACAAATCCAGTTATTTGTGGGTAGGGATAACGCGAAAATCAAAAGACGAGATTTGAACTCAGGATGATGTAAGTTAGTTAAACACTGATTGTTTAACAATTCTGTCAGTCTATCACCCTAATGGGGTCGATATAATCGACTATATCCTCACCACTAAATTACACAATATTGAAAACACTGTATTACATAAGAAAAGAACTCATTATATCATGATGTTTTCCATGCTTAGAGGACGTGATGGACACGCCTGAACAGTTTTGAACCCATGTCAGCTTAATTAGAGACGAACTGGGGTTAAACAACAGCAATTTACACAGCTTATATTTCTTATCCAGTGTCTGTTTAATTCTTTTTAATCAATCATTGTTTCAAAGAGCAAAAGCAAGCCGATAATCCCCCCCCCCAAAAAAAAAAGCACAGGAATAAGAAAACTCCATCTGTATTTTCAAAATTGGGCTGATGTAGCAAAGTCTCAATTAATTGTAATTACAAATATGTAATGTGACTAGAAGTATATTCTGAAATGTTGGTGGTGTATATACATGTCTAAGTATAAAGTCTAATCAGGTCAGTACTTATCCCAGTTTCCGTGGGGTGAAGCGACTGAGAGTACAAGACGAAGACAGCGCAGGACGGATCTCCATCGCAGGGTTAAACCCCCATCAATTGCTGGTACTCATTTTCGGCTTAGTATCGTGGAGCAACGTGAAATAATTTTTTTTGCTCAAGAATAAAACACACAGCCCAGTCTAGGAATCGAACCCACGGCATTAGGTTCCTAAGTTCAACACTCTTACCACTAGACCACGAGCCTTCACACTATATACATTCTTATGCAGAAATTGTAATTCCCTTAAGAGTTCCCACTAGCCCCCTGAATCTGTAAGCATAATACACATTGCTTCCTATCCCTTAACCATTATAGTTAATATGCTGACTACTGTTGTTGACTTTCATATATATTTCCCACAAATCTATACAATTGAGTAATACATTCGTAAAATCAAATAAAATGACAGTATCTATACTATTATCAAAGCAGCGGATTAGCAGAATCGCCAGAACATCGGACAGAATGTTATACTGTATTCCTTCTGGCTTTCTGAGCTCTATGAGTTCGAATGCGACCAAAGTCAACTTTACTTTTCATCATTTCGAGGTCGATAAATAAAGTACCATTCAGATGCTGCAGTTGATTCTTCTATATCCTTTTCCGACACACGCGCCACACCTCCTAGACTTAATCAGCTGCGTTTAGACATGGATAAGGGCTGGGGCCCCATCGAGTTTATAGTTTCCAAGGCACGCCGTTTGAAAAGACGGTGCTCCTACAACACCATGAGGAGTTACGGCGTTATACACATATACACACTCTTTTCAAAACTTCCAATAGTAACTGCTTCCATATATTTATATTGTTGCACTTTAACATTGTGATTTTATTGAGAAATATTTCTTACGAATTGAAACAAACATTAAGACAATGAGTATAAAGCGAGACAAATTTGCAATGGCTTCAGGAAAGAAATCTATTGTTTGATTATTTCTTCTCATATAATTAATAGGAAATGAGACACTTTTCCATTGATCGACTCATTGAAATTACTCCTCAGTTCATACATATAATACACATTTAAAAAAACAAACTTGTAAATTAGATTCAATTAAAAAAATAAAAATCCAAAGAAAAAGAGAGAGGACTGTGGATACAGAACAATGTTCTGCAGTATTGCTATATTTATTTCATCAGGCCATTCATATAAACAGAGAAACTAATGAGAAATAACTCCCATACCCCGAACAAAAGGTGATAAATATCTGGTCGTGCTAAGAACTGCACTTCACAAATGCCAAACATCTTGCAAGATTTCTACCATGAGTTGAGCAAAGTTTTGCGAATAAATAGGGAGAAATGAGCCCAAATGGTCAGATCTTACATGATGAAAGCTGTACCCACTTTCACAAAAGCAGGGAGACGGGAAGAAATGAACCAAAACGGGGAAATTCCCCTGTCGGATGGGGAGACTTGACAGTTCTGAGTTTCTCACTCATGCCGAACCATCAGCCGCAGCGTCCTTTCTATTTTAACTAAGCGAATAAACAAGAAAATAATTCGTATGCAAAAGAACTGAAATCCGGAACGTCTTTAACCAGAATTGAAACCAGTTTGTTACCTTGGTTATTAAAAGTTTACATTTGGTTCTAGGCTATTATCTCACTCTGTCTCTTTCTCAGCATCTCTTTGTAAATATTATCTCTTTCTCTACCGTATCATATGTACATTATTCTCAACTCTTCCCCGATATTATCTTCTACTTTACAACATTATATATTCGTTTACTGTATTACCACCTCAGCAAAATAACCTCCCCGTCTGCAGCATGATGACCTGAATGTTTTCATTTGTGTTGTATTCTAGATAGGTAACTTCAGTAGAGAGATTTACGATATGGTATATCATAGTTTATTATATTGATTTTCTATCTTAATTGACGCTCGAAGTAGAACTAGCAGAAAGGCAAAACACGTGGAGATTAAACTCTGAAGAAGGTGTAAGTAAATTCTGATTAATCTAGATAATATGATATCATTCATATTGCCGGCGTCCAATGATGCAACATTGGCGCCTTCTGGTAGGGAACAAGACCAATTTTGTAAAAGAGATTTAGTTGATTAAATGAACTCAACTTATATCTGATATTTGTTTGGTCTTTATTATCGATCCGGAATGCAATATACTAAATTGAAACCAGAGAAATTTTAATGCAATTGCAGAGACATTTGTGTGCATATATTACGAGGAATAAATTAAAAGCTGCTAGTGGAACTCAAAATCAAACAAAATTTATCTAGTATACATTGAATATTTACATTTCATCACTCCATAATAGCAACATTCCCTACGTTTCATATATGTTAATTATTATTTTATTAGATACTGAGGGCATCAGCTAACTTGCTCTCTGTTACGGCTCTATAAGTTCTGAGACCAAATCCCACCGAGGTTAGTTTTGCATTTCATTCTTAAGGGGTCGTTAGAATAAAGTACCTCAACGCACTGGGATTGATTTAAACGATATTCCCCTTTCCTACAAATTTCTGGCTTGGTACCAAAATTAGAAACAAATATTTATTCGATACTAATGGAAGAGTGCCGCAAACAACGATACGATACTAACATTGTTGAATATATTTACTTTCTTGTGTCTAGGATTATTATGTCATGTATACCAAGATTACTGGATATGCGAACTAGGAATTCCGTTTTGATAAATTTTAATATATTTCTAGGATATAAATGTTCAACATATATGTACAAATGTAATACAGGATTAAATGTATAAGTCACTTTAGAGAAATAACTATTTACAGAGGAAAATATAAGATTAGAATCCAAGACCTTGTGATTGGAAAGCCATCTATTTATAATAGCAACATTGAAACGTACATTGGATACGATGCTCATTAAGTCTCTAATGGTCATTGAAGTTGGAAAGAATGTAAAATCATTCTAGCTTTGATTCGGAAATGGTGGTGTCTTAATTTATTGTTGCGGTTCGAATCGGCAAATATTCATTACATAAATGTGGGGGCAATGCAAAATTGAGTAAACCAACTCCGGTACTTGAGTGGAACTTATTTTATTTGAGTGGAACTTACTTTATAGACCGGAAGGATAGAAGACCAAGTTTATCTTGGACGGATTTGAACTCAGAATGCAAAATGTCAGAACAAATATTGCAATGGCACTTTAACCAACGCCTTACCAATTCTGCAAATTTTTCTCTGTAAAATTAAAATGAATAATGAATTACATCTCTATCACATTGCCAACCATTTAAATTGGCTTGTAGTTGGTTCAGTAGGAAAATGTAGGTGACTGGTTATAAAATGCAAAAATAATTTCATTTCAGATAGATTTGAACTCAGAGCACACAAGGATGTAATTAAATAGTTACAGTGAAGAAAAAATGTGAGTTTATTTAGAAAGAGGATAGAAGTGTGTTGTAGAACGTATATACTGTTTTCATCGCGGTAATTAGAATTGTAAGGAAAATGAAACTGCTCTCACGACGACCATAAAAAGATTATAAGCACAAGCCATCAGGTTTCGTAAATGTGAAAATTAAATTATCTGACATCCATATTTCTCCCTCATGATTTAAATAAGATGAAAACGTTCACAAACGAGTATCGAAAAATCGAAATATAGTGAAGAAATATTGAATGAGAAATTAATTGGAAAGATAATTTTATTTGACACAGCGCCAATTGTTTCAGCAGAAGAAACTCAAAGATAAGATAAACGTATGAAAGAAGAACGAGACATATTTGTCAAAAATCTCGCATATCTAGTACTAGCTAACAGTTATATTTTACAAAGCTTTTTATACACAAACAAAACATACTATCAAACGAGACAAAAACGTAAATTTATAAAAGAAAAAGAAAACGAAAAATCAAGCAACGAAAGAAACTGAAAAGTTTAGACAGGTGCTACACCAAGAGAGAGCTGTGCCTCAGCCACGCTCCGCGGAGGGACAGGTTATAGCTGATCAGAAAATTTTACACCTAAACATTCTGTGTTCTATTCTATCGGAAGATTAATTTCAAATACAAATAAAATTATATTGTTTACTTTAGAGATTTAAGTTGTTTTATGAAGCAGAAGCAATAATATAAGTTTAATATAATGACGATATTTTGACACCACATTCCTACTCCTTATAATTATTAACACTCTGCATATGAAGACTAAATGAGTAGTACAACATTTACAACCGGGCCCACTTATGCAACGAGTGAACAAATAATTGTTTCTACATTTGGCACAAGGCCAGCAATTATCCAATGCATTACTGGTACTTTATTCTATCGACCCCAGAAGGATGAAAGGCAAAGTTAACCTCGGTGTGATTTGAACTCAGATCATACAGGGAGGTAACTCTATGCTTCAAAGCATGGCATCCGGCCCTCTACCGATACTGCCAAAACGTAAAGTTACTCACCAATATACTAACTATATACTAACTATATATATATATATATATATATATAATATATATATATATATATATATATATATATATATATATATATATATATTCCTACTAAAGGAATCACTTTCCTACACACACACATACACACACACACACAATATATATATATATATATATTCTCTTCATCTTAACGTGCTAACCATACTCCCACACACATAACACCCATACACACACATAACAACCCCCACACCTACAACTCCCTCCCCATTTCTACTAATAGAACCACTTTCCTACACACATATATATATATACACACACACAAAATATATATTCTCTCCATCTTAACATACTCGCACACACACACATAACACCCATATACACACACACACAACTCCCTCCCCAATCTCTACTAATAGAATCATCTTCCAATACACACACACACACACACACACACACACACACATACACACACACAAGCACACAAATAAACATACATATCTTCAGTCTCAATAGAAAATCTGAACTCTGACACCCCGGCGAGCTGGCCATATTCACTGAACCAGAACATTTCTCCCAATCCCTTTTCTTTTGACCACTATCTCTCCATTGTCATATATTCACTATAAAGACTACAGAATAGTTTTCCAAATAAGGGCGCAAAAATGTTATAAAAACTTGTTCACGTGACAGCCAAATTTCATTTATAACCAACCAAAAAAAAAGCCTTCGTGAGCCTCCTTTTTTCAAGTAAAAAGAAATTCAAACACTCATATATGAAAAAACAACCTGTGACAACCCCCCCCCTCTCTTATTTGAAGAACTATTGTAACGCGAACTGGCGCGAAATTTATTATAATTATTGACAAACCAATCAAATTACTTCTCGAAAAACCTGGAATTTCGAGCCACTTTTTCCATATAAAACAAGTAACATTCAGAGACCAACCAGATGTGAGAAAAACCACAGACCCTCCATCTCAACTCACCTTTTGAAAAGCAGAACTGCGAAACCGGTAAAGGAACCAAATAAATATATATATTTAAAAAAAAAAATAAGACTTCAGTTGCATTTTCGATTTCATCTCCTTTATACTTTCACTCGTGTAGGACACCTCGGTTATTTTTCATTTTGTAAAAAAAACCTCACTTTCTAATATATATATATATATATATATATATATATATATATATTAATAATATATATATATATATAATTATAAATATATATATATATATAGAGAGAGAGAGAGAATAGAATGAAACGAAATTTCATTTCTCACTCTTAGTACGGCACTTACTTAAATGTAAGTATGTATGTATACGTACATACATATATGTATACAGACGTACAGTACCATGTATATATATACATACAGGCACACATACATATATGCACGTATCAGTTTACCGAACATTTATTATAATAATCGGTTTGTTAAAAAGGTGACGTGGTTGCCTAAACACTGTACGGGATAATTGGATTGGCAGTATCGGTAGAGGGTCGGACGCCATGCTTTGACGCATTGAGTTACGGCCCTTGCCATTCTGAGTTCAAATCCCGCCGAGGTTAACTTTGCCTTTCATCCTTACGGGGTCGATAAAATAAAGTACTAGTAATACACTGGGTAATTGCTGGCCTTGTGCCAAAAGTAGAAACAATTATAATAAATGTTCGGTAAACTGATACGTGCATATATGTATGTGTGCCTGTATGTATATATATACATGCTACTGTATGTCTGTATACATATATGTAAGTACGTATACATACATACTTACATATATATATATATATATATAGATATATATATATATATATAATAATTGTTTCTACTTTAGGCACAAGGCCAGCAATTAACCAGTACATTACTGGTACTTTATTTTATCGACCCCGTAAGGATGAAAGGCAAAGTTATATAATAATAATAATAATGCTTTCTTTATTAACCACAAGGGTCTACATAAGGTAGACATTAAGGACAGTACAGGACAATACAGGGCGGTACAAATGGGCATTTCTGCGTGTAAAAAACAATTAACAGAGGATGTAATAATAGAACAATGAACAAATTCCCCAATAGGGGGGAGACTTCCGAGGGACATTCGTGGAGAAAGCCCATTAAAAAGCCACAGTGACCCTGACCACTAAGGCAAGTGCCCTCTCCCAGTTTTCCACCTTTAATTTACAGACACATACTCAGAGTAGGCCCATTCACTCGGGCCATTCTTGCCTCTCTCACCCATCTTTCAACAAAATGCTGGGAAGAGAGCACTTCCCTTTCTACTCTGATTTTCCTTTTTAAATGAAATTTGAAAAAGTTAATCAGGGCATCACCGAAGAGGTAAGTGCTAGTCTTCAGCCCTTTCAAATGTGTCCACCATACTATCTCTTTCGCCATGGCCACCAGACAGATAAAAACTGCCTGCCCTTCCCGGCTAAAGGAAGAGGGCGGGACAATCCTCACGATGGACTCAGCTGATAGCTGGATCAGTCCTACACGCGACAGCAATGCTCGGACACTGGACGAGTGCGTGCAGGACGGTTTCGTCTCCCTGCGCGCATCTCGGACATGCCCGGTTGACGGCACCTCCATGCCTGTAGAGTTTATCCCGAACCGGCAAAGCTCCTCGGTAGCACTGCCAGGCCAGGGATTTCTGGAAGTTGTCCATAGGCCCCGGCCCGAAAGTTCTTCCGAAGAGATTGGCTAGTTGATTTTCGTCGACGCCTAGAGTTTCCCCAAGTACGTCGTCGCTCTTCCCCGCCACTAATCCTCTATAGAATGCCAAGGTGGAGTTTCCACCGATAACATTGCCCGATTGGTCGAGGGCTGTGAGCGCCTGAAGACATTCCAGTCTCCAAGCGCTCCCTCTCGGTCTTCGCTTGACCCAGGACTGCAGCTCCGCCAAGGAGACGAGCCGGGAAAAGACGCGTCTAGCAAACGGAGACCACACCTGATCACCGTCGAGGAAGAGGTGGAGATGTCGTAGCCTGAGTGCGTGTCTACGCATCATCAGCCACGGCATTCCCAACCCTCCACGTAGCGGGTGTTGACAGCAGATGGACCGCCTGACCATCGGAGCGCGTCCCTTCCACAAAAAGCGAAAGAGCAAACGCTCCAGCGCAGTCAGGCGGGGCTTAGGACAAGGTACGACGGTCAGGCGGTAGTAGATGACGGACGCGTTATACGCGTTAGCCACCTACGCTCGACCTTTCAGGGATAGCTTCTTCTCGGCCCATTTCTGGGTAAGGAAGCCACACTGCTCGTCACCTCGTCCCAGTTTTTGTCCGTCTTGAGATCCGGACCGAACCAGACCCCGAGTAATTTAACTGGTCCGTCCGTCCAGCGCCTGACGACGCTGTTGGACGGCATGGACCTGCCTCTCCAGGTGCCGAGCTGCAGGCCCACTGACTTTTACTGGTTGATCATTGCTCCTGTTACCGCTTCGTATTCTCTTAGTGTAGTGCCGATCGCCTCGATGTGTTTGGCGTTCGACACCACTACGGTGACATCGTCCGCATATGCTGACACGTATCTTCCGCATCCTAGTTCGCGCGGGACCCCCTCAACGTCTCCAGTTTGTGTAGTAATGGCTCGAGAGTCAATACGTACAAGAGGGACGAGAGAGGACATCCTTGGCGTACCGAGCGCATGATGTTGAACGGTTCCGAAAGGGGACCGTTCACTCTCACCACAGAGCAGATGTCGCTGTGCATAGCAGCGATCCAGCCTCTGAAGACGGACCCAAAGCCAGCCGCCCTCAAGACTGCCGCTAGGTACCGATGGTCGACCCTATTGAAAGCTTTCGACTGATCTAAATTGATCACGTACCACTCGTGCCAGGGTCCCTAGCTACCCTCTCTACGATGTATCGCATGAGGTGGAGGTTGTCGTGGATGGATCTGTCGGGAATGGCACATGTTTGCGCCTCTCCCCAGACCACCAACGACAAGCGCCAACCTCTTTGCTAGCACCTTGGCCAAAATCTTGAACTCTGTGTTTAGCAGAGTTATGGGCCTAAAATAATCTATGTTATCCCCCTTGTTCGGATCCTTTCTCAGCAGTGCCACCGCTCCTCGGCTCACAGAGCTGGGAATTCTCCCGTTCTGTTGCCAGTTGCAGTAGACGTCCGCCAAGAGGCCTCCGAACAAGTCTGGCATCTGTACGTAAAGTTCATAGGGCAGACCATCCATACCAGGCGATTTACCCCTTGTGCAGCTAGACATTGCCTCCCGTACTTCAGCGGCTGTTATCGGCTTTTCTCAACACTCCGCCCTAGTGGCCGAGAGCCGCGGCAGTCCGTCGAGGTAGACACTAAAGTCCATCCCTCGATCAGCGCCCGCCGCTGCTCCCGAACAACTGGGCGAAGTGTCGCTGAAAAGCTTCACACATTTGCCCGGGATCGAGTGGCATGCGCCGGATCGTGGCTTTGTTGCCCCGACGTGCCTCCGCCACTCGGGCCCATTGAACGGCTTTCGTCCCCTCGTGCCTGAGAGCACGCACCCTAGCTCCGACAACGCAGCCTTCGTGCTTTGCATTGAAGAATTGGTCAAGGGCCAATTTCGCCGCAAGTATGTCGGTCGCGATGCCTTTGCTAAGCGGCACGTCTAATTTTCTAACTAAATCTCCCTCTGCTCTATTTTTCTCTATTGCTAAAGCCTTACTAAACCTAATGGATTCTATTCTAATTGCTCTTTTCAGAGCAAACCACCACTTGTTGTTTACGATAGCCCCCGTCAACGCCCGCTTAACTAGTTCGCTAATCCGGTCTCTGTAGGCCTTGCGCGTTGGTAAGGACGCGTTTAGTTTCCAGTAGCCGGGTCCTCGTCTATGAAGCCTATCTAAGTCAAGCACACAGATCACGAATTTGTGGTCCGTGTAGCTGAATATCTTGAATTGTGGACAGCCTATGCTAGACATATCTATTTCTCTACAAAATACTCTATTTAGATATGATCTGGATGACCCTATGCGATTTGTTCAAGTCCACATTGGCACATTCGGGAAATCCAATCGGTACCTGTCAGACAGTTCAAAACGCCTGAGCAGGTTGGTGAGGCTCTTGCACCCTCCTCCCCTATCCGCTAATCCCACACAGTCCCAGCGTGCATCTAAGATCCTGTTCCAGTCGCCCACTAACACTAAAGAGCAGGACGTTCCAAGAAAGGTCTCCAGACGCCGGAAGAAATCAGGCCGCCCTGCTCCTGTCGGGGCATAGACGGCCATTACCCTGAAAGCTTACCCGTCTCCGCTGGTCACGTCTAGCACCACCAACTTACCTTCTGGGTCCAGGAAGATGGCCCGTATGGCGAGATCCAAACCTCTCCGAAAAAACACAGCAACTCCACCCCCGATCCTGGACGGCTGGGAGATGCGTACACATCGTAGCCGCCTAAGATCGGTGCGAAGGCCCGTGCTTTGGAGATTCTGGTCTCGCTGATGGCCACTACATCTATGTTTAGTGACCTGAGGTCGTTGAGAAGGTGGCCCTGCTTCCATGACGACCCCACGCCACGCGCATTTATGCTGCCTATTCTGAGTGAGGTCATGTTGAAATGGAGTGGAAAAGATGGGAAAGACTACTTACCTTACTTCTCGTAGAGGAAGGATGGTTTGTCCATCCTTTTCACTGCTTGTGGCCTCCTCCGGCAGGATGTCTTTATAAATCCTCCTGGAGAGTGCTTGTCGGAAGTCTCCGATGTGTTTGGGGAATTTTTGTTTTAGTGTTGTGTACGTTTTCTGTGTGATGCGAGTGATTTGTATGTGTGGAGGAGGTGTGAACTTTTGGGTTGTTGTGTAGTCTTTTTCTGTGATGCTGGTGTTGTGTTGCATGTAGTGTAATAATTGGTTGTTGTTCAAATTTAATTGTTTCTACGTGAGGCACAAGGCCAGTAAATACCCAGTGCATTACTGGTACTTTATTTTATCGACCCCGTAAGGATGAAAGGCAAAGTAAATCTCGGCGGGATTTGAACTCAGAATGGCAAGAGCCGTAACTCTATACGTCAAAGCATGGCGTCCAACTCTCTCCCAACACTGCAAATCCACTGTGTAGTGTGTATCGTTTTGGTTGTTTTGTTTTGTTTGCGTTTGTTGTGGGTTTGTTTCATTTTCGCTTTTTGGTGACTTTTGTGTTGTTGGTGATGGTGGTGTTGGGGTTAATGATGGTGATGGTGTTGGTGTTTGTGGTGATAGAGTTGGTGATGCTGGTGTGGATGGTGGCATATCTGTCCTCACTTTTTTGTTTGATAGTTTATTTGTTTCCCTCTGTATTTTGTTTTTGGAGGGGAAAAGGTAGAGAATTTTTTCTCTTTTGGTTTCTTTTTTTCTTTTATCCTGATACCGTTTCCCACTCCTCGTCGTCACAATCTGTCTCCAGTTGTGATAAGCCGGGGAGTGGAAAATCCTCCACAGGCGTTGGTTTTGGTTGTGGCGTTGTGGATGGTGTAGGCGCTGGTGCTAGTTCTGGCGCGTTGGGTGGTGTTGGTTTTGCTACTGTTGCTGGGGGTGTTGCTGTTACATTTGCTTCTGTTGTTGCTGCTACAGTTGTTGCTGCCATCTCTGCTGCTGGTGGTGTTGATGGTTGAGTCACTGGGGGGGGGGGGGCCTCAACCTTTTAGCCTGAGGGCAGAAAGCCCTTAGGTAGGTTCCTTCACCACAAATGACACACCTAGGCCTTCTACCCTTGACGATTACGGTAAGGTGGCTGCCGTCAGTGAGGTCTATTACCTCTGGGATCTCCTCAATGCTTTTATGGTCCGCTTGGATCAGGAGCTCCATCCCAGATCCGGACCAGTTCTCCTGCTTTTCTTTTCGAGGACGGCAGCCATTAGCCAGGGAATTTCGATGGCCGGTGGAACGTGGGTCACCCTGATCTTTACGAGTCTCTGGCCACAATAGCTTGGGACGAATGTGAAGTTGTCACTTCTTAATGGGGCCATGGAGTGTTCTCTGGCCTCCTGTGGTGTTTCAAAGAACGCGTCCACGGTTCCATATTTCTGCCCACGTCTGATGTGGTTTTTTTTGTTCCATTCGGCGCGATTTTATGTTAATTGTCCGATAAGACACGGTGCATAGGCGACGATGCTCCATTTTATTAGGTGGTGTGTGGGGGGAGGGGGGGGGGGGGGGGGGGGGGCTGACCCTGTACCCATCTTTCTTTACCATTCTTTTGGCTTCTTCTAATTCCTCCTGAGTTACCTGGATCGCTTCGCACGTTTTTGCTACTCTTGCAAAAGACAGGGTAGTTTTCTTAATTTCATTGTTGTTGTTGTTATCGTTATTTTTGTTATTGTTAATTTTAGTTTCAGTTGTGGTGGTGGTGGCGTCAGTGGTGTTCGGTGTGGAAGAGTTCATTTTGTTTGAATTCATTTCGATATCACGAGTTAATTTATTTTTTTCTTTTGTTTCTGTTGTCGCTGTGGTGGTGGGGGTGGCGGCTTTAACACATGCAGTCATTGGTAATGGCGGGAAATGAATGTCTGCCTGAGACAAATTTAAAATATTACTCCTGCTTATAGTTTTAGTGTTGGCAAACGTAGTAATATTTACAATGGTGGTGTCGGTGTGAGGAGTTAGTTTGTGAGGAATGTGTGACTCTGAGTCGGCCATGATTTTTCAAAGAAATTTTTTTTTGTTTGATAATTATAAAAAGTTTAAATTTTGGGCTCAAGGCCCCAATCTTTTTGAGTGTCCTTTTCAGAAAACAATGTATGTGAACTTATATACAGTTAACAATAAAAATTTTCCATAAATGGCAATTTTAAACAACTGAAAATAACAAACCTTTGCGGAGCTCACGATAATACGATTTACTACGTAGGTCGCCAATAATAATAATAATAATGCTTTCTTTATTAACCACAAGGGTTTACACAAAGTAGACATTAAGGACTGTACAGGACAATAGAGGACGGTACAAAAGGGCATTTCTGCGTGTAAAAAATCAAAAAACAGAGGATGTAATAATAGAACAATGAAAAAATTCCCCAATAGGGGGGAGACTTCCGAGGGACAATGAAATAATAATAATCACCGCTTTTATTCTGCATCGCACTTATACCATTAAGTAAAATGCTCAATGAAACAAAACATGGATATAAAGTCTATGACAAAACCATTAATCACTTGTTCTACATGGATGACCTGAAACTATTTGAAAAAAATGATGAACAATTACAAGGGCTATTATCCACTGTGAAGCAGTTCAGTGATGACATTAAAATGAAGTTTGGACTAGATAAATGCGCCAAAGCAACGTTCACCAGAGGAAAGCTGCTAAAAAGTTCAGACATTAATCTTGATCGGGGGAATGTGATAAGAGAACTTGATCAAGAGGAAACTTACAAATATCTAGGTGTTTGTGAAGGAATCAAGCACTCGACAATGAGGGAAAGGATAAGGGAGGAATGTTACCGCAGAATAAGAGCAATCTTAAGAACGGAATTGAGTGCAAGGAATAGGATCGATGCCATAAACACGCTTGCCATACCAGTAGTAACCTACAGTTACAATGTCATCAACTGGTCAAGCACAGAGATCCGTAGGCTCGATACAGAAATTAGAAAATTCTTAACCATGCACAGAATGCATCACCCTAAGGCAGATACAGATAGAATATATCTCCCTCGGAAAGCAGGAGGACATGGGTTAATCCAGTTAGATATTGCGTTGAAAACTGCAACAATTGGATTATCTACATATCTAAGGGAATTACATAATTGGATGATCAAACTCGTTTTGAAACACGAAAGCATCAAAAGATCATACTCCATTACAAAAGATTCACAAAGTTACAGTAATGGACTACAACTTTAAGAAGTTCCATTTACTGCTGAAATGAAAAACACAGAAAAAACAAAACAGGTAAACGTAACTGAAAAGAAAGAACTGTTACAGAAACTGGCTAAGAAATGGCAAGAAAAGCCTCTGTATGGAAAACCCCAGAAAGAGCTAACAATCCTGATGTTGACAAACCTTTAACATATCCATGGTTGGCATCCTCTTGACTGAAATCGGAGACTGTATGACTGATTACATCAGCACAATATCAGTGTCTGCCAACAAAAAATTACCAAGCCAACATAATAAAAAATGGATGCAACCCATTATGCCGTGTATGTGAAAAACAACCAGAGACCATTGATCGTATAATTTCAATGTGCAGTCCTATAGCTGCAACCGAATACCTAAACAGGCATGACAGAGCTGCACAATACATACATTGGAGAATTTTGACCTGCCCCATCAAAAGAATTGGTGGGAGCATCAACCACCACCCATACTTGAAAAAGATCACATCTCAATCTTGTGGAACTTTAGCATCCAAACAGACCGAAAAATAGATGCAAATAGAGCTGATATAATATTGAAGGACTTTAAAAAGAGGGTATGCCTGCTAATTGATATGTCCGTTCCAATAGACAAAAATGTATCTATAAAAACATTTGAAAAATTGGGCAAGTATAAGGACCAGGAGATAGAAATTGGAAAAATGTGGAACTTGAGAACTAAAACAATACCAGTGGTTGTAGGCGCTCTAGGAATGATACCTAAGGGGGCTAGTGATTACTTATCGCAAATCCCAGGAAACCCGCGTATAGGAGAAATACAAAAGATAGAACTAATCGGAACTGCCCATATACTAAGGAAGATTCTGTCAATATAAGTACATCACAAGTCTATACACCTAAAGATGCATGTGTGTGTATGTATGTTCTTTCTTGAACATGGCGGACCTTGTTGTCTCTTGAGGCCACTGGTTGTGACGTGGTGATAACTCGTATGAAGATAAAGCAAGATAAATCCAACTGTAATAATAATAATAATAATGATGATAATAATAAGAGGTTAACGGGACTAGCATAATGTTTCCCTGCTAGTAACGGTTGCATCTCAGCGTACGCAATAAGTAAGGTTATGTATAAATCCCAGAGTAGACACAAAGTTATTTGCCTCGATACAACACACGTAAATGGGTACCATAAATTTATACCCGTACTCTAATTTCTGCCACACTTAATGCAGTAAGAGAGCGTACTGCATACATCTTCTACGTTTATTATGCATAATCGGCGTATGTGGCTTTATTAGCAGGTCTCGCCTAATCAATAACCAATCAATTGACAGAATTCGATTCCAGTATGTGTTGGCTATGGCAGTAAATGCGACAGCATCGTGGGAGCTGAGTCCTCAAACACTCCTTCCAGTGGGTCTTGTTATATATGTTTATTTTTTTTATTTTCTCCCAAACAATTATACTTATTTGGCCTCTTACGTTTTAACTTGCCCCACGTTTCCATGGGTATGCCTACGAACGTTTCCTCTGTCGTATGTATGTAGTATTCCATAATATAGGTAATTATCCTAAATTTGTCTCTCTTGCGCGTGGCATAATACATTGTTTTAGCAACAATATCATGCTTTATTGAACAGATTACTCAGTACATCATTCAGAAATGTTTCAAATTCTTCCAAAGTCTGCAATTATGCTACGAATTTCTGCCGTTCTCTTAAAGTTGTTTAAGCAGTGATATATTCCTGTTTGAACTAAGTAAAACATTTTCATGGAGATGTTTTTTTCTATTTGTCAGAAAATATATTTTCCCCGGAATTTTTCATTACGTATTTCAATCTTCAATGTTTCATTTCCGTTTTCTTTTTTTTTTACTTTAATAATTTGTTGTTTTTTTTTTTTTCCATTTTCTTAATTTATTCAGTTATTTGTTTATTTGTTTCAGTCAGTTCAAGAATTTATAAAGGACACAACATCATGAAGAAAATATTTTTTTTTATCAAATGAATTTATGTGTATCAATATGTTTCTGTTCATACACATTATCACTTTCTATATAGGTGAGCATACACACACACACGAACATATATAGCGAAAAGTGAGAGACAGAGAGAAAGACAGCTGAGATAAAAATAATTTGAAGTCTATTTGCGTCAGTGTATGCATATGTTTGTATTTATTCTGCAAGTGTGTGTGTGTAGAATTGTATAGGAATGTGATTTTCGTTGCTTTATTGCAGCTGCAAAACTTTAGTATAGGAGACATTGATCTGCTGGAGATGGAAATGTTCCAGCTGCGTGGTTGTGGGATATCAATTTTATCTTTGGGCAAGATAAGGTAGACTATAATAATTGTTTCTACTTTTGGCACAAGGCCAGCAATTATCCCAGTGTATTACTGGTACTTTATTTTATAGACCCCATAAGGATGAAAGGCAAAGTTAACCTTGACGGGATTTGAACTCAGACCGTAAAGGGACGTAAATATTCTAGAAAGCATGGCGTCCAACCCTCTACCGATATGCCAATTCACTGCAGGCTATAATAATTGTTTCTACTTTTGGCACAAGGCCAGCAATAACCCAGTACATTACTGGTACTTTATTTTATCGACCCCGTAAGGATGAAAGGCAAAGTTAACCTCGGCGGGGCGGATAATAATGTTAGACTGTTTGTGACTACCGCTGTGTTTGTGTGTGTGTGTTTGTGACTGTACTTGTGTGTACCTTCATATGTCCATCTGTTTACGTTTGTGTATGCGTGCGTGCATTGCAATTTGACGAAAAAATATATGAATGCACTTAAAGAATAAACTAAGAAATAGAGAGAGATATTCGTATATGCGTTCGACTGTATATATAGATGTATAGCCAATATTTTCTTTTAACTTTTTCTGTGAAAATATCTCATGTCACAAGAGGTTATCAGGTGTATATATATATATATATATATATATATATATATATATATATATATATATGTGTGTGTGTGTGTGTGTGTGTGTGTGTGTGTATGTATTTATGTATTTTATGTATGTCTATGCATATATATATATATATATAAGTATGTATTTATGTATTGTAATTATGTCTATGCATGCATATATATATATATATATATATATATATATAACGAAGGAAATGTGGTAAGGAACCAGATGGACCATAACGCACCAAAGTACTCAATACTTAGGGTAGTAGAGTGGGTAATAGGTACAAGTATGACCCCGACGGCAGAGCTCAAGAATTACCCGTCGAAACGGCTTGAGCTCTGCCGTCGGGGTTATACTTGTTCCTATATATATGATATTGCCTCGTCTGACGAACGAATGAAGACGTTTCTTTCGTATTCGCCTCATTCGGGAAACCTCTGTTAATGAGGTAATTATATTGTATTGATTTTTATACATTATATATATATATATATATATATATATATATATATATATATATATATATATATATATATATATATCCAGGACTCTGGCTTTACTGTAACACCGACTCAGAGCAGGAGAGTTAAGGCGAAAAAGATATCAGATGCTGAATTTGCCGACGACATAGTTTTGGTGACAAATACAGTGAAGGAGGCAGAGGATTTGATGCAGGAGGTTGAGACTGTGTCGATGAGTGTGGGGCTGAGAATGAATGAGACTAAAACAAAATATCTGGTAGAGAATGTTGAGAAGCCAGAGGGGATCACTAATGTAGGCGGGAAGGCGCTAGAATTGGTGGAGGACTTCCTGTATTTGGGAGCAAAGATTGGGAATACGGAAGATGATGTGGTTGAGAGGAAGAGGAAAGCCTGGGCGGCGTGCCACAGCTTGAGATCGGTGTGGAAGTCAGACCTTCGTAAAGACCTGAAAATCCGCCGCTTCATTGCTGTAGTGGAGTCTGTGCTGCTGTACGGGTCTGAGACTTGGACACGGACCAAGAAACTCACTCAGATGGTGGATGGGTGCTACACGAGAATGCTGAGGATGGCTCTGAACATTAATCAGTATACACTGAGGATGAAAAACTCAGAGCTGTATGAGAGCCTCCCAAAAGTCAGCTCAAAAGTGACACAGAGGAGACTGAGGTTAGCTGGACATGCTCACCAGCATCCGGAGTTGACTTTGCACTCAGTGCTCCTGTGGGAGCCCCTACATGGACACACTGGAAGAGGAAGACCAAGGTTAACGTATGTTGATGCCCTAAGGACAGACACTGGTCTGTTGGAGACGCAGGACATGTCAGCGATAATGAGGGACAGAGACCGCTGCAGAGAACTTGTCCATGGATCGCGGGAATTTTCCCCGCCCTAGAAAAAAAACATATGTATGTATTTATGTATTGGATGTATGTCTATGCATGTATATATATATATGAGTAAACTTTATATATATAACAAATAGTTGGCTTAAGAAGCATTAAGGATATGTACTTGGTTGTCCCAACGTAAATGACCATGATATTTACCTATTAGTGAGACAATTGTTTAAATTACGGTTGGCTACAGGTTAGACTGGATATAGAATATTTTTAATCTGGCATGTCAGCAATATTTGTGGAAGGGATAGTCGATTGTAACCACCCTAGGATTTGGCAGGTATTTTATTTTTTCAACAATGAAAGGACGAAATAAAACTTCAACGGGAATTGAACTCATAATAGAAAGAGCAACATGAAATGTCACAAAGCGTTTTACCCAATGCTCTATCGACTCTACTAATCTATCGCCCTCAAAGTGGACATGTATAGATGCATTTTTACTTCGTAAAGAATAACTTTATATCTGAAGTAGTGGTGGATATTTAATGTTTAAAGGGGTCGCCACATGAAGCTATTTAAATGGAATTAGATAAATTGATATGAGAGAAATATAAATATGTTGGAATAAATATGTTGGAATAGCATTATCAATAAATGATAATTGAAAACAATAAAATTGCTGAAGTGTAGTAGTTTTCACAATACAAGTGTCAGATGAGAAGTTCATAGGCTCAATAAGATACTCTCATGGAATGACCAAATGGAGTTTATTTTTCAGTTTCGACCCTGTAAGGAAACAATGCAGTAAATTAATAACTGTTGAAATTTATGCATACAAGATTTCACAGTTATAGTGTCACCCCTCCATAGTCAGCCTATGAAGTTTTCAACCAACCCTCGATTGGTGAAGGGAAGGTGAAATAAATCGTGTTATATTTTAATAATAACTCTTTCTTTTTATTATTGAAGATGATGTAATGTAATAGGTTCAAAGATGTTTAGGAAGAATATCGTAGGTATATTCGATTAAATAGTTGTTTTATAAACTTATAACTATAAGGTTTTTGATTTGAAAAAAATAATGTATACACTAGTAACTATTACCACTGGGAAATCGAGGGAAAGTAACAAATGGAAGTCAAGCGTTTTTATCAAAATGCCCATATAAAATTGCATTATTTGCTAACGGTGGATTGGCAGTTTCGGTAGAGGTTGGGACGCCATGCTTTGTTACGGCCCTTTATGATCTGAGTTCAAATCCCGCCAAGGTTAACTTTGCCTTTCATCCTTACGGGGGTCGATAAAATAAAGTACTAGTCACGCACTGGGGTCTTTTATAAACATAGTAGCGTTAAATTTATTTTACTATAACGGTGTTATATTCCCAGGGGAAATAATTTATTGAATACATTCCCATGTTTTAACAAAATGTATTATGTTTTTATGTAATTCTTCGCCTACATAGATAATACATACTTTGAGACTTTTTTATGTAGCTCAATAATTATGCAGCTGCCTAGGGTATTATTTCTATTCACTACTTTTCAATATTATTTTAGAGAAACTCTACAACATTAACTGATAAACAGAGAACTTTGGTTAAAATATGTTGCCAGCTTTAACAATATTACATAACTGCTCAACACTAGTTTCAATGTCAGCCGAGTTATTATATGCATATGATTATGCAAAATATATCTGACACTATCCTATTAAACTATTTTTATATTTATTAATCTTCATTTAATTTGCAACTACAATATATTTTTCTACAGCAGAATTACAATCATTTCAAATTTAATTGATTTTTTTTACATTAACGCCCAAGAAATATTCGAAATTATAGGATGGCTTCCTTCACATATATTTTTCTTTGTCTACCAAAATAAGTATAATGTTACACATATTTACTATTTCATAATTTTGGTTTCATTCCAATGAATTATCACACATATTTCTTTAAAGATATCGCTTTTGTTTCTCGTGGTATATTTGCCCTTATAATTCTACTGTCATAATAGCTACCATTTGAGTCTCCAAAAAATTGTACTTTACCCTCATACATAGAATCAATTTGCGAGACACATGTAATAGATAATATTATCTTACATGATAAATATACGTAAATAAGACCGTTATTGCTCAAACTAGTATATTCACGTTCAGCAAATACCCTAAACTGAACGCTAACCTGTAACCAAGACTTCTGACAAACAAACCGTACTCACTCTCTAAATTCATCAAATCATACGCGGATCACACATTCTCGCAGACACAGCTTAAGCACCTTATATATATATATGTATATATATATATATATATATATATATATATATATATATATATATATATATATATATATATAAATGATTCTAGTTCCGCAGAGAAATAACAACGCAACCAGCAGCTGGACATATCGGAGTATTGACGGAGTAAAACACACTCCAACAACATGTGTACCTGTCTCTCCCACACCAATTAAGACTGCCTGAAGAGGTCACAGCCAATGATGGCTGTCACCGAAATATATATAGCAGTATATCTATAATTTATAAGAAACGAAGCCAAATTTTACATATTTGACTTAATTATTTTACATTACTTCTGAGTAAACCAACCAACCTGCGTACTTCGTCGAGTGCTCCAATCTGCATACTGAGGTGTCGGTAAACAACCAACATATACTCAATATATATATATATATATATATATCAGGAGCGGTGGAACTGATGGAGGGACCGGGGAAGTCATGCTCCCCACCCCCATAATTATGTTTTTCTGCCCAAACTAGCAAAACAGATATCTATTTGTATATGCACTACAATTTATGTGCATGTTATGTAGAGATAAATGGGAGAGATAGATATAGAGAATGGGAGAGTTTATTAGTAATTGATATAGAGAGGAAGGTTGGGAAAATGTGTTATATAATAGAGAGGGGGAGAGATTGATGTTAATTACTATAGAGAGTTCCGTGTAGTAGATATAAAGAGGGTGAGAATGTGGTGCTAATGAATAGAGTGGGAGGATTGATATAGGTACTGTTAGATATAGAGAGGGGGAGGGTTTGGTAATGATGGATAGAGTGCGAGGGAATAAGAGAGTGTTGTATGGTAGATATAGAAAGGGGGAGCGTTTGATGTTCATTGAGAGTGGGATTGGAAGAGAGTTCCGTGTAGTAGATATATAGAGGGGAATAGTTTGGTGTTAATTCATATAGAGAGATGGAGAGTTAGGTGATAATTAATTTTTAATGTTATCACAATGGGTGCTTCCGATTCATCGCAATTGTCTGATTTGATTGGTATCTTTATTTTGAATTCTTTAAATCGGAAAATTCCTCAACTTCGCGGTGGAGTTTATCGTGACGATGGCCTTTTTACTATCTTAAACTGTAACTTAGTCAACCACAATATTATTAAGAACAATATACGTGATCTCTTTAAGCACCATAACCTTAAAATTGAATTTGATAACAACGTCAAACTAGCTAACTTCTTGGATATATCCCTTAATCTTGACACTGGCCTATCCCTTACCATAAAAACAATGAGAATTTAAATTATGTTAATTTTAAATCTAACCACCCCACTAACATTAAAAATTCTATAATCAGTAATATTGAATAAAGAATCTCAAATCTATCCTCTAATAAAGATATCTTCGACGCTAATGCCACTTACTATAATAATGCGCTTTCTAAAGCCGGTTATCCTGATAAAATTAAATACAGTAAGGAAACCAATCATCGAAGGTCTTATAGTAAAATAATTAATTATGAACATTCCAATAACTTAAATAAAAGACCTAGATACAAAAACATAATCTGGTTTAATGCTCCTTTTTCTCTATCTATTAATAATAATATTCCTAAACTATTCTTTAGGGCCTTAGATAAATGCTTCCCTCCCTCACATATCTATAGTGAAATCTTTAACAAACATACAATTAAATTTTCTTATTCCACCACTCCCAACACCGCTAACATTATCTCTAAACACAACAATAAAATATTAAATAATAAATTACATCCTTCCAACATTGAGCGTCATAATAATAGCAGTAGTATACCCGACGTCATTGGCTAGATTCTGTAAATTTAAATACGACGTCAAACGTAACTTCGTTGAATGTTCATAACACCAATCTAAATCAGGTAACTATAGTTCCTATCGTAAATAACTTCTCCAATCCAATTCCTTCTATAAATAATACTAGGTCACTTGCTAATAACTCTGTTAATTTCTCTAATCGTAATTGTAATTGCCCTAATAAAACTAAATGTCCTCTTAATAACCATTGTCTTGATAAAAACTTAGTCTATGAATGTCAGTTTATAACTGATACTAATTCTTTTACCTATTTTGGTTCCACTTCCACTTCCTTAAAAGCTAGATTTTATAATCACAAATCGTCTTTTAAATACCAACTTAAAAGAACTAACACGGCACTCTCGGAACTCATATGGTCCTTAAAAGACAAAAATATTAACTATCACATCACTTGGAGGAAGGTTTGTTCCGCCTTTCCTTACCTGAATTCTTCCCTATTCAGAACATGTAATCTCTGCCTAGCCGAGAAATTTACCATTATATCTAATTTCAATTCTATAATAAATAGACGCACAGATTTATTTTCGCTCTGCTTGCATACATTCCATAGAACATTCCATAAAGTATACAGATATCTCAATACCTTATTAGTTTAAAATCGTCTTTTCTCAAAGGCTTATATATCTTTTACAAATATACCCAACTTTCTACCTTATTTCAGTATTATATATTATATAATACAATTTACTCATTCTATGTCATTCTTCTTTATCATTTTCCTTTCTTCCTTTTTTCTTTTTTAATTTCTAATCTCTAATCTGTAGTTTTTCTTCCCAATTACTTCTAAATTCATATTATTACTCACTACAGCATTATCCATTCTTCCATCTTTCTTCATATTATTGGCCATGAAAACTATATTTTTTAAAATAAATTATAATATTACCATTAGAAGATTTCCGTAAACATATAAACATTTTTTGACGTTAGATATTTTTTTTCTTCCCTAAATCTTTCTTCTATCTTCTCTCCTTCCCTGCTAGATTTAAACCCACTACTTACTTTTACTATTACATATTACAATACATAAAAACAAACTTAAACCCCAACTAATTTCTTTTTAATATTACCATTAGAAAATATTTCGTAAACATATATACTTTTTGACGTTAGATATTTTCTTCCTTAAACATTCTTTTTTCTTCTCTCCTTCCATGCTCATTTAAAACATACTATTTACATATACATATTACAATACATCAAAACATTCCTCTAAATTCCTAACTCATTTATTCTTCTACTTCTTTTCACATTATATCCTTAATATCCTTAATATTTTTATCTTAATAATACATATTAATAAATTCTTTTCTTCGCACATATTATTAAACCTTAATTTAATACTATTCTTAATTCCTTTTTCTTCATGCATAAACCTCATTAACTTTTAACTTCATAATCTTTTAAATTATCTATTTTCTTCCAACGGTTTTTAAATTTCTCTCTGTGAGACAATATTTTCTCAGTTGTAAAGGCTATCTCTCTCTCTCTATCACCCATTTCTGCTCCTCTCTCATCCTTCCTACTTATACTCCTCCCCCACCACCATCCTTTACTCTTATTTCTTCCTCTTCCTTACCTTTTCCACCCCCTCGCACTTTTTCCCAATCTCATACATCCATCTTAATTTATTTTTCATATGTTGATTTAAAACTTCACTGCTCACAAGTGTTTTTTAAGCTTCATATCATGTCTACATATTTTATCTGATGAGAACGCAGATATCATCCCATGATGATATTTGTTTTTGAAATGCGCATAATAAAATAAATACTTGGAACTCTTTTAACCATCTTTTGATCTTATATTATTTATACTCCAGTCCTACAAACTGTAGAGTGCTACTTATCCGATATTTGCATTGCTTTATTGTGCTACAATAAAACTCACCTCCTACATACATATATATATATGTATATGCATATATATATATATATATATATATATATATATATATATATATATATATATATATAACAGTAAAGAGAAACGAACACAGATATATAAATATATGCGTTCAAATAACAAGGGACAGAAACTACCCAGGATGAAGAAAATACTGACTGAAAATAGTACGGTTCTCAGAACTCAATCAAAGGGATAAATCAACTATGATAATTATCAAACATCCAGACAGCTTTCGGGTAGAACTGTTTCACAATTAATTGAAGAGATTTATTGTTCGATGCTTTTCAGTGGATGTTTCCAACCAATATACTCCTCACTATTAAATTTCTCAGAAGACTAAATAACGCGCATGTATTAAGGGAGAAAGCACATGGTTACTGCGTGCCAGGCGGATCGAATAGAACATAAGTCTACTAGAAAAAATAGCAGCCAGAACCATCCGATGTACTAAAAGCTCAACAAAATCATAGGAGGTCAATTTCTCAAAAATATATATTGTGTTAAAAACTCACAATAATCCCTTATAATCAAATTAGCTCAAGGTAAATAACATTTTTCGAGCCTTATATATATATATATATATATATATATATATATCCAAAATTAAGATAATCAAAATTATGGGTGTCATGCCAGAAAGACATGCGCCATATCACCCGCAAAATAAGCTCTAAGATTCTAACGAATAGGACCGAGCATTTTATAATAATTGTAAAAATGATCTCCTATGATTATTCATGTTTATTTATATGTTAATCGATTTCTAGTTATTATATATATATATATATATATATATATATATATATATATAATTATATATATATATATATATATAATTATATATATATATATATATAATTATAGAGTGAAAGCAGCGATTCTTTGCTTAAACTTTAATCTGTTATTTTAATAAATATTTGCTCTACGATTCTTATATATTTGATATATATTTTCCTTATCGAGCCCTCTTTGGATTTTAGTCTTCAATTTTATTATTATTACTATATATATATATATATATATATATATATATATATATATATATATAAGAGTTAAACAAGGTTCAATGAATACATCAAAGAATGAGTTTTACAATAGATTGGAAGCACTCAGCAGCAAATTTGTTTTCCAGAATTATTAATATTAATATATATATAAGGAGATGTATAAATTTGGTATAATACCAGCTTCTGACCAAATGCAAAGAAGCTGGATATATTAACACTTCAGGAAAGGGCACAAAGCATAATTTAAAAGAAATTATATATAGAGAGTGGTGGTGTAACTGAAGGGGTCATGCCATCTCTAATAATTATATTTTCTCCTCAAACTACTAAAACAGACATCTATTTAGATTTGTGCTACAATTTATGTACATGGTATGTTTATCGCATATCGAAGTTTTCTCACCATTTAGATAGCAATGAACTAAACTAATCACTATAACTAAACTATCCATATGTGCCCTCACTCCAATTCTGAAATGCTTCCACCGCCGCTGTATATATATATGTATATATATATATATATATATATATATTAATAAGAGGAATTCCAACTTTGTCTGATTTACTCGTTTTATTTACAATCCTTTAAAATATATATAATATGGTATTATAATGAAATAGTATGATAGAATATTAAATTCTAAGTGTTAATTGAACAAGTACTTTCATGCTTTCGCAATCTTCAGGTTCATGATATGTGGTGACAGTCGAGTTTGCAATTTTCAACAGTTGAAAATTGCAAACTCGACTGTCACCACATATCATGAACCTGAAGATTGCGAAAGCATGAAAGTACTTGTTCAATTAACACTTAGAATTTAATATTCTATCATACTATTTCATTATAATACCATATTATATATATTTTAAAGGATTGTAAATAAAACGAGTAAATCAGACAAAGTTGGAATTCCTCTTATTAATATAATCTTCTATACACAATCATACACACCCGTGTATATTTACCTATCTATATCTCTCTCTCTCTATATATATATATATATATAGATATTAACTTTGCCTTTCATCCTTACGGGGTCGATGAAATAAAGTACCAGTATGGGGTCGAATTCTCCAACTTTCTCCTTCCCACAAATTTCTAGCATTGTGCCTATATCTGAAACCATATTGGCAGTATCGGCAGAGGGTCGGACGCCATGCTTACCAGCATAGTTAAGTCCCTTTACGATCTGAGTTCAAATCCCGCCGAGGTTGACTTTGCCTTTCATCCTTACGGGGTCGATAAAATAAAGTACCAGTAATGCACTGGGTAATTGCTGGCCTTGTGCCTAAAGTAGAAAAATTATATATATTTCACCTAACCATAATCCTATACTTATATATAATATGTGGGGGAATAAGTGGGGGATCGGAAAATCGGTGAGTTTTTTACCTTATCTCTGGATTTTTAAAATCAGGATTAGCTTTTTATCTTATATATTGAGACCCCAACCCATCCTATTTATTATATAACTTATGGGATTACTAGTAATATATTTTTTGTCTATATAATGTTTTTTAATGTATAAAGAAAATAAAAATGATTGTCGCAAGAATGCTACCACTTAAACTAAAATTTGGCCTTAGATAGATCATCAAAATTTAATAAACGGGCAGTGTGTGTGTGTGTGTGTGGGGGGGGGGGAATTCTGAAAAGTGAATAAGCGGGGAAGTGGGAAACATTATTTAAGACCCAAGCAATCTTTTATATCCACTAGATAAATTGGTTTCCGCTACCTGATGCGTGGATTCCATAGTATCCGAACGTAAGATAAGACTATTCTACAAATATATAGATCATGATATATTTCTTATTCATTTCTAAATGTTTTCTTTTGAATAAAAGACAAAATTATATCCGATATTTTCCTTTCGCTTATTAGTTTTATTTTTGCAAGTTTAGCCATTTTCCATATAATATTTAGATTGGAAATCTACTTATAACTATAGATACATATTTTCCTTTTTAAACCTTTTTAGTAAGATTTTATATATGTTTGTGTGTGCGTGTGTGCATGCGTCTGTGTGAAACACATTATGTAAAATTTTTTCTGAAGACACAGAATTTTAGAATTAATAATCTGCATTTTTTCGTCTTTAAAACTGACATCAACTCGTTATTAAATAATTGTTTCTCTTTTGGGCACAATGACAGCAATTGTCCCAGTATATTACTCGTTTTGAGTGTCAGTGAATATATTTTCATTAGCGGAACCAGCAGGCGACACCGCCTCTCACGCAATGTAACGTGGTTTAATCCTCCCCACAACGCCGAGGTGACAACTCCTATCGGGAACTCTTCTTTAGGCTCATTGAAAAACACTTCCCACTACAACACCGCTACCACAACATAATTAACAAAAATACCATCAAACTCGCTTACAGCACTACACCAAACTTTGCACAAAACATCGTCTCCTCTAACAACAAAAAACTCAACCCCTATGGAAGAAATAACCTAAATAGCAGTGGAGAGCCGACCAGGAGGTGCAACTGTCCTGATGGATCCATTTTCCCCCTCGACAACAGATGCAGAGATCGTAATGTGATCTACCAGTGCAACGTGAGGACGGACACCTCCAACAAAGCTTATATAGGATTAACCGCATGTGACTTCAAGACCCGGCTATACCAACACAGACATACCTTCCGAAACCCGGCCCGGCGTCACGCCACGACACTTTCGGGCCACATATGGGACCTCAAGGATAACAACATTACCTATGATCTCACTTGGAGCTTACTGTCCAGAGCCAACTCTTACACGGGAGGACGCCGTCCGTGCAATTTATGCTCGGAGGAAACTTTACAAATGCTGTTTTCGACGGACCAACTCCTAAACAAGAAAGATGAACTGGTTACTGCATGTAAACACAGATTGCGTAGGACTTACCTCGCCCTCAAACCCCATAATGACCCGGGGGGAGGGGGTAGACTAGGGCTATAACACCCCACTTGCCGATTTTGTAATGGGTAACCCCTGCTTGCAAAGGTGGACGTAAGATCTTCTTTTATATCTTTTTATCGCTTCCTCTATATTTCCCTCTTCCCCCATCCCTCCCTAGTCCTTCCACCCCAGTTCTCTTTCTTTGTCGTCGTCTTTTTCTCGCCCACCCGAGGCAGCCCCTCGGTCCTTTGTAGCCTCAGTACCCCCACCCCCTTCCCCTATTATATGATAGATTTGGCCGACTCCGCTTTTTATATGTGTTAGACCCCGGATACTTGCCCTCTTATCCGATCGCTGCCCCTTTTCCGTGCTTTCTATATTTCTTAGTGGTATCTTTGCTTTAATTTCTCTTATCAGTATTTTTTTTTTTGGGGGGGGGGGAGATTCTGAATTAATTTTCCGTATCAAATTTTACATATACTTCGTACGAGCTTTTATGTAGCTTGCACTAGAACTTATGTATCGTGGCGGCACCCTTAGAGATAGTATTAGTATTCTATTTCGGGACTCTGAATTATTATTTCGTATTAGTTTACATTTTTGCACTGGGTGGTTGCTGGCCTTGTGCCTGGGGTAGAAACCTTTATTTATTATTTCGTGGTAGTTTCTTTAGTATTTTGGCCCTCACTTGTTGACCCGTCACCGTAAGATATACTCGGTTTATTACTTATACCTCTTAAAAGGTTCTCATTATAATTCCGTCCCACCTAGTATACCTTTCTTTAGCCTAGCAGTATCAGTGAGAGACTTAGGTCGTAGTAACCAGAAATTGTTTATTTTTCTACATTTAATTGCTTTTTAACACTCTCGGTATTTTTCTATATATTTACCCCATATTGTTCTACTTATTGTTTCGACATCCTCCCCCCTCCCCCTCCCTAGTATCTTCTTTGACCTCATGCCCATCTGTGGTCGGCACTATCAACGCATGAATGGGTCTCCTCCACCCCCTCTCCCTCTTTCTCCTACTGGCAGGTTCAGCTACCCCTTCCCTCCACAAATAGCCATCATAGAATTATTATGTCTCAACAACAAACTTTTGACCAATCCTTATGACAATCACTTTTACCATATATGGAATTACCCCTTGAGAAGCTCGGCTATTCAAATACCAGGATAAAAATTTTCATTTAGTCCAGAATTAGCCGTCGAAACGGCTTGAGCTCAGCCGTCGGGGTCCTACTCGTTCCTATATATATATATATATATATATATATATATATATATATATATATATATATATATATATATATATATATATATTTGTGTGTGTGTGTGTGTATAATTATAAGTAATATATGCATCGAAGCTGGCACTACACATACTTTCAGTCACAGACGCACACATTCACGCACAGTCTCACACACACACACACACACCAATAAGTAGACAATGCCTGTGCCAACAAATCAGTCAGGAACGACATTATGTCAGTATTATCTACAAAACACAATGTCTCTTCTTTCTTTGCACTAAAACTATAGAAAATGTTAAGATATAGAAACGTGTCAGAACTAAAGCCGAAGACGTTGTCTTAATGGTTAGGAATATTTGATCAGAGACTGGGCAATAAATACACACGAGAATGGAGGAGGGTGAATATATGAAGTAGTTCAATGCTGCCAAATAATTAAACATTTCAAGGCGATGGTTAAAAGTGTTACTTTTGTGAGGCTTCCAACTTAAAATGTATGTAATTTATACACACACGCATGCACACACACATATATATATATACATTTATAAACACCCACGCTCAAACGCACACACACACACACACACACACATACATATATACATAATCTTACATACATACTTACATACACACACACATATATACCGTATTTATACATACATATATATGTATATACATATATAGATACTTAAATATATCTCAAGTCTAAAAAGTCTGTCTTAAACCAGAAGGCTCATTTGGCCGGTGCTTATCCCGGTTTCATGGCGTGAAGCGACTGAGAGTACAAGATTCCCCCCTGGACAGGACGCCAGTCCATCGCAGGATTAAACCTCCAGCTATTGCTGATACTCATTTTCAGCTGAGTATACTGGAGCAACGTGAAATGAAGTGTTTTGCTCAAGAACACAACACGGAACCCAGGCATTATGATCGTAAGTCCAACACTCTTACCACTAGGCCACGTGCTTCCACACTTAAATATATATATATATATATATATATATATATATATATATATATATATATATATATATATATATATATATATATATATATATATATATATATACATATACATATACATATACATATACATATATATATATATATATATATATATATACATATACATATATATATATATACATATATATATATATATATATATAAATATATAAATACATTATCGGAGGAAACAATAGCGATACTCCGGCCAAATCCCAACTCACTCAACAAACATTAGGAAAGAAGTGAGTATATTCCTAATTAAACGTTCGGGGTGCTAACTAATTGTATTGTGTGGGAAATTGGCTGTATTATTTCTTATGAGATATATCAAATATATCTCTTCCCAGACGGACGTCTCGTTTCATTATAAGATTCCTACAAGTTGGGTGAAATTATACCAATTATGTAGAAGCTTGTATAAGATCAATAGATACTTATTCAAGTGGGCTCTTATAATTCTTCAGTGGGTGCCCAATAACATTAATATTGATAGTCAAATCCACATCAATATTTAGCGATAATCACCATCAGTGCTTGAAGTAGCTGTTAGGTTGCTAGCCCAGCAGTTCTAAAGAAATTCTCATACTGTCTCAAAAAAAAGAGGAAGGAGAATTACCGCCAAAAAACAATACATGCGCAGGACAATGAATTTTAAAAGGAATTCAAGCCACGTGCTAGAACTCAACTGACACACAGATATTTTCTCGGGTAAAATAACAGAATGAGATATAAGAAACAATCAATATTCATATATAAAAATAAACAAAGAGAGTCAAACCTTATATCGGGAATTTCATATCCGTTGCTCCAAGAGTAAATATATAAATACATTATCGGAGGAAGCTAATAGTGATACTCCGGCCAAATCCCAACTCACTCAGCAAACATTAGGAAATAAGTGATTATATTCCTAATTAAACGTTCGGGGTGCGCAGGACAATGAATTTTAAAGGGTGGTGGATTGGCAGTATCGGTAGAGGGTCGGACGCCATGCTTTCCAGCATAGTTACGTCCCTTTACGATCTGAGTTCAAATCCCGCCGAGGTTGACTTTGCCTTTCATCCTTACGGGGTCGATAAAATAAAGTATCAGTAATGCACTGGGTAATTGCTAGCCTTGTGCCTAAAGTAGAAACAATTATATATATTTCAGAGGTACTGAGCTATTTCATCAGTACGTCCTCATCAGAAAAAATAAATTGATGTCTGACATACCTCAACTGTGCTGATGGTTCAATTCCAGTCTTGGCAGTCAAGAAACTCAGTTTCCGATTCTACTGCCAAGACTGGAATTGAACCATCAGCACAGTTGAGGTATGACAGACATCAATTTATTTTATCTGATGAGGACGTATTGATGAAATAGCTCACTACCTATGAAATATGTATAATAAAATGTATTTGATCACATGAATGTCTATATTTATTAATATTTTGAAGTAATATTAATAACTCCAGCAAACCTCTTTGTTGAGTGCTTCTAATCTATTGTAAAACTTTATTCATTGATTAATCAATGAACCTTGTTAAACTTTTGGTTATATATATATATATATATATATATATATATATATATATATATATATATATATATATATATATATATATAAGTATGTACACGTACATACATATATGTATACAGACGTACAGTAGTATGTATATATATATACATACATGCACACATATATATATATGTACGTATGGATTCACCGAACATTTATTATAATGCTCGGTGTGTTTGTAAACAAACATCCCGTATTAAGCCGTAGTGTCCAGCAACCATCGTTGCTCGTTTGTTCAACGCTGACAAAGGAACGCTCTACTAGTTTCAAGCTTATTAGCTATCGTCAGCAACGTATACCTTCCTGCCAGATTGTTGAACGTATATACTTACCTTATGCATATTAACGGCTGACTAGCCCAATTTACATATCGAGTGGGTTAATCGGCCGGGTGCACTACTCAGCCGTTAATATGCATAATGTAAGACTGCTAAGCTATCATACTCCACTGCACCAAACCTTGAAGCATACATAAACAAACTTAACTTGAAGCAATTATTAAACAACACTTCAAAACAAAACATTTTAGAAACAGATGGGCATAACGTAATATCAGCCTCCCAACCACCAAATGGGAGACGTATAATACACAACCCACCTGAACTGTTATCCCAACCTATCCATGGTACTGCTGTTACCCATAACAAAAACTGCAACTGCCACCTACTCGAAAGATGCTCATTGAAGAATAAATTACTGGACTTCAACATTGTTTATCAATGCACTGTCGAATCAAACGACCAGAAATAATATTACATCGGCTCTACCACTACCTCCTTTAAATCTCGCTGGTATCGTCATCGATTTTCGATTAAACATTCTGCTGAACACCGTTTTGTAACTACGCTGGCCAATAAGACCTGGCAACTCCGTGAACACAACCGGCAGTTCACCTTGAAATGGTATAAATTATCCAGCGCTAGTGCATGTCGGTATCGATTGAAGTACTGCAGATTATGCAACCTTGAGCTCTTTTATATCTTGAAATCTAAAAACAACTTGGTAAATGACAGAATCGAACGATCGTTATACTGCAACCACAAACTGGAGACTAAATTTTCTCACTATAAAATAACTTAACATATGAACCCGAGACTACTACACCACTTTCTCGCTAACTAATTTCACTCAATAACTACTTCCTAACTATATCCCCCCCCCCCCATCCGCACACACTACAAGCCAGTACCTTGCTTATCATACTTAGGTGCGATCAGCAAACTACAACTACGAACTCGGTGTATATCGCCTTTCCTTCCCCTTCTCTTAGCTTTTTTCTGTCCCCTCTCTCTCTCTCTCTCTCTCTCTCTCTCTCTCTCTCTCTCTCTCTCTCTCTCTCTCGCCTACTGTCTATCTCCCTCCTTCTCTACATCTATCAACCTGCTCTCTGTTGCAATAAATAATTCCAAATTTGACAATATCAACACAATGCCTAACTTGTCACTTTGAGAGTAAGCAGTATAATAAAACCTCTTGTTGAACCCCTATCACAACATTTAGATTAAGCTATCTGTATTCTTCAAATCACTCTCTCCCATTTCTCCGACCCCCTACATATCTATCTCTCTATCTCTCCCACCCTCCCCTTCTTTCTCTCTTCCTTCTCTACTCTATCTTCCCCAATAACCCTTTTTAAGAAATACAAGGGAATTTACACTTTAGGCATTTGCTCTGAAGACACGGTAGGATAAATAGCATTTGAAAATTGAATATCTGCAAATAAATAACTACCAATTTGCCCATAGCATGACTGTGTAACTACCGTAGAAACATTTGTAAGCACTCGGAATAAATTACCTTTTTATGATGTCTACCTGTTTTATTATTCATTCTTTATATATATATATTGTTATACTTGGGGAGGGTCATATTGTTGTAATAATATACCCAGAAATAATAACATAACACACTCACTATTTGGATTGATTTTCGCTTCTGTATCTTTTATATCAATTAATTTATTCCGTCCTCAATGTTTATCATTGACTGACCAACATTCAAACATACAGGTATAATATAGATATAAACACATATATATAGTCTAACAAAGTTCTTTCGTTGCACATTTGCAACATCGTCAGTGGTGCTATTATGTTCCTCCTGTTGTATTGTATATCTACGCCATCGTTTCAACCAGCCTTTGAGTGTGTTCTGTTATTATTTCTGGCAATATTATTACAACAATATGACCCTCCAAGTATAACAATATTTGTTTCGACACACGATTTCATATAAAAAACCTCCCAAAACAAATATAATATACATATATATATATATATATATATATATATATATATATATATATATATATATATATATATATATATATATGTGTGTGTAATGACGAAACAAGTCAATTGCATGAACTCAAAATCCTTTATTTACTGCTATATATATTTCGATGATAGCCATTGAATGGCTATGACCTCATCAGGCAGTTAATCAGTTCTTAGATATGCCAGCTCTGTGTTTATAGTGTTGATGGTGTTTATAGTGTTGATGGTGTATATATATATATATATATGGAGAGAGAGATAGATGCACATACAGGTATACACGCACAGACACAGACGTACACACACAAACACACACACTCCCCCCCCCACACACACAAATGACTTACATGATTTTTCTCGTACTTTACTTCTCAACCTCACAAGTATATCAGGCAACCTAAGCCCCAGCGTAGAGAATCGGAAAAATGGCCCAAGCATTTTATCCGACGTTCTAACGACTTACCCCATTCGTCAATTTTTTTTGCTTCACTTCTGCGGCATAGAGTTACATGCTTTTACATTCTGAGTTCAAATCCCGTCGAGGTTAGCTTTGCCTTTCATCCTTACGGGGTCGATAAATTAAAATACCAGTAATGCACTGGAGTTGATTTAAGCGTCTTTCCTCTTCCCAAAACTTTCTGACCTTGCGCCTAAATCAGAAACCATTAATTTCTAGATATAACTTCTATTTCGATTAACATTTGTTGTGCAGGAACACAGGATGCTGACTCTCAAATGTTGTAATGAAAGATTAGCGATGAGTATTAATAAAAATAGCGTGTTCGTGAAATATCAGAGTATCTGTGTCAACAAGTAATGTAGAGAATTGCAGGATTGGTAGGAAATAGCGGTCCTAAGTGATAGTGTCTACACATGATTGCACAGAAATCTATTGTCTCCAACTATTATAATTCTAAATGTTACTTGGTTGGTTTTCCACACGGAATATTTTCATTAATGTTCATGTGGTTGCCTAGCATATTAAATTGATTGCAATCACAGCAAAGTCGACTTAAGCCGAAATATAAACAGAAGAACATGCTTGTCGTTGCTAAAATGTACTTAGACAACGTCATATTTACGTAGCTGCAAACAATACACAACCACATAAGCATACATACACACAAAGAGAGCTGACACTGATGCCGTATACTAACATAAGCATACATACGCACAAAGAGAGCTGACACTGACGCCGTGTACTAACATACGCATACATACGCACAAAGAGAGCTGACACTGACGCCGTGTACTAACATACGCATACATACACACAAAGAGAGCTGACACTGACGCCGTGTACTAACATAAGCATACATACACACAAAGAGAGCTGACACTGACGCCGTGTACTAACATATCCGTACATTAGCAAACGTAAATAAACTTCAGAAATACTGCAAATTAATAAAATATATGCCTGCATTATATTGATCTCTTCGGCCTAGATACAAAAACCAGCATTTGAAATGGAGATTTAAACATCGTGTGAATTGAAACCAATTTATTACTGGTTGTTCCTTCGGGTAGTTTAGTATGAGGAAAGGTCAATGTGATTTCGATGAAGCTTTCGGTGGTCCGTCTGATGTTAAGAGGCGACATTATGTCAGTGAAATAAACCAAATACATATACCGTGAGAAGACATTATACATATGCACAATATACATGCAACTTCCGGGCTTTTTGTTAACTGCTGTCTTTGAAGTGAGATATAGCTAGTGATTGATTACCAAATATTTTTTTATCAGCCTAGATTATACTCTACTATAATAGATGAGAGACATTTTCTACATTCAACTGACAATGTCTTTTAACTTAAACAAAGATTAAAGCACAATGTCTTGCACATACCGAGTGCAAAAAGATCAATTGATTATATTACACATACAGACACACACACACACACACATATATATATATATATATATATATATATATATATATATATATATATATATATATACATATATAATGATTTCCTTCGAAAGAAGAAGTCCTGTAGAAGCCATTTCGATATATTGTATATTGTATATATATATATATATTATCAAATAAAAGGAGGCTGGACTGGTGTAATTCCTTAAAAAGTTTATTATACTATGATCATTTCAGTGACCAGGTTCAGTATGAATCCGGTCACATCATCAGGTATTCGAAATTTAACAAAGGAATATAATAAACAAAATCCATGGGGCTGAAAAGCAGAGACAAGAGGGAGGTCGAAAATTTAGCAGCTTCTAGCTCGGTCAACTGCCCTCAAGTGATGATTGTTAAGTCTTTGTATGTCCTTCTGGCTAAGGGGAGTAGGCTTATAGTGTACTACTACCACACCGTCATAGACAGAGGCCAGCGATGAGATCAGGTTACATTCAAGCTGCTAGAAAATGGTGTAGTGACTGAGATGGTCGCTTAGCAACTAGCAGTTGCCTCCCCTTAATGATTTTTCAGAGAGCGGGGGGCAAGATGAAATCGGTCTTGTGAGAGGATGAAACCTTCGTAAGTGTTAAATGTTTTAAACACTCTTTGATTGTCATTTACATTTCGGCTCTGTAGTATAATTGTTATTTTACATTAAGCTATTTTCATTCTAGTAATTGGGTAAGCTTTATTATTACCCACATTATATATATATATATATATATATATATATATAACGAAGGAAATGTGGTAAGGAACCAGGTGGACCATAACGCACCAAAGTACTCGATACTTAGGGTAGTAGAGTGGGTAATAGGAACGAGTAGGACCCCGACGGCTGAGCTCAAGCCGTTTCGACGGCTAATTCTGGACGCTAATTCAGTCCAGAATTAGCTGTCGAAACGGCTTGAGCTCAGCCGTCGGGGTCCTACTCGTTCCTATATATATATATAAATATATATATTTATATAATTACAAAATATGAGGAAATAATAAACAAAAATATACCTACTTTTCCTTCAAAGTCCCGACTGCAGTTTCACCGATCCGTGTGCCATTTGGCTGCACTATAGAGATGTATCATTTCTGTTAGATTGATACGGCTTATCAAGAGACCTCTCAGAAAAATGGACTGTTTCTTGACGCGTTCGTAGCAAGTGACGGAGGGGGGCGGAGAGAGAAATTAACACGTGATACAGTGGTTAATACATACATATATGTATATATAAATATCCATACATTCATATACAAATGAGAAAAATCATAGCCATGATATTAGACCGAAACTCTCCTCAACAGATTTGTTTCGTGGCTTATATGTATTGATATATTTGAATTAGCGACAACACTTTATATAGGAAGAGCTTACGCGATTCGGGTGACCATATTTCATGCATGGTACATATTTCATTTACTCATTAATGAATACACATAAAGAGATACATTTCTAAATCAGTTGATGTGCAGTTAATATATTGATTTAAGAGGCTATTTCACTTAGAGCCTACTGGAACGAAACTGAATATTTTCAGATTCATTTAAAAGAAATAAAAAATAAGAAATAAGAAAATGCTTCGATAGACAAGACTCAGAAAAGAAGCTGTGCATATATCTTCTGTAGGTCCACTGAAGCTAATTAAATCAATATGGTGAATTTTCTTTTCAAAGTGTTGCAACATGTGCCGAGAGTGAATTACAAAAGTTTTACGTGTGGATGTAATAGTGGGATTTTTTAATGATATGTAACTTACATAGGTTTATTTACAATAGTTTATAACTTTGCCTATTAATCCGTATGGTGAGCAAATGGGGTCCCACGTGCTGGCCTTCCCACAGCCCCGGCTAACAGGATGGAGAAGGCGTTTCCCCGGAGGATGGTAAGGGAGATGCGCAGGAAAAGCCTTTCCAACTCGCGGGGCTCACACATGCGGCTGGTCAACTCAGCACCTATGGTGGTGAATAGGGAGGTAGCCTTAGGCCAAAGACAACAGAAGTCTCCAATGCCAAGGGCACGACCGCGAACCTGTCTGAGAGCGACCGGTACTTGGAGAGTTTGGCCTCCTCAGCCCGACGTGCAGCAGTACCTGGGTTAGTCGCAGACTGCACCAGGTTGCGGCTGGACAAAGTGTCGCTGCAAGTGGCACCTGCGAGTTTTGTGTTGGTAGACATAATAGGGATGATAAGTGAAATGGAAAAGTGTTTAAGTGTAGTTTGCCCAAAAGCAGCCAGTTCTGATGAACGTAGGCTATTGCAGTGATTGTAGAAAATTGAGAAAAAAGAGGTAGAAAAGTGTAGTTTTCACAAAAGCAGCCATTCTGAACAGCAGAGGATATTGCAATGTCTGTAGAAAAAGCAGACAGAAGAGATACAAAATCTAGGAAATCTACAGACTTCTTTGTGTGACTTCAGGCCAAACTGACAATTTGCTTTCCCTTAGATGCAGCTTAGTATGCTTGTGTGTGTAACAGAATCACTAGTCCAGGTGTGGGGTCATTGATTTATTGTTGGTCTCAGGTGAGCCTTGTAGAATGTTAATAGTAGTTGAAGGCTGATGTATTATTTAGTCATGGAGATGAGAAGCGATCTTTGTAAAGGCAGTTATTGTTCATAACTTAGAAATGATTTGGGATGTTTATCTTTTGTTGAAATAGATTACAGGTAACTTCCCTCTGCAATAATATTTTGTCTTGATACTTTAACATCTAACTTAAATAATTTCAGAAAATAATTATTATTATTAATTCTTTTTTCATTTATATTGATTTATGTTCATACGAGTTATCCCCAAGTCACAACCAGTGACCGCAAGAGACAACAAGGTCCACCATACATACACTCACATGCATCTTTAGGTGTTTAGATTTGTGATGTACTTATATTGACATAATCTTCCTTAGTATATGGGCAGTTCCCATTAGTACTATCTTTTGTATTTCTTCTATACGCGGGCTTCCTGAGATTTGGGATAAGTAATCATTAGACCCCTTAGGTATCATTCCTAGAGCGCCTACAACCACTGGTATTTTTTTAGTTCTCAACTTCCACATTTTTCCCATCTCTATTTGCTCAATTTTTCAAATGTTTTTACCGATACTTTCTTGTTTATAGGAACGAACATGTCAAATAGGTGGCATACCCTCTTTTTAAAGTCCTTCAGTATTATATCAGGTCTATTTGCATTTATTTTTCGGTCTGTTTGGATGCTAAAGTTCCACAAGATTGAGATGTGATCTTTTTCAAGTACGGGAGGTGGTTGATGCTCCCACCAATTCTTTTGATGGGGCAGGTCAAAATGCTTACACATTCTCCAATGTGTGTATTGTGCAGCTCTGTCGTGCCTGTTTAGGTATTCGGTTGGAGCTATAGGACTGCACATTGAAATTATATGATCAATGGTCTCTGGTTGTTTTTTACATACATGGCATAATGGGTTGCATCAATTTTTTATTATGTTGGTTTGGTAATTTTTGTTGGCAGACACTGATCTTGTTCTGATATAATTAGTCCTTCAGTCTCCTATTTCAACCCAGAGGATGCCAACCACTGATGGGTTAAAGTTTTGTCAACATCAGGATTTTCAGCTCTTTATTGGTATTTTCCATACAGAAGCTTTTCTTGCCATTTCTTAGCCAATTTCTATAGCAGTTCTTTCTTTGCCTTTACTTTTACCTGCTTTGCTTTTTCTGTGTTTTTCATTTCAGGGAACTTCTGAAATTTGTAGTCCATTACTGTATGTATGTACACCTTTTGTAATGGTGTATGATTTTTGTTGCTTTCATGTTTCAAAACGAGTTTGATCATCCAATCATGTGATTCCCTTAGATATGTATATAATCCAATTGTTGCAGTTTTCAACGCAATATCTAACTGGATTAACCCACGTCCTCCTTCTTTCCCAGGGAGATATATTTTATCTGTATCTGCCTTAGGGTGATGCATTCTGTACATGGTTAAGAATTTTCTAATTTCCGTATGGAGCCTACGGATCTCTGTGTTTAACCAGTTGATGACATTGTATCTGTAGGTTACTACTGGTATAGCAAACGTGTTTATGGCATTGATCAGATTCCTTACACTCAATTCCGTTCTTAAGATTGCTCTTACTCTGCGGTAACATTCCTTCATTATCCTTTTCCTCATTCTCGAGTGCTTGATTCCGTCTCTTCACAAACACCTAGATATTTGTAAGTTTCTTCTTGATCAAGTTCTTTTATCACATTCCCCAGATCAAGATTAATGTCTAAACGTCTCAGTAGCTTTCCTCTGATGACCGTGGCTTTGGCGTATTTATCTAGTCCAAACTCCATTCTAATATCATCACTGAACTGCTTCACAGTGGATAATAGCCCTTGCAATTGCTCATCATTTTTTTGCAAATAGTTTCAGGTCATCCATGTAGAACAAGTGATTAATGGTTTTGTCATAGACTTTATATCCATGTTTTGTTTCATTGAGCATTTTACTTAATGGTATAAATGCGATGCAGAATAAAAGCGGTGATAAAGAATCACTCTGAAAATTCAACAATTAATATTAACTTCTCCAATTCCCAGTTATTTTTTATCACTGTTCAAAATGAAATGTCGTTTTCCATGTCTTCATACTGAATGACAGGAACCTCCTGACAACGGGAGATATTTAGAAAATCTCTAAACACTTTTCAATCCAACTGTGGCAAACTGTCAAATGCTTTTTTGTAATCTATCCAAGCAGTTGATAGATAGTTTGTGTCTATTATGACAATCTTCCAGTATCATTTTGTTAATCAAAAGCTGATCCTTACAGCCATATGAGCCTCGTTTACACCCTTTCTGCTCATTGGGAAATAGGTAATTTGTTATCAGGTGATCATATGTATATTCAGTTAGGACTGATGTTAAAATGTTATACATTGTGGTCAAGCAAGTTATCGGTCTGTAATTTTTTGGCTTATTTGTCTCATCATTCTTCGGAAGTTGGAATGTAATGCCGTTAACTAGCCATGGTGGTATCTTTTCTGGCTTCTTAACCATTTCATTGTAAAGTGGGCTAACAGCTCATGAGACTCTGTGACGGCATTTATCCAAAAATTTGGTATTTTATCTTTCCCTGGGCATTTCCATCTGTTGGTTTATCTAAGAGCCAAACGCAACTGTTCACCTGTTATATTTTCCCATGTTTGTTCCTCAAGGTGAGCTGCATCTTTCATTTGTCTGTCTGTCCATGGGGCATGTATATTATGAACAACAGCACACACGATACACAGCCATAGACACAGACAACACAAAGCTTTTAAATTACATTCACCACCACACCAACATCACAGAAACAAACTACGTAAAAACCACCAAAATTGCACCCCCCCCCACACACACACATAAAAATAATAGAAATCACACAAAATATTACATAACATAAAAAAATGTTTCCCACATCAATTGGAGACTACTGAACATCACCGAAAGAATATTCGCGGACATTCTCATGGAGAAACCCACCAATGGTCGGAGGGATAGATCACCCAACTCCTTCCTATAAAGAGCCACAAGTAATTTTTGCACTTCTCCCCTCTCACTTGTTTTCCTCCTATCCTAGCCGACATGGCTTCTCTTAGAATAGGTAGCATAATTGCAGGTGGCCTGGGGTCGACGTACAAGCAGGGCCACCTGCTGAACGATCTCAGGTGGCTAAACATATATGTGGTGGCCATCAGCGAGACCAGAATCTCCGAGGCATGGGCATTCGCACCTATTTTCGGCGGCTACGAGGTGTACACATTTACAAGCCGTCCCGGATAGGGGAGAGGGGCGTGTTGTTCCGGAGAAATCTGGACCCAGAGGGTAAGTTGGTAGTACTGGACGTGACCAGCGGAGAAGGTGAAGCTTTCAGGCTAGTGGCCGTCTATGCCCCAGCAGTAGCAGGAAGGCCTGAATTCTTCTGGAGTCTGGAGACCTTTTTTGGAACGTCCCGCTCTTTAGTGTTAGTGGGCGACTGGAACGGGACCTTAGATGCACGGTGGGATTGTGTGGGATTAGCGGATAGGGGAGGAGCGTATAAAAGCCTCACAAACCTACTCAGACGTTTTCAACTGTCGGACAGGTACCGATTGGATTTCCCGAATGTGCCAATGTGGACTTGGACAAACCGAATCGGGTCATCCTGATCATATTTAAATAGGGTATTTTTTAGGGAAATAGATAGGTCTAGCATAGGCTGTCCACAATTCAAGATAGTCGGCTAGACGGATCATAAATTCGTGATCTGTGTCGTTGACCTAGATAGGCTTCATAGACAGGGACCCGGTTACTGGAAACTAAACGCATAATTAACAGCGTACAAAACTTACAGAGGTCGGATTAGCGAATTAGTTAAGCAGACGTTGGCAGGGGCCATCGTCAACAACAAATGGTGGTTTGACCTGAAAAGAGCGATTAGAATAGAGTCCATTAGGTTTAGTAAAGCGCTAGTAACAGAGCACAATAGAGCAGAAGGAATTCTAGTTAGCAAAATAGACGAGCCCCTTAGTAAAGGCATCGCGACCGACGCGCTTGCGGCGAAATTGGCTCTCAACCAATTTTTCAACGCTAAGCACGAAGGCTGCGTTGTCAGAGCTAGGGTGCGTGCTCTCAGATACGAAGGGACGAAAGCCGTTCAATGGGCCTGGGTGGCTGAAGCGCGTCGTGGCAACAAAGTCACGATCCAGTCTTTGGCGAACCACGACGGGCGCATAATACTCAATCCCGAGCAGATGTGTGCGGCTTTTCAGCACCACTTTGCTCAGCTATTCGGGAGCAATGGCGGGCCGCATCGTGGAATGGACTTCAGTGCCTACCTCGACGGACTTCCGCGGCTCTCGGCCACTGAGTGTTGCGAAAAGCCGATAACAGCTGCTGAAGTACGGGAGGCAATGATTGGCTGCACAATTGGTAAATCGCCTGGTTTGGATGGTCTGCCCTACGAATTTTACATACATCTGCCAGACTTGTTCGAACACCTCTTGGCGACCGTCTACTGTTACTTTTAGCAGAACGGAAGAATTCCCAGCTCTGTGAGCCAATGAGCAGTGGCGCTGCTGAGAAATGATCTGAACAAGGGGGATAATAGAAAATTTCAGGCCCATAACTCTGCTAAACACAGACTTTAATATTTTGGTTAAGGTGCTAGCAAAGAGGTTGGCGCTTGACTTGTTCGGCGACCTCTTGACAGACGTCTAATGCAACTGGCAATAGAACGAGAGCATTCCCAGTTTTGTGAGTCGGGGAGCTGTGGCGCTGTTGAGAAAAAAGCCGAAGAAAGGGGACGTTATAGACAACTTCAGGCCCATAACTCTGTTAAACACAGATTTCAAGATTTTGGAAAAGGTGTTAGCAACGAGATTGGCGCTTGAAGTCAGTAATCTGGTAAGAGAGGCGCAGACATGTGCCATTCCAGACAGATCCATTCACGACATCCTCCACCTCATGCGATACATCATAGAGAGGGTGGTTAAGGAACCTGGCACGGGTGGGGCTCTGATCAGCTTAAATATATCTAAGGCATTTGATAGGGTCGATCATCGGTACCTGGCGGCGGTCCTCGAGGCGGCTGATTTTGGACCCATTTCCAGGAATTTGATCGCTGCGATGCACAGCGACATCTGCTCAGTTGTGAAGGTGAACGGTCATCGATCACAGCCGTTCAGTATCATGCGCTCGGTCCGTCATGGTTGTCCGCTCTCGTCACTCTTGTACGTATTGGCCCTAGAGCCGCTACTGAACAAATTGAAGGCGATGAGAGACGTCCCACGTGAACTGGAATGTGGGAGATCCGTATCGGCTTACGCCGAGGACATCACCGTGGTGGTGTCAAGCGCTGGACATGTCCAGATCCTCGGCACTCAAGGAATATGAAGCAAGCAGTGATAGGAGCAAAGTTAAACCAGGAAAAGTCGGTGGGCTTGCAGCTCGGTACCTAGAGAGGCAAGTCCATGCCACACGACAGCGTCCTTGGGCGCTGGACGGAAGGGTCGGTTAAATTGCTCGGGGTCTGGTTTGGTCTGGACCTCCAGATGGAGAAAAACTGGAGCGAGGTGACGAACAGGGTGGCCTCTCTCACCCAGAAATGGGCCGAGAAGAAGCTGTCCCTGAAAGGTCGGGCAGAGGTGGCGAATGCGTTCATCACATCCGTCATCTGCTATCGCCTAACCGTTGTGCCTTGCCCCGGCCCAAGACTGACAAAAATGGAGCGCCTCATCTTCTACTTTTTATGGAAGGGACGTGCTCCCATGGTCAGACGATCCACCTGCTGTCAACACCCGTTGCGTGGAGGGCTGGGTATGCAATGGCGCAAACACGCGCTGAAGCTGCGACATATCTGGTGCTTCTTTGACGGTGAATAGGTGTGGTCACCGTTTGCCAGACGTGTTTCTCCCCAGCTCGTCTCATTAACGGAGCTGCAGTCCTGGATCAGGAAAAGACCTAGGGATAGCGCTTGGAAGCTGGAATATCTCCAAGCGCTCCCAGCCTTCTACCAGCTGGGCACTAATATCGGTGGAACATCCACCTCGGCGTTCTATAGAGGATTAGTGAACGGGAAAAGTGACAACGTTCTCGGGGAGACCCTGGGCGTCGAAGACGATCAGCTGTTCGCTCTCTTCAAGAGAACTTTCAGCCCGGGGCCTATGGACAACTTCAGAAATAACTGGACTGGCAGTGCTGCCAGAGAGCGTTGCCGGTTCGAGATAAGCTCTACAGGTACGGAGGTGCCGTCAGCCGAACCTTTCCAAGATGCGCACAGAACGACGAAACCATTGTGCACGTACTCGTTCAGTGTCCGAACATTGCTGACTTGTGGAGCTATGTCGAACATTTGCTGTCACATGTAGGACGGATCCGGTTATCGACTGAGTTCATTGTGCAGATAGCCCCGCCATCCTCCTTTAAGGAGGAGGAAGGGCAGGAAGTTTTCATCTGCCTGGTGGCCATGGCGAAAGAGAGTCTGTGGTGGACAAGGTTGAGAGGGTTGAAGACGGACATTTTCCTCTCCGGGCAATCCCTGATTAACTTTTTCAAGATTCACTTGAAGAAGAAAATCAGGGTGGAGAGGCAAGTGCTGTATTCTAGTAAGTTTGTTGAAAGGTGAGTGAAAGGGGTGGCCGTGGTCTTTTGTGTGGTTTTCGCCACTAGTGACTCTCGGAACTTTCCCCCCTATTGGGGAATTTTTGTTTGAATTTTTTTGATGTTTCTATCTTGCTATAACATTTTATACGGCCAAAACCCACTTTCTATCGTCCTGTACTGTTCTTTGCCGTCTCTAATGTTTTTCTTCATGTTAGCCCTTGTGGCCAATAAAGAAACCATTATTATTATCATTATTATTATTATTATTATTATTATTATTATTATTATTATTATTATTATTATTATTATTATTATTGTTGTTGTTGTTTTGAAAGTCTTCCAACAATCCCGAATAAGAACAAATAGATAAATGATAAATGAGACAGCAGCACACGTTCTAATTATTTTAATTTGATTTCTTATGTCCTGCTTTCATTACACCGTCTGGAAGTTTACTTGAACTGTCTACAGTTGTGGGATGCAGTAGCTTAGATGATAGAAAAATGTGGACTGTTCCCGCCAATAAAACACCTTCTGCGCGACGAAGGTATAGGATATCCTCCACCTTCAACTAACTTACCCTTCGCCTCTTCGTCCTGAAGCGACAGGATGTAGCATACATTGTCCCCGAAAACGGCGAAGGAGACGCTCTAGAACAATCACTCCACCTCACGGAGCTCGCACATGCGGGCAGCCAACTCCACTTCGATAGCAGTAAGCAAGGATGTGGTCTAGGGGCCAAGAACACCGGAAATATCCACTTCTACAGGCTCTGCCACAAACTTATGAGAGAGCAGCCGATACTTGGCCAGTATGTCCTCTTCAACCTGGCGGGCAGCAGAGCCAGAGCTGGTAACTGAATGTACCATGTTGCCATTAGAGAAGGTGTCACAAGGGGTTGTGGTATTTTATTGTCAGAAACACAGGTGATACGCCGATTGCCGCAAAACTAGGTATGTTGATCAAAGTGATCCGTATTCTTGACTAGTCATGCGTGAGGTGGAGTTAAAACAAATGTATGGGTGCAAAGGTTTTTGCACATCAGGTTTTACATATACATATGTTTGAAAGGCACGAGACTCGGTCTGAATGTTTGAAGTTGCCAAGCTAGCAGTAAGCAAAAATAAATGAAAATGGCGAGAGAGTATAAATGCCGCAATAAGTGTATCCTTCTTTCATGTGTATTTACGTAAACTTGAAAATGCACGAGCATATATAAACTTCATTAGATGGTCGCTGATGCTAATGAATTCCTCCATCTGACGGCTTTTGATTTTCATTTTGAAGCAGGTTAAATCTATTACTTTCCTCCCCAAACAGGCTAGGTGGGATTACTGGCTTAATGGCCGACAGCCCAACCATGCATCATATGCTACATGTTACCAGAAGCATTCAAGAGCAATATGACACCCGCACACACACGCTCACAACTTATGCACACACACTCGCATAAACCTCTCACACACACACGCTCACCCTTGCACACACGCACAATTGATCGTTCTTTGGCATTCCATTAAGTACAGAAAGGAACTGCAACTACGGAAATTTAGCACCTGAAGTAGTAAGGGTATATTAAAAGTTTAATGCTTCTTTACCAATTGACATTATATAAGTGTCTGTGCGTGTGTGAGCGCTCGTATAGCTGTATAAGTATGTACTGACCACTTCAGTAGATCAGGCACTGATTAAAATATCAAAAGAAGGCAAAGTGATTGCAATGGCGGATCTTAATACAAGGGTAGCAAGAAATAAAACTGGGAAGTGAATGATATGGATTATGGTGTTGGGAAAACTAACTGCAATTACAACCTACCCCTCACTCTTATTTCTCTGTCAAACTTACTCCTCCTCCTTGGGAGGATAAAAAAACGTAGCTTTCGCTCAAATCCAATTTCTCTTTGCTGCATTAATATTTACGGAAAAAGAATTAATGCTAAGCGGAGGATTTAAATATCTAAATAATTACATTACTAATAGTTCTGATACTTAGAATCTTCCAAAATATTCTGTTAGAAATATCTACTTCACGATATCCATAATCTGATTGTCATATACTTCTCACAGAATATATAATATTAAAAAGAAAATCATATGGTGATAAGACATGAGTTATAATATCATATCACGATCTATTGTTCCTGTTTTTGGTGACATGTGGGCAACACTCACTACAGAGTTAAAACTTCGAATCTATTACATCACGGAAAACGGTGATAAAAACGTCATTGATAACTCTTCCCACAGAAAAAAACAACAATAAAATAAAATAGATAGAAAAACGTACCTATATCTGATACATAAATCAGAAATCAATAGATGTATTTGAAATTCTTTCTCTAATAAATGCGATATCGGAATCTATAGTTTGGTATCCTTTGAATAATGTTTTCTAGTTATAAGCCATATTTAACACATGTATATTTGGTTACAGAAGTGTCATAATGTTGATGTAACTCCGTTCCCGAGACCACACATTATGTTAGGTAAATAACACATGCGCACATACATATATATATAAGAGAGAGAGAGAGAGAGATAGAGAGAGAGAGAGAGAGAGAGAGATAAGAGAGAGAGAGAGAGAGAGAGCGAGGAGAGAGAGAGAGAGAGAGAGAGAGAGAGAGAGAGAGAGAGAGAGAGAGAGAGAGAGAGAGAAAGGCCCTGAGAAAGACCCACTTGAAGATTAAAGTGGTAGAAACGCCAGGAACTACCATAAAACCCCTGATAGCAAGACATACCCCTTTAAGAAAACCCACTGTACAAATAAGAAATGTGTTATATGTAAAATGAACCCCAGATAAATTGTAAAACTAGAAATGTAGTCTATAGAATAAGATGTACAGAAGGTACTTGCAGAAGCATGACAACGACATACATAGGCGATCCAGCTCGAAGCATAGGAGAAAGAACAGACCAACACTTTGACTAAAAGGATTAAAAAAAAAAAAACGGTTCAGTACTATACGAACACGCCTGACAAAGACATGACGGTAATATAGACAACATAGAAATTAAAATAATATCGAAGCATAGAAATGACTCTACAGGTAGGCAAATCATAGAAGCAACCGAGATAGAACTAAGAAGACCGAAGTTGAACAGAAAGAACGAATGGAATAAAAACAACAACCATGCCCAAACAAACAATACTGATTTAAGGGAAATATAAATAAACAAATAAATGAATAAATATATTAAATATATACACAAGTACAATAAAACAAACACACATAAACACACACTAGTGAACAAAGATAGAATACAAAAGATAGAATACAAAAAAAACTCATACAAAGATAGAATACAAAAACACATACACTCAAACGCGAACACACTCGCGAAACATACACAAATGCAAACGCATGCGCAGAGACAGAGACAAGAATAAATAAATAAATAAATAAATAAATAAATAAATAAATAAATAAAATAAAAATGGCGTAGACATTACAATACACTAGGAGGAAACATAATAGTACCACTGATGATGTTGCAGATGTGTGACAAAAGAACTTTGATAGACTATATATATACAGAGATCCCGGATATGACTGCAGCCCAGATCGAAAAACAGGCCAACTCCATCTGGTTCGAGATCTGTAGGAGAAGACAACTCCCAAATAAAGTTAAGCTCAACTACACCACTAGAAATAGCAGACTGCCCACTTTCTATCACCTCATCAAGACCCACAAGAATAGTACTAAGACACAAATAAGACCCATCGTCTCTAGCATTGAAGGACCCCTATAGAGAATCTCCTGGCTCCTCTCCCAGGTCCTCAAGCCTCTACTCTCCACCTTTCCCGGGGATGTCAGTAGCTCCGATGAGGTCATACGTAGACTACACCAACTCCAGCCTGAACAACTTAAATTAAATAGATACACCTTTAGCCTCGACGTTGTCTCTCTCTACATTACAGTCCCCGCTCATCCAGCTGTCGATTTATTGACGGACTGCGTGGTCGCAGAAGACGTCCACTGCTACGGCCTCCATCCGACGAACATACACCAGCTTTTGTCCATCACAGTGGACAACACGTACTTCTTCCTTCCACCACCACACATACAGACAGACAACAGGATTACCCATGGGATCCAGCCTATCGGGCCTGCTGGCCATCACCTATATGAAACAGCTAGAATGCCGAGCCCTCAACACCTGCCATACCCATACCTTCTTCACCCGATATATAGATGACATACTCATCCTTACATCATCTCGTGAGGAAGCGGATAAAATATACACGACATTCTCCAGCATGGACGCCAGTATAAAGTTCAGCATGGAACACTCCGATGACCGCGGATCCCAATCCCTATTGGACTTCCAACTCAGGGTAACAGAGGAAGGCAACATCCACACCTGCTTCTATAAAAAAAGCCGCCAGTAGGGACCTGTTCGTACATTTCAGATCGGCCCTCCCAGCCAGCGCTAAGTTCGGATACATAAGGAACGAACTAACACATATCCGGAAGAAATGCACCGAGGCAAGAGACCGAGACACACACACCACATATTTCCTGGAAGTACTTAAACTGAACGGATACCCGACGTCCACCGCGAACCGTGCCAGAAACAACAGAGGATACCACATCCGAGGTACTAACACCTGCTTCCTGAAGCTCCCACACTTCAGTGAGAAACAACAACAGCCATCCGCAGAGCTATCAGACGAGAGGGACTAGATATCCAACTAGCCCACTCAGGACCTTCTCTACGCGGACAGCTAACCAAAAGACACTCCACCAGACATGACAGCCGCAGCAGGCTAGCCAACTGCCCCATCAACAATACAGATCTATGCCATCAGGCTTACGTCGTATACAGATTAGAATGCGACAAATGCAGCAATTTCTACATAGGTAGCACCACCAGACCACTTCACATAAGAGTAAAAGAACACCTCAATACTAACGCTTCCTAATTTAAGAAACGACTAGTGAAATGCAAAAACACCGACAAAAATATAACAGTTAGGATAGAAGTTAAGGAAAGAAACCTCGGCAATGTTAGAATTAAGGAAGCACTGATTATAGACAAAACACAACCACCAATCATTAATAGACTAGAACTCAACACCCAATTTTTAACATGATAGAGCACCTAGCCCCACATTTACACCCCCTCACACACACACACACGCTTACACCTCCACTTATTCTCTCTCACACACACACATACACACACAAAGACCAGTTTTAACATGATAGAGCACCTAGCACCCACATTACGTATATACATATCCTCTCACACTCACACACACACACACATACTTACGCCTTCACGTATTCTCCCACACGCTTAAAAATACATGTACAAAACCCCTTTTAAAGGGAGACAACTCTTCATCCACCTAACCATCAATCTTTGACATTAGAGATTGATGGAATCTCTATACCATTTCCTGTCAGCATGACTTGGCAAGCTAATTAGAACACTGGATTAACCCCTTTACTTCCCTCCGAAGAAGAGATATTATCTCGAAAATTAAGGATATTCAAATAAATTTAAGGTAAAAGACTAATTGTCAACAATATCTTTTGCATTTGTATTTATATTCTATATCCATACATGCATTGTCTTGGCCTTCCAACTTCAAACTTTTATACCATTTATATCTGTATTTTTAACCTCTGGTTAATCAATGATAAACATTGATTGCCAAATAAATTATCTATGGAAATCTAAAAGATTCAGAAGCGAAAACCAACTAAATAGTGAATGTGTTCTGTTATTATTTCTGGCTATATTATAACAATATGTCCCTCCCCAAGTATAACAATATTTCTTTCGACACACGGTTTCATATAAAAAGCATATATATATATATATATATATATATATATATATATATTTATATAACACTTTTGATTCTAAAATTAGGCTGTGTGTACCAATGATATTATTATAATACCGTTAACAATGACACGTGGGATTGTCCAAGCGCTTATTTCATTTGAGACTTCTTCTTCCGTTGTATGCCTACGCAGTATTTCTAATGATATTATCATTGTAACCCACAGAGCGAATATTCTGAAATGAAAACTGTTGTCATTCTCTCTCTCTTCCCCCTTCTCTCTCTCCCTCTCTCTCCCCTCTCTCTCTTCCTTTCTTTCTTTATCCTCTTTCTCCCCCTCTCTATATATTAATCTATCTATCTATCTAACTATATCCATCAATCTTTTTTTTCTTCTGTCTTAATTCTCAATACGTACCAACTTCCCATCATTCTTTTGTAATTTGACCGCCGAGTTGGTCAGTTGACTTCGTTGCATCTATTGTCTATTAGTAATAATACCCTGGCGATTTATCGGACTACTTGTATCAATTTCCCTATTCCGCTTAAGGTTACCCACCAACATTTGTGTGTAGAATTCGATCGTAGGAATTATTTTGTCCCATATGAGCATGCCTTGCTTTTTGTCCAACATCCGTTGTGCTTTCATCCTGAATAGCTTTCTTCCTTTAGATCAGAGGTTCTCAAACTATTTGGACCACTGCCCCCTCACGGCCACATTATATCCTTACCGCGCCCAACCCTATTTCCAGAGAGACCTGCCTACACGCAAATTGTAACTAATATCTAAATAAAATCGTTAATTGATATATATTAAATGATATAATATATACTGTTTATAAAAAAATATTATATATTTTTTTATTTTACTATCTATACATATATATAAAACTGTAGTTGTATGTGTGTGTGTGGGGCCTCATTTTTGCAAAGTCTATACAAATCCACATTTCTACTCCGATTGACTTCAAACTTGCATGTATATATTCTTTGCGGTCTAAAGAATTAACTGCAGCCTTTATTTTTCAATTTTCTGTTGTTAAAGGGGTGTTAGGCGCGCGTTATCCATCTCCGTAGCGCTCTTATAATATCTGTCTGTATGCCTGGCTCTCTGCATTACGACATTCTGACGAACATTGATGACGTATTATGTTCATTGCTATTTTCCGTTCATTGCCAGGGAACGTCTTCACGAACCAAAGTATCGTCTTCTTGTTTTCCTTCGGTTGCAACGTTTTTCGAAATATTTACTTCTGCGTTCACAGATTGATTTTTTTAGTTTCAGAAGATCCCGTTATGGGTGAAAGCAACGATTCTTTGCTTAAACTTTAATCTGTTATTTTAATATATAATATAAGCGAGGCAATCCAGCCCAGTTGCCACTTCTTGCCTATAAACATTAACCCTTTGTGCGTCTTCCATCTAACTGTAGACCAACAAATACCAACTTGACAAGAACGATGGCGAATGAATTTTCGAGGTAAGCAGTTTTCTCCCGAGCGTTTAGTTCACACGGGATTATCTGCCACACCTTTTCGTAATAATACCGAACTACGTACTACTGGTCACTCTTTCCTCCAAAAGGCGTACAGAACGAAGAGGTGCATTGAGGAGATGGATCGGGTGCAAATCTACACCAGGCCTACGCGAGAAATTCGTAAGGGACTGCACCGACAGGGATAAAGAGAAAGAGTAACTTAGTGGAAAGATTGCCAATGAGCTTTTGAGGTAAGTAGCCTACGCCTTTCTGCTATGACACTGGAACCTTCTGCCAACTTAACCTGTGACTTTCTCTTTCACATTTACTCCAATAGGCCAAAACAGAGGAGTATGAAAAGAAGGGGCTCAACAATATTTCTATGAACATTGCACGTAGACAGCTAAACTGTACTTTCAACTTCTTAATTTTCTCCAAATAAAACAAGTTTCCTGTCGGTATATTTTCGTGAGTTTTTAACAGGCACTCACAAATAAACGTTTCTCATTGGAGGTGCTATTACCAATGTCCTTACCCGTGCAACGCCGGGATACACTGCTAGTATTTATATATAATATGTATCATTTGTTATTTAATATACTTTATTATATATGTTATTCAATATATCATCTATAAGCCTCCAATGCACCCTTAGGTTCCAGCGACCCTGGACCTTCTCAATGCCCTATTGTGGGTGGTAGCGCCCACTTTGAGAACCTCTGCCGTAAAATATTCTATCTGAGGATCTGACGAGGGACCAGCCAATATATATATATATTTATATATATATATATATATATATATATATATATATATATATATATATATATATATATATATATATATATATATATATATGGTTCGTCAGAATTATTGAGCACTTGCCACACATCTCGGAGGTTGTTTTTCGCTAATTCCAAAGCCGAAATAAGATTCTCGCTAATTTATATATATATATATATATATATATATATATATATATAAATACAATATCGAAGAAAGCTATTTAGCGATACTCCGGCCAAATTCCAACTCATTCAACAAACATTAGGAAATAAGTGATTATATTCCCAATTATGCGTTCGGGGTGCTAACTAAAAGTATTGCGTGGAAAATTGGCTGTATCATTTCATATGAGACATATCTAATATCTCTCTCTCTCTCTCTCTCTCTCTCTCTCTCTCTCTCTATATATATATATATATATATATATATATATATATATATATATATATATATATATATATATGAAAGACGATTTAGAATCTACCATTGACCAGAAGCAGTGAAATTTTTTCAGTGCTCCGGAATTTAGTCCTTGCTAGCTTCATTCCATCTACTGAATTAATATTTTATATGGGTTCCTAGCGTCCGCGCATTGCCTGGGAACTTATCTGAGAATAGACTCCCTGATGACGTAATGAATTCTCTATAGTTATATATATTATGTAACTATATTTATCCCATTACAGAAACTAATTAGTTTGAGTGAAAATTTTAGTAACTAAGTTGATTTTTAATTTTTAAAATTTTCTTATTTTACGTCTTTCATATAATTGTTCTGCATTCACCTGCATAGAACCACATAGGTACTAAGACATAACTTATATATTTGCTAGCATGAGTGTACATCTGTACACATATGTTGGTAGATGTACTAATTCTCTATATTATCTCCAAATTATTTGTTGAGCAAAACTTGCCAAAATTTACTGCTGTTTCATGGTAGTAGTAGGCTCTTGTCATAATACCACACCGCTCCTAACTGATTAACCTCGGTGTCACGTGATTGATTCTTTAGAATCTACCACTGACCAGAGGCAGTGACATTTTTTCAGTACTCCGGAATTTAGTCCTCGCTAGCTTCATTCCATCTACTGAATTAATATTTTTATATGGGTTCCTAGTGTCCGCGCATTGCCTGGGAACTTAGCGGAGAATAGACTCACTGATGACGTAATGAATTCTCTATAGTTATATATATTATGTAACTATATATATCCCATTACAGAAACTAATTAGTTGGAGTGAAAATTTTAGTAACTAAGTTGATTTTTAATTTTTAAAATTTTTCTTATTTTACGTCTTTCATATAATTGTTCTGCATTCACCTGCATAGAACCCCATAGGTACTAAGACATAACTTATATATTTGCTAGCATGAGTGTACATCTGTACACATATGTTGGTAGATGTACTAATTCTCTCTCTCTCTCTCTCTCTCTCTCTCTCTCTCTCTCTCTCTCTCTCTCTCTCTCTCTCTCTCTCTCTCTCTCTCTCTCTCTCTCTCTCTCTCTCTCTATATATATATATATATATATATATATATATATATATATATATATATATATATATATATATATATAAAATAAAGTTAACTAAAAGTCAAATGATTAAAATTTAGCTTCGTTTATTACTGCTATATATATTTCAGTGACATCCATCTTTGGCTGTGACCTCTTCAGGCAGTTTGAATTAGTAGGGTATAGACAAGTACATATGTTGTTTAGGTGTATAATATTGTCAATACTCTGATATGCCCAGTTCCTTGTTGGGTTGTTATTTCAATGAGGAACAGTTCCTCATTGAAATAACAACCCAGCAAGGAACTGGGCATATCAGAGTATTGACAATATTATACACCTAAAAAACATATGTACTTGTCTATACCCTACTAATTCAAACTGCCTGAAGAGGTCACAGCCAAAGATCGCTGTCACTGAAATATATATAGCAGTAATAAACGAAGCTAGATTTTAATCATTGTTCCTCATTGAAATAACAACCCAGCAAGGAACTGGGTATATCAGAGTATTGACAATATTATACACGTAAACAACATATGTACTTGTCTATACCCTACTAATTCAAACTGCCTGAAGAGCTCACAGCCAAAGATGGCTGTCACTGAAATATATATAGCAGTAATAAACGAAGCTAAATTTTAATCATTTGACTTTTATTTAACTTTATTTTACACTACTCCTGAGTAACCACACCAACCTGCGCACTTCGTCGAGTGCTACAGCCTGCACACTGAGGTGTTGGTATACAACCAACATAAACTCAAAATCTATCTATCTATCTATCTATCTATCTATCTATCTATATATATATATATATATATATATATATATATATATATATATATATATATATATATATATATATATATATATATATATACACACACATATATATATAGATAAAATATACACCGTTTCTTCTTCCAATTAGCATAATTAACCATATAAAAAATCAATTAGACCAAGCTATAAGAAGAAAGGCTCTTATGAAGAAATCTTCGACAAATAACCGAAAGCGGCCTCTTCGCGGTGGCCCCAATATAGTATATTTATCCAACATTTCGACAGCATGTGGTCTAATTGATTTTTTATATGGTTAATTATGCTAATTGGAAGAAGAAACCGTGTATATTTTATCTAATAATTCTAAAGACATGATTTATGATATATTGCTCTGAGTATTTAATTTATTAATTCTTCATAGCGCTTAAAAGTGACCGGTTGCAACATATATATCTATAACTTTATGTATATGTAAAACTTTATATTTAATAATCTCCCGTTAGGTTGAGATTAAATTTGGCGATATTTGGCTGCGCTTTCTAGCAACAAGCCTACCCGCCGTAAGCAGCCAATCACATTCTTTCTAGCTTGAGCACAGCCACATAGCGATTCTTAGCCATTTTTGAATCTAATTTCGGCGCGATCAGGTTGAAAAACTAGATGTCTGATTTTGAGTTTGTCTCCTGATGAATCCTAACTCAGGACATTCCTATTAATTGGATGTCTAAAAATACGGATGAAACCATGGTAGAGATATAATTACGGTATGTACACATTTCTTCTAAGTTTAATTTTACACCTAATTGTGTATGGTTGATGATATATTTAGTCAGTTTCCACATGCTGTCGAAATGTGGGATAAATATACTATATTGAGGCCACCGCGAAGAGGCCACTTTCGGTTATTTGTCGAAGATTTCTTCATAAGAGCCTTTCTTCTTATAGCTTGGTCTAATTGATTTTTTATATGGTTAATTATGCTAATTGGAAGAAGAAACGGTGTATATTTTATCTAATAATTCTAAAGACATGATTTATGATATATATATATGTATATATATATATATGTATATATATATATGTATATATATATATATATATATATATATAAATAAAACGCTTTTTTGTACTGTTGACCATGTTATTATTCACTCTTTCAATATTATTACTCCAAGATAAACTAACATAGCATTTCCCGGGAAGTCAGAAACTCGCCACTTATGGAAACCTCTTATTGAGTCAAGCAACGCCGTACGCTAAAACTATCCACAATACGGAGTATTCACAACCCCTAAGTGGATTACCGATAACGATATTTTGTTATGCCTTATATATATATATATAAATATAGTATTAGTTATACTATTTATGGTTATGTAAATACAAAACCTTATGCAGTTATAAGTATTTTTTATATACAACCTAAATAGTGGTAGGCAGTAATGTATTACTACCTTATTACCAGTAAGTTAAGTAGCTCAATGTAAAAACATCAGATGATTTGCAGAGCAGTTATATGAAATATAAGAATCAAAGAACTGTTCAAAACATTATTGTGCTTACAGCTGTTTCCTCCAAACCGAGGTTTGGATTCTTCGGAGCAATTTATTAATGCATGGACAGTTATATGACCTCCTTTTCAGTCAAGAGACATACCGATACATATGCAAATATTGTGGGTCAACATTCATTACAGAATTTAGAGTGACCTCTGGCTGGCCTGGAGAGGATTATCTTTCGACATCCAATGTAGCAAGCGATGACCCAGAACTTACCAGAGATCATTGGGTCCTGAAGCAATCCTGCAATCACCGCGCCTGGTCCGATGAGTAGACTACAACCACAGAGATCATTAATTTAGATTCCACGCTCATCATCTATAATATCCATTGGTGGCACCTTACGATGGGGGTTAATCCACCATAATAATATGAACACCTTCAGCATAACTTAATTAAAGTATTCTATAGTTAATACACTTTATGCTTTAAACATTTTTTTGGAGGATGCGCATCACCATAGAAATTAGGGTCTACATTGTGACACATTTTAATAGCCAGGTATAGAAACCCCGGAGTTACCTCCCCGCATGCATTAACTCCCCTTAGCCACACACACACTTCCGGGTGGTATTCAATGGCGTTTCTCGAAACGTAACAGCCTCCTGTATTGAACTAAAGAACACCAGACTACGATTCTCTAACTGGATTGTCAAACGCTCAATATCGAATTGTCGCGGATTATGTGAGGGGCATATAATCGAAAAATACACTCCCCTGACCATGAAAATGTCGAAGTACATGAAATACTTGACATCCCTTCGCTGTGCATCTCCAATACTTTTAACACTTTTAATGCTTGCACTATTTTTAATGCTTATAACATTTCTCCACACACAGACTATATCAATCATATAAAGAATTTGCCACCAGATCTACCAACCTAACACTCTTGTTTACCTACCTAAGTGCCTCTACCACACATATCTCTCTGCCACACTATATAAACAAGACGCACATGCGTGCCACACATATAACATTTGCACTATATAACCGCTTATCTTCATGTTGTATTTTAACCTGTATTTTTGATTTTTGATTGTACCTCTTAATATGAATGTAATCTCGAAGTGTGTACTGCCACTCTAAATTCTGTAATGAATGTTGACCCACAATATTTGCATATGTATCGGTATGTCTCTTGACTGAAAAGGGGGTCATATAACTGTCCATGCATTAATAAATTGCTCCGAAGAATCCAAACCTCGGTTTGGAGGAAACAGCTGTAAGCACAATAATGTTTTGAACAGTTCTTTGATTCTTATATTTCATATATTTCATATTTCATATATTTCATATATATATATATATATATATATATATATATATATATATATATATATATATATATATATATATATATATATATATATATATATATATATATATATATATATGAATGTATGTATAATATATTTGGCAATATACTGTATGTTTAATTAAAAATACTTAGAAGACGATTCGCTATGAGTTTTAAAGTAGTGACTATGTCACTTACTTATTCTCGGCATATATATATATATATATATATATATATATATATATATATATGAATAACAAAGGAATTGTGGTAAGGTACCATATGGACCATAACGCACCAGAGTACTCAATACTTAGGGTAGTAGAGAGGGAAATAGGAAAAACTATGACCCCGACGGCAGAGCTCAAGCCGTTTCGATGGCTATTTCTGGACTAAATTAGAATTTTTAGCCTCGTGAATAAATAGCCGAACTTGTCAAGGGGTACTTCCTTATATGGGAAGATTGTAGTTGCCAATAGGATTGGTTAAAATTTGTTGTAAACACAAATAAGTCTATCATGGCATTTGGTGGGAGCTAGGGGTGACTGAACTTGCCTGTAGAACAATAGGAGAGTGAGTGGAACGGTCAAGCGTTGAAAGTGATATGTATACAGCAGATTCTAGGGATAGTGTATGAAGTGGATGAGGGAGGTTATAGAATAGGTAAATCGAATGAGAGTAGGAGACAATAAAAGATAATAGAAAGAACAAAAAAAATTATATAAAATTAGATAGTGAGAAATGAATAAAAAAATCACAATGCTATCTTACAATTACAGGTTCATCAGTTGAGAATAGAAAAAACTTGTAGAAATTGAGTAGTAACAAAACTAATACAAAATTAAAGGTGTTTAACACATCTGCTATAATTAGTTAGTAAAACGTATTCGGCCAATTCTAATTTAAAATTACAGGGGTGGGAGAACTGATGCTACAGAGGCCCGATGGACTGCAACGGGGTAGGCGAAAGTGGAAAGCAGACGAGGCAGAAAATAGGGGGTGGAAGGAAGTGATAGGATGAGACAGGGGGAAGAAGAAGACAAAGAGGAAAAGAAAAGAGATACATCTACCTATGTAAGCTGTGATTTCCCCCTAACTTATTCGGCAAGTGATGGTGGTGGTGGGGGATGGGGGTATAAGCCCTTGTGTACCCACTCGGGTCGTTATGGGGTTTGACTGCGAGGTAAGTCCTACGCAATCTGTGTTTGCATGCGGTTACCAGTTCATCTTTCTTGTTTAGGAGTTGGTCCTTCGAAAACAGCATTTGTAATGTTTCCTCCGAGCATAAATTACACGGACGCCGTGACCAGGAAAGAAATATCATTCTCCACGCCAGGAAGACAGTCCTACTTTTCGACAACTCCAAGTGGATAAAGAGAGCGTCCGACTCCCCCTTCGACGTCAGTATGGGCGCCACGTTTTCGGCCGAGGTCACAGATATTATAGGATTATTCCTACTATTTAAACTCACCGAAATGTTTCCTGCACTCGGCGGTGGATTGTACCGGGATGATGGGCTCCTCACCCTCAAAGGGTACAAACCTAGTAGTACAGACCGGGTCCGTAAACAACTAATGCGTTCAGTCCAAGAGGGGAATAGGACCCAAGGCGGTGAATCAGACTTTGTTCAGTCCTTGTGCACGAGGCCTGTGATCCATGATGTAAAAGGACACCCAGGGCTGAACATGTAGGAAAGAATGACCAGGAAAACAGAAATGACGGGCGACAGGAGTATCCAAACCGAGTCTGATGTCCCTCAAATGTTCGGCAAAACGGTCCGCCGTACGGCGTCCCGTTTGTTCGATATATAAAGACCTGCAAAGGGAACACCGGAGGGCATAGACAACGTGGATGGATGTGCAGGTGAACGAATGGCAGATACGGAAAGACTTGTTAGGGCCTGTAAGAGTGGTGAGGGTGGAAATAAAGGGACAAGTGTTGCAGCGGGAACGGGAACAAGGATGAGAGCCGGGTGGAGTCGTGGGAGATGACGAAATGGAACTGCGAAACAAGAGCTCGCGGAGGTTGCGGGCGCGCTTAAAAGCAGTAATGGGTGGATTTGGAAAAAAGCGAGAAGTGATGGGGTCAGAGAGAGGATACGGAAGGAACGGAGGATATGTCGCCGGAATGGTAGAGTGGTGGTGTGGTAGGTGAGAGGGAAAGAAACACCGGTGTTAGGATGTCGGGGGTGAGGTGAGAGGGTTGTGGTGCGGTCTGTTTCACGGGCGTGGGTGAGAGTAGCTTGCATCAGGGTGGGGAGATATCCACGCTGGATGAAGCAGGAAGCCATGCGAAGGGAATGGGTTTCGAAATGGTCGCCATGGCTACAGAGCCGACGAAGACGGAGGAATTGGGAATAGAGTATGGAGTGTTTGGTGTGGGTTGGATGGGAGGAGGTGAAGTCAACGTAAGATTGGGAGTATGTTGGTTTAATTAAGATGGAAGTTGAGAGAGTGTGGTGAGAGTGATTAATAGATAGATAGATATTTAGAAAAGCGACAGAAGAATCGGAGACGGAGGCGGTGAAATTGAGATCAGGATGGAAAGATTGGACAAAAGAAAGAAAACAGTCGGGCTGTTCTCGTGATAGCGAGGTGGCGCCGATACAGTCGTCGATATAACGACCTCATAGCTCAGGAGTCGGTCCAGCGTAATGGGAGAAGATCTGAGCTTCGACGCAGCCAACAAACAAGTTGGCATAGTTTGGACCCATTCTGGTTCCAATTGCTACCCCAGAGACCTGCTGGTAAAATTCATCCGAAAAAGAACATCTATTGAGGGCGAGAACAAGCTCAGCCAGACGGAAAAGAGTGGTAGTGCTGGGGTAAGGGGTAGGGCGTAAATCTAAACATTGTTGGAGAATGCGGAGGCCGTCATCATGAGGTATGACGGTATAGAGAGAGGTGATGTCCAGAGTAAAGAGAAAGCGGGAGAGACCAGCTTGGAATAAACCCTACTGTATAGCTTATCCCTGTTATTCTTCATTCTTTCCAGGAACTGTCCGAAATCGGCCGTCCGAACGCCACAACTGTGTAAACATCTTGTTGAGTCAACCAACGATGCACGTTAACATCCTACATGGTACAGATTACTCGTAACCTCTACTTGGATTACCTTTATCGATACCTCGTTTACTTCAATACTATATATATATATATATATAAATATATATGGTTGTTATATAGTAAGATGTATTATTGGTTGTGTCATACGGTCCAATAAACTTTTGTTAGCAAAAGTGAGGTAATTATCTGGTTTGAGAAATCGCAGAATAAGAATAGCACTAAGTTTATACAGTTTGATATCTCTAACTACTACTCTTCGATCTCTCCAACTCTTCTAGGTAAGGCCCTAAACTTTGCTAGCTTACACACTGACCTTACATCGGAAAAAATTAACATCATTCTCCTAGCTAGGAAAATCTTAATTGAGTTCAACGGAGACTTGTGGACTAGGAAAGACTGGCCGGACAATTTTGACAAAACCATGGGATCCACGGACTCGGTGAGGGATCTGGTGGGCCTCTACATCCTCGACTGTCTTGGAGTGGAAATGCCCCACTTGGGAGGTGGGGATTACCGTGACGACATTCTGTTTACTGTGTCGTATCATAATAATACTATGGTAGAGAGGGTGAGGAAAAAACTAAGAAAATTCTTCAAAAACATAGACTTAAGTATAGTGTTTGAAGAAAACCTGAAGATAGTTAATTTTCTAGATGTTACACTTAACCTCAATTCAGGACTCTTCCAACCCTACCACAAACCCAACGAGAATTTAAATTATGTCAACGAAAAATCGAACCACCCTAGAATAGTTACTAACGGTATTACAAAAAGCGTCTCTAGTAGAATTTCAGGACTATCTTCATTCGATAGGATCTCATATTACTATAATAGCGCCCTGGAACGCGCGGGGCATAGCGAGGGAATCTCATTCAAACGTCCATTAGATAGAAGTAGCAACGATAGCTTAGGCCAAAATAGTGTCACTTTAGTTAACAGCAGGCGGGAGGCGAAGGAGGATCAATATAGACTTCATGTTGTATTGCCTCCTAGTCCCAATGACGACGGTACCAATGAGAATAACCACCCAGGTACAAACACGGTGTCCGAGCACCGTACAGCCAGCGGCAACTTTAATTATAACCTTAAATGTAGAGCTGATAAGACAACTGTTGAACCTAAAATAAAACGGAGGTTGGGTAGGGGGAATAAGGATAAATGTAGTAGGCGCATAGTGGATATAACCCCGGCTATCGAGGGAAATTCCAATAACTGTACGGAGGGTACACCGCCCCGGAGACTTGGGACGATTCCAAACACCACCTGGACACCCTGGGACATCATCGACCCACAGGAAGTTATCAGTTCTAATAGACCAGTAGCAACCAAGGAGATAGGTAACACTAGTATAGATAAGAAGAACAAGAGACATAGGACCATGAAAATCCTGTGGTACAACCCCCCATACTCCACCGGTCTGACCACTAGTATAGCTAAGCTTTTCTTTAGGGCCTTAGACAATTGCTTCTCTAGATCACACAAATACTATAAAATATCCAATAGGAATACCATCAAGCTGTCCTACTCAACAACCAGTAACATAGCTCAGAATGTAGCTAAGAGGAAATATAGTAGAATTAGGGCAGCCCAGGGTGGGTTGAGGCATGGCAGAAATAATGGCAATTATATGTATGAACGGACTCATACGCGTGAGGTGAGTTGCGCCACCCCAACGCCTGGGAACTTACCCATAGAGCAGGCAAGAACTGAGACCCGACACCAGGGGCACCGTGGTTCCTCAGGAACTACCCCGGTCGGTAGCAGAAAATGCAATTGCAGGAACACCGCTACTTGCCTCTTGGCTGGGAAATGCCTCACCAAGAACATAGTATACGACTGGAAGGTCTCCACTTTAGATAGAACGTTCAGCTATGTAGGGGCGACTACCACTGAATTTAAGGATAGATGGTATAATCACCGCCATAACTTTAATAAAGTAGATTAAAAAATAGCACGGCGCTTTCTGAATTAGTCTGGAAGCTTAAACAACACAATATAGAGCACTCCTTATCCTGGTCCATAGTCTGCTTAGCCTAGCCATATAACGGCAGCACCGGCGTTTGTAATTTATGTATAGCTGAAACCTTTAATATAATTAGAGGTGGCCCCCTACTAATCAATAGGAGAGCGGAGGTTTTCAACACCTGCCAGCATAGAACCGCGAAAACCTTCCTCATGATTTTTGGAAAGTAACCTACCACTAATTCCCTCCTTTTTACCTTAGCCATAGAGTTCTCTCAATTAGCAAAAAATAGACAATCACACACTCAGGTAGTAGACAGCTAAGATCGTTTGTGCATCTACACACTGTACTCGGTATGTTTCCACAGCGTTCTCACAGCTGAGTGCACATTTACCATTACTTTAGAATACCTAGTTAGTAAATAGTTAGAACAATTACACACGTAGTTAAGACCGATTACGCGCATTCACCATTACTTTAGAATACCCTAACCATAGAGTTCTCTCAGTTAGTAAATAGACGTATTAGACACCAAGTTAAGAACGATTACGCTCTTTATACATAATTCTACACAGTACCCGGTTTCTTTAGACACGGTGTTCCCACAGTTATGACCAGTCATGAACTTGTCGATTGAATACTACACTGGGTTTTGGTCTGTGATCCTCTAACTATGGAGTGCTCACAGTTCGCGGAATGGACAATACTACTTACACACCATCAATGGACTTTCACACATCCCCGGGGTTTTGTTATTTTATTTTGTGTTGGGTAACACACCTCCACCACTCAAACACTTACCTTGAAGGCCTGAGGGCCCATTTGACGGGAAACGCACACACTGACACCTTAACTCAAATACCCAACCCTACATGGAGCCCATTCTTGGCTTACATGGTGGGTGCTTGCACGCACAGACTCGGGGACTCACACTCTCAACGGGACAACGGCACATATAGAGTTCGATACGAGCTGACTACGTGCTCTACACATGGATGTGTATGTACTAAAACATACACTATTTTGACGATACGGATGTTACAATTCAATCGATACTCGTATAGCAGAACGTTGAACGGAATTTACTTGCGTGTGTGTAGGATTGTGGTTGACCCAAATTTTTTCTAATTTACATCGTTAAAATTGAGATTTGACCAATATAACGTTTGTTGTTTGTAACCTAACTTTCGGTGCATACTGTGTTGGTGTGTATATATATATATTTTTTTTCTCTAACCTCGCGTCGGTATGTGTGTGTACTCAATAACATTAATTGTGACCGACCAAAATTCTACAGATCTGATGCTGAGATTAGACCTGTCCAGCGTCTTTTACAGCTATTGAGAGATAGAAACTTGATAGATTTATGACCCTGACTGAAGACGATAGCAGTCGGCGTGTTTTGGCTGCTGATTATTCATAAGGGGAAGAAAACTCTAGTGAGTGAACATCGTTAGTTTTTCCTCCCTCATATCAAAGATTTGAAGACATTTCATTATCGGTAGAGGGTTGGTCGCCATGCTTTGCTTTCCAGCATAGTTATGTCCCTTTACGATCTGAGTTCAAATCCCGCCGAAGTTGACTTTGCCTTTCATCCTTACGGGGTCGATAAAATAAAAGTACCAGTAATGCACTGGGTAATTGCTGGCCTTGTGCCTAAAGTAGAAACAATTTCATTATTCACCTGACAAGATCAGTGATAATCGATCATGACCACACGATCGATCTATCCCTTATTGAAACATGTGTCGTGGTTAAAATGATTGGACATTTATACCATCCCTTCGGATCTTTATATATATATATATATATATATATATATATAAATGCTTGTGTATGTATACTTATTTCTTGATATTGTCAATCTTGGTTCATTGCACATCCAACAAAGCATGCTTGCTTCATTTCTCTGCAGTCACAGCCCATGTTTCACAACCATGCAGCATCACACTTCACACATAGGTGTCACACAGTCATCCTTTTGTTGTCAACAGTGAGTGTAGTTCTGTAAACTTCTTCCATACTATCCTCATTCTAGCTATTATGCTCTCCCGGTTGTGTAACTATAAAGGTCATAAAAAATCACAAGAGTGGTAGGAAATCATGGATGCGTGATGAAAAATTGTTCACTTGTGTATATGCATGCATATGGGATTTGTAGTCAGTAACACCTTGCACAACACGGAAAAACCCAGGCGACCCAGAAACAGGCATGGGCAAGATTACTGGGCATTATTTCGAGGGTAGCCTTCACTTAGACAGACGGATAACCAAGTCTGAGGAGGTCTACCTACCCGGAGTAACTGGTTTAAAGCGTCATTAACTCGCATTTCCCCATTTTTGTCAGTTCCAAACCTCACAACCATAGGAGAACAGGCCAGGAGCTGGGCTTCGGCTGACAGAGGCTATATCAGACGTTCTCTCAGCAGGTCACATACACACAGACACACACAGACACACACAGACACACAGACACACACACACACACAGACACACACACACACACACACACACACACACACACACACACACACACACACACACACACACACACACACACAGACACACACACACACACACATATATATATATATATATATATATATATATATATAAGTATGTACACGTACATACATATGTGTATACAGACGTACAGTAGTATGTATATATATATATATACATGCACACATATATATATACGCACGTATGGATTCACCGAACATTTATTATAATGCTCGGTGTGTTTCTAAACAAACATCCCGTATTAAGACGTAGTGTCTAGCAACCATCTTTGCTCGTTTGTTGTTCAACACTGACAAAGGAACGCTGTACCAGTTTCAAGCTTATTAGCTATTGTCAGCAACGTATACCTTCCTGCCAGATTGTTGAACGTATATACTTACCTTATGCATATTAACGCCTGAGTAGCCCAGTTTGCATATCGAGTGGGTTAATCGGCAGGGTGCAGCGAAAACGATAAACGGAAAAAATGAAACGAAATTTCATTTCCCACCCTTAGTACGGCTGTTACTTAAATATAAATATGTACACGTACATACATATGTGTATACAGACGTAAAGTAGTATGTATATATATATACATACATGCACACATATATATATATGCACGTATGGATTTACCGAACATTTATTATAATGCTCGGTGTGTTTGTAAACTAACATCCCGTATTAAGTCGTAGTGATTGCAACCATCGTTGCTCGTTTGTTCAACACTGACAAAGGAACGCTGTACTAGTTTCAAGCTTATTAGCTATCGTCAGCAACGTATACCTTCCTGCCAGATTCTTGAACGTATATACTTACCTTATGCATATTAACGCCTGAGTAGCCCAGTTTGCATATCGAGTGGGTTAATCGGCCGGGTGCAGCGAAAACGATAAACGGAAAAAAATGAAACGAAATTTCATTTCCCACTCTTGTACGGCTGTTACTTAAATATAAGTATGTACACGTACATACATATATGTATACAGACGTACTGTAGTATGTATATATATATACATACATGCACACATATATATATGCACGTATGGATTCACCGAACATTTAATATAATGCTCGGTGTGTTTGTAAACAAACATCCCGTATTAAGCCGTAAGTTCTAGAAACCATCGTTTCTCGTTTGTTCAACACTGACAAAGGGACGCTGTATTTAAGTACTAAGAGTGGGAAATGAAATTTCGTTTCATTTTTCCCGTTTATCGTTTTCGGTGCACACGGCCGATTAATCCACTCGATATGCAAATTGGGCTACTCAGCCGTTAATAAACATAAGGTAAGTATATACGTTCAACAATCTGGCAGGAAGGTATACGTTGCTGACGATAGCTAATAAGCTTGAAACTAGTACAACGTTCCTTTGTCGGTGTTGAACAAACGAGCAACGATGGTTGCTAGACACTATGGCTTAATATGGGATGTTTGTTTACAAACACACCGAACATTATAATAAATGTTCGGTGAATCCAAACGTCCATATATATATGTGTGCATGTATGTATAGATACATACTACTGTACGTCTGTATACATATATGTATGTACGTGTACATACTTATATTTAAGTAACAGCCGTACTAAGAATGGGAAATTAAATTTCGTTTCATTTTTTCCGTTTATAATATATATATATATATATATATATATATATATATATATATATATATATATATATATATATATATATATAAACATACACATATAGGCATGTGTGTGTAAGTGATAAGATAGAGCAAATTCATGTCTGTCGCAGCTACCTGTGAATTATACAACGGTTGAGCGTCATTTCCGTTCCAAAGGTGAACAACAATCAGACGCAAAATTATTAAACACCGTTTTAAAATATCATATTGCGGTGTAAGATACTATAAACGATTCTTTGATCAATATATGTAATCACATTTCTAAATTGCATCCTTTGAAAATTAGAAAATAAATTAGAGACATAAATAAATCAGAGAGCAAATAGATTGATATAGAAAAATTACACTACATTTGCCAGGGATATTACGGCAGTTAAATAGACGAGAGATATTGGAGGAGGGGGGGGGGGGCAGAGAGTGAAAGAAGATGGGAGAGAGGTAGGAGTAGGAAATGAGAAGAGACAGTAATTAACCGAAATAGGCTAAGCGAAACGACGAGATTAAAATGTAGATGAATGAACTCTTGATAGCAACGTTGGGTCACCATTATGACCATCGCTCTTCCAGTCAAAGAATGAGAGAGAGTAAGAGGAAGTATGAAAGGCAAATTTGGCTATAGTGGGATTTGAACATAGGGTACCGTGATCCAGAAGAAATACTAAGGCATTTTTACTCAAATGCCTTAAGAGCTTTGCCAATTCGCATTGGACACAAGAGCGAGACAGAAAAACGCTATATCGCTTGAAATTCAATAAATTGCAGACACGTCTTCCTTAAATCATAAAATCTACCGTTATTAAAGTATAGGCGTGAGACAAAAAATGAGTTAGGGCTATTAGAAATGCAGGATAAACACGACTGGAAAGCCTTTGTATCACACAAGAAACGTGGTCAGGGTGAACCTGGGGTTACACAAAACATTCCTGAAGAAACCTCTATATATTAGATCAACCAGCCATAGATCTCTGACAATTTGAGCAAATCTCCTTGAAATCAAAATAGATCACTGTAAAAATATCATCATTCACGCTGGAAATAAGTAGCAAAATATAAATTAAAACTCGTTTTAAAGAAGAAAGGTCTATTACACTTTCTACTACATATGTTGGAACTCTTTCACACTCGAGGGAAAATAACACAGCGTTACAAACCTTCTCAATAAGATACTGAGGAATTAGAATATGCTTTAGAAATATCCGAAAGAGGCGCACATAGAAATATATTTACCTGAAATAACAGCGTAATCAGTGTTATACATACCTGTATATACACACACACACACACATATATATATATATGTTTGTTTGTGAGCGTGTGTGCGTGCTTATACATATACAGATATTTTTTAGTGTAGTAAATATCCGGATATATATTTATATATTACTAGCAGTGGTACCCAGCGTTGCACGGGATAACGTATTGTGAAATATATGCCTTAGCTAAGCTTAGTATTGCCACAACCACGGCTGGCAAAGAAGTAAGGGTCTGGTGGTACGTAAGTAAGCAACACTGTAGCTTATAACGTGAGGAAAAAGTTGTGTGCATTTACCAACTGTTTGGAGAATGAGTGTGAGATTTGTCTTGAGCAAGGGTAGTAGAATAACTGGAGGCAGCAGACAGCCAGACATACAGACAGATATTATAAGGATGCGTTCTGGACGTAGAGTGAATTGTAGGAAGTGACGTAATGCTGACATACAGACATACAGACAGATATTATAAGGGCGCGACGTTATATGTATGTATCTATCTAAAAAGAGAAAGATAAGAATTATAGAGAGAGATCGCTAAATCGCCTAATGCGGTCCCTGGGGTATTGAAAATTTGAAATTTATTTTTCTCAGAACACTCCCTGAAACATAAGTATTACATGTGTAAAGATTGAAAACAGTCGGTTGGGTGCTTCTCTAGTTTTAGGGATTCCAACTCACACACACACACACAGACATCCTCAGTTTTATATATATAGATAATTGAATATAAAAGAAAGACGAACACAGATATATACATATATGTCTTCAAATAGTAAGGGACCAGATTCGCTAAGGTGAAAAGAATAACAACTGATGAGCAAGAATTGGCTTTACTATTCACAACTAATTTTGCGAAACAGCAGTACCAAAAGCTGTCTGGGTGATTGGTAGTTACCACAATTCCGGTTTGTATTTATTTTCTGGATTTATTCTTAAATTGAGTCAAGCAAACCCTATTGTCTATAGTTAGTATTCTTTTCACTTTAGCGAACCTGGTCCCTTACGATTTGAAAACATATATCTATATATCAGTTTTGGTCTTTCTTTTATATTCAATTATAACATACGGCTCGGAAAAATCTATTTCCTAGAGCTATTTTATTGTAAGAGACTATTTTGAGTTTCTAACTCAATATATACCTTTGATATATATATATATATATATATATATATATATATATATATATATATATATATATATATATGAAAACAAGGAGAAAAAGACGATTATTAGGTAGAAAAATATATCTTTTTCCCTTTTTATTTTTTCTCTTTTTTTCTGGGTTAGAAAATGATTAAAACGAAATATTTTACTTTGTGTGAAGTGTTAAGTTATTAGTTGATTTATTTATTAATTAACAATGGCATTTATTTATTTATTTATATAATTAATAATTGTCTAATTACCGGTTTCAGCATTTTTATGCATTATCAAAAGATAATAATATGTATTGGTGTAGAATGGTGGTGTTGGACATGTTAAAGAAATGGTGCAGAAAAAATAATGTTATTTACAAGCATAGTTCTTGAAGATAAGCAGATCAAAATGTGTTAATATAGCAGGAGTGCTTAGTTGATTCATGATGGAGGCAAATGGTGGGCTGGGGTTTGATATGATTTTCCTTTTTAGTGAGTTAATATGCGAGGGGAGGTAATTCAGGGTGGGAGAGAAATGCTGGATGATATTTAATTTATTTAAAAAAAAGGATTAGGTCGGGTGTTAGGGAAGTAACTCTTTAGAGAGACATAGGTATTTGTAAATGTTTCATTGTTCGTTCCAGTTTTAGTTTAGTCCGTAGTTTAGTGCATTAAGTAGAGGTTGGAATTTGTTAATGAAATACGTTTCCTTATTGGTACGATGGATGAAAATAGCGTTGTCTATGAATTTGTAAATGGGGAAAAAATTTTAAAGTTTGAATGTTGGTTGGGTGCACAATTGGCGATATGTTCACTTACGCAATCTTTCTGTAGTCCTGTATTTTGATTTGCGATTTATGGACGGCGGTCATACGTTGTCGGAGGCTGTTTTTTGTCTGTCCTATGTAGTGCTCTTGACAACCTGAGCAGGTCAAAATATAGATTAGGTTTTCAGATGCACACGTAAAGTTGTGTTTAACTGTGAAATGTTGTCCTTGTTTAAAATAGAATGTTGAACCTTCTATTAGATTTATGCATATGCCACAGTTGGGCCTTCCGCATTTTGTTACTGTAGGGTTCATTCTGAGGGTTTGTTGGACTTTGGCTTGTGTGAGGATGTTTTTTATGGATTTAGGTTGTCTTTTGCTCTTTATGATGTGTGTTTGGAGGATTTTGTTCATTCTTGGGTCTCTTTTTTTTTAGTAAAGGAATAATCTGGAGGATGGTATCGAATGCCTCATTGTTGAAGGGATTGTGTGTGCAGATGTATGGTAGAGTTTTCTGTTGCGGTTCATTCCTGGGTTTGGGGTGTCTGAGTTCCTGGATGTCGAGTTTTAGGGCACGTTGGAATCCATTGTTGATTAGGGATGGTGGGTAGTTTCTACTGATAAGTGGGTTTTTTAATTCTTCTAGTCGTTTGTAGCATGTGTATTTATCTGAAACTATTGTGCAGATCCTTCTGGCTAAGTTATAAGGAATTGCTATTTTGGTATGTCGAGGGTGGCACCAGTTGAATGGAAGGTATTGTTTGGAGTCTCTGGGTTTGTAGTATATGTCTGTTTCTATTTTGTTGTTTGTTTTCTTGATGAGGATGTCGAGGAAAGAGAGTTGTTCATGGCTGTAATCCATTGTGAATTGTAGTTTGTGTTGAGTCCATTCAGAAGGGTTTTAAACTCAATCAGTCTTTCTATACTTTCATGCCAGAGGATGAAGCAGTCGTCCCGATATCTCTTCCAGTTCTTTTCTATGTGTTGGTAGAAGTGGTTACCGTATTTGTCTAGAACTTTGCGGTAGAGAGTGGTTTCCAAATATCCCATGACAAGGTTGGCGTATGAGGAGGCTACTTTCGTGCCCATGGTAGTCCCAGATTTCTGTCTGTAGTATTTGGCATTGAATTCGAAGGAATTGTTTTCCAAGATGAAATTGAGTCCCTCCAAAACAAATTCTTTAGGGATGCGCTGTGGGAGTTCAGTAGGGAAATTTTCAAGCCAGAATTGTATTGCCTCTATACCTAGGTTGTGTGGGATATTGGAGGAATATAAATTGATGACATCAAAGGTTACTAGTAGGGTATGTTCATTATTGAGTGATGTTGGGAGGTGGTTGAGCATGTCAAGGTCGTCCCTTATGAAGCTTTTTATGTGTTTTAGGAAAGGTTTAAGCAGAATATCTAGGAAGTTGCTTAGGCGGTGTGTTTCACATGTGGTACCTGCTATTATGGGTCTTAATTTAAGGTCATCAGGAGGAGTTATATTGATGTAAATGACTGTGGCTTGCTTGCAGGCCCTACCTATTACTTCGCTTTTGTGTGTCTTTTGGATACCGTAGAAGAGGTTGGTTCTGCTTTTCAAATTGGTGATGTAGTTGTATTCTTTGTCTGTAAGGCCTTCTTTGTAAAGGGTTGTTAAGGATTTTAGGTTTCTCATTATTTTCTGTTGTGTGTAGTGTTGGGTCTTTTCATAATATGTTTGGTTTTCTAGAGTTGAGAGTACTAGAGTCGTGTAGTAATCTGTCCCCATAAGGACTACTGCACTCCCTTGAAATATATATAATAGAATAAATATGGTTTTATAAATATAATTTCCATTTATTTAATATCATTTTATATATATATATTTTCATATAAATAAGTAACTAAATGAATAAATATATATATATATATATATATATATATATATATATATATATATATATATATATATATATATATATATATATATACTAGACAATCCGTGACCCGTTGGCCGTTGGGTCACGTTCACTTAAAAAGTATTTTTTTAATAATTAAAATATACACAGACATGTATATAATGTAAAATGAAATTGGAAGGCCCATATATATATATATATATATTCTCACAGACACACATATACACAACGCACACTTAGAAACCCTTTCTGTTTAGCAGGATATAATAATGCTGTATTTGTTTCTTTGAAGTCACCGGTTGTAATTTCATTCAATAACACCACCAGTTCACTCTTCCATTTTCCTTCTCTCTCTCCTTCTCTCTCCCTCTCCATGTTTCCTTTTCAATCTATTCTCTCACAACCACTGTCTCTTTATCTCTATCCCTCTCTCTCTCTATTTATGAAGGTACCCAGAAAACCCCATATGTCGGGAACCAGTGCTTCGATTTACACGAAACTTGTTTTATTCCATTTGTATTCCCATTTCAGGGGAAACTTCCTTTCAAAGTATTTTCCCATTATGCGCCCTTTTGGCTGTATTACATTACAGACAAGCAAGCACAGAATTTTAGTAGTATATAGATATATTGGTGTGTGTGTATGTGTGTATGTATGTGTGTGGATGGTTGTTATTATAAGGCAACACAGTACGTTCCTTGCATGTTTTAATATCGACCTTGCATAATGAAAGTTCACATAATACATACCGTTTTAGAATCGTGAAACAGTAATTAGAAAATCAATATGCAGATAACTTCAGGAAATCTCGAAACCATTTAGAAATAATTATACAGGAGTCAACATATAAATATATAGGTAAATGAATATATTGCAGCAAAAGTACACATTCATATCTACAAATACATACGCATAGATGATTTAAAAGCATACATATATGTATACGTACATCCCTACATATTTATACTCACACAAATTCCCGAGATGAACTAATAATTATTATTTGTTTAACATTCAATGAATATTTAATCTTATATACATATGTAAATACGACTATAACATTTTAATGTATATATATACATATGTATGCTTGAATGTATGCATGTATGTATGTGTATGTGCGTATCTATGTATGTATGTATGCATATGTACACACATACACACACACACAGGCAAACGCGCACGCACGCACACACACACACACACACGCGCGCGCGCACACAATTAATCATTAAATGAAATCGTCTTTGGGTACGTTCCAATAAAGTACAAAATTACATTTATATCTGTCGTGTTGCAAGAAGTAGTCAAAACTATACCTCGTAGTGTGAAGAATGTCTTAACACTGGCGGCAGATATGAATAGGACTGGACGTTGTGTCCTCTAGAAAGAGATGTGAAGTGCTAGTCTCAGTATAAGCAGCTCAATATATTAAGGAGCTAGAGTACATATACACGGTTTGTCAAAAGGTGATCGATAAAATAATACCAGCTGTGCAAAAATGTATAACTGGTCATTGTGTACGTGTAAAACACTTTAAAGCATTATCCCACATTTACCTCAGTCTAATGACTTCAAACATTCGTCCAGGTAGAAAGGATATATATATATATATATATATATATTGCTCCGGTCTTTATTTGGTCCATGGAGCACTTGCCAGCGCACAAGCCATATTCACTGAACCAGAACAACTCTCTCTATCCCATTTTTATTGACCATTATCTTTTGTTTGGCACACAATTCTCTAAAAGACTACAAAATAAATTCCCAAATACGGGCGCGAAATTTAATGTACTTGTACACGTTACAGTCTAATAATTTCATTTATAACCAATCAAATTAGATTTATAAAAAAAAAACCCCTCGCGAGCCACTTTGTTTTAAAGTAAAATGAAATTTAAACACAAACTGGCGCGAAATCTGATGTGCTTATTCACGTGACTGCATCAACCAACCAAACTTCACTCATATATGAAAGAACAACCTGAGTCTCGTCCCCCTTTATTTGAAGACAAATATAAGAACTCTTTAAACGCGAATTGGCTCGAAATTTATTATACTTATTCACCAACCAACCAAATTACTTCTCTAAAAACCTGGCATTTCGAGGCACTTTTTTTCATATAAAACAGAAATAACATTCAAAGACCAACCAGATGTGAGAAAAACCACAGACCCTCCATCTCAACTCTACTTTTGAAAGGCAGAAGAACTGCGAAACCGGTAAAGGAACTAAATAAATGTATATTTAAAAAAAAAAGACTCCAGTTGCATTTTCGATTTCATCTTCTTTCCTTATATATATATATATATATGTACGTACAAACACACACACGCACACACGCACCCCCCCCCCACACACACACATACATATATATATATAGTAATAATAAAATTGAAGACTAAAATCCACAGAGGGCTCGATAAGGATAAATATATATCATATATATAAGAACCGTAGAGCAAATATTTATTAAAATAACAGATTAAAGTTTAAGCAAAGAATCGCTGCTTTCACCCTTAACGGGATCTTCTGAAACTGAGTAAGAGTTTCAGAAGATCCCGTTAAGCGTGAAAGCAGCGATTCTTTGCTTAAACTTTAATCTGTTATTTTAATAAATATATATATATATATATATATATATAGAGAGAGAGAGAGGGAGAGAGAGTGAGAGATAGAGATAGATAAACAGATATATATATATATATATGACTACATAAGTAACCCATCTATTTGCCTACTTCTCGGTATGATTGTCACATTCTCAAGTCTGTCTGCCGGTCTCCATCTCCCTCTACAGACCAATCAATGAATATCTATATATATGTACATATTTAAATGCAGATATTCATACGAAATAAATTAACACCCGAAATGTACATGTATAAATATAGATTATTTATTCATGTTCATAAGCATAACGAAATGTTATATGCCTTGGTTCTCTTCTTTACTATATATATATATATATACACACACACACAAATATATATATATATATATATATATATATATATATATATATATATATATATATATATATATATATATATAAAAATCAAACAAATATAGAAATATATTGTCCTTGTCTCATGGAAAAAATTACCAAGAGCAAAAGATTTTAATAAGCTAGAATAACTTAAAATTAGAGAATAGGAACGGAAGAATGAGTATTTTGAGGTGTATCTCTAAGATTTGTCCTATTGTTATCTGCAGAAAGAAAGATTTAGCTTCCACATCTAATGATATTATTAGCTTCATGTAAAGATAGAGTTTAGAATGGAATCATTAATTATAATTCTAAATGCATCTAGCTAATATGGAACTCTCGGGGTAATTGATATATATATATATATATATATATATATATATATATATATATATATATATATATATATATATATATATTTCGTTTCTGAATTTGTTTAGCAAGATTCTTTATCTGAAAACGTGTGTTGAAACCGATATTGTTATACTTTGGGAGGGTCATGTTGCCAATAAGAATCACACGCACCTGTTGCTTTCACTTCAATTTATTATAATAAATTTATAAATTTCGGAATTTATAAATTTCCGGTTGGTTGGTTGGTTGGTTCCACAACCAGATGGTTGTTTATATATTGTCAAAGTTCTTTCGTCACACATTATGTGACCTCTTCAGTGGCTGGGGATTCTTTTCTTTGTTTTTGTGCCTCTCCTTTGTTCTGTCCTACGCCATCTTGTTTCTGTGTGTGTGTTGTGTGCTCAGTCTGCGCATGCGCCACATCCGGGTGTCTGTGTGTGTTTATATTCGTTTATTTATTTGTTTATTTACATGTTACAGGCTGGTTGTTTGTTCTATGTGCGTGTGTGTTTTCATTTTGTCCTTAATTGTAAGTTGTGATGTTGCTGTTCCACTCATGTTTTCTATTTAATTTTGGTTGTAATTCTTTTATGTTTATTGCCTCCGTGATTTGTCTAAACATTGCGTCTTTTCTGTGTGTAGATTCTATTTTTATTTCTATGTTCTCTAATTTACCCTTATGTTGTATTTTAGCATGTTGGTAGAGTACAGATGATTCTTTACTATCTTGAAGGTCTCGCCAGTGTTCATTTATCCGTTCCCCTACACTACGAGCTGTCTCACCTATGTACACTATATTTTTGTCTCTACATTGTCCTTCAGTACATCTTATGCTATATACTACATTTCTAGTTTTACAGTTAATATGGGGGCTTAATTTACAGGTTATACATTTCTTATCTATACAGTGGGTCGTTGAAAAGGGTATGTCTTGCTAATAAGTGTTTTTATGGAGGTACCTGGTCTTTCTACTATCTTAATATTGAGTTTATGTTTATCTAGGGCCCTTCTAAATTTGTAAGCTAATTCACCTCTGGGGGTTGTATCAATGAACATTACATTCTGGTATTTATTGCTATCATACCATGAGTTTATTCTATTAGCCTTATTCCTAGTTCTTTCTATTCTATTCCAAAATTTGATCCTATACAAGGGGCAGGTCCCATTTGTGTCATTATTTACCATTTTTTCCCACTTGGTTCTGACTCCTCTATACACTCTGATTTTATCTCTCTGATTTAACCAGAGAACTGCATACGGTGGATGAAGTGTTGTATGTGTCTCTCTAGTTCTTCGGGGTTGCACATGCGGGACACGTTTCTCATCACCCGTACCAAATCCGCAATCAGTATGTTGATTTTGGTATGGTCCGAAACGGCTAATCCAAAATATTAACAAATTCTTGTGATCAATTATATACATATTTCAGAGGTACTGAGTTAAGTTCAACAGTACGACCTCATCAGATAAAATAAAATGATACATGATATACCCTGACATGGTTAAGATTCAGTCATGGTAGTGATTAACTTATGACAAAACTCAATATTTATATTGAGAACATGAGGTAACATAATACAAACAATAGAGAGGGTGCGTGTAATAGAGTTTAAGAAATACATGGCATCAATATAACAGTTATAAAGGTTTTAATTTTCAAAAGCTACTGGAGAAAGAGAAGGGAAAGGAATGCATAGAGGAAGAAACAGCTGATGTGATAATATATTTAGTAGGTGGCTTGAAAAAACAGATGAAAGATGATTAAAAAGAGAGAGAGACAAAGGGGAATAATTTATGTTCAAGTTTATATACACAGATTTCCATATATGCAACACATGTCCAAAATAATATAGTTGGCGGTTAATTTTCAAAATATTTAATTTAAGTTATTTCAGAGTAATGAATAATATTTTAGGTTTTAAAAGTTAATAGGTATTGGTATTAATATTATAATTATGTTTAATTTCTAAAATCCAAATTTTATGAAAACAAATTTAAAGGATATACGAAACATGAGAAAGAAAATATGTATATAATGCTTTTATATCTTCACGAAGGTAATATTTACCAAAATTATTTATAATATTGACAACAGTTTCTATAATATAATTTATAAAATAATTATAGTAATAATTATTAAAGAATTTATTGTTAAATAGTTTGAGTGCCTAAAGTATCAACCTGCCTTATAACTAAACTTAAAGAAGTCCGAATTTTTAATTATATATATGTATTGATTAAAAAATACAAAGATTATAGTTTATTATTTGTTTATAATTGAGGTGATACCTTTCAAATAGATATAATATAATACAATAATGCAATAATGCAATATAGTAAATAAGTTACTGAAAATATTGTTCAAAAATATATATAGTTAAAAATATTGTTAAAAATATTGCTAAAGAATTAAGGTTTTATATCAATTTATTTTCATTTAGTTGATATATTCTATAAAGATATAAGTAAAAAATATATGCGTCCTAATGATAGGGGCTAGATACAAAATAAATATACAAATAAAAGAAAATGAATTGTTTGCGAAACTTAAAAATGCCCAATATTAAAAATATATTATAAATACAATAGGGTTTTAACATAGTATAGAAAATATATATCCAAATATTTTAGCGAATGTGATATAAAGAGGAGCTAAATATTTGAAAAAGCCGAAGGTAATCTATATTTAATTAAAATAAAATAAAACAAAATAAGTTAAATTAAATTATATTATATTAAGTAAATGATTATATAAGTTCGACCTTCCAGGGAATATCAAACACTTATAATAATATAAATCATTTGGGTGTTTAAATTATTTATAAATGTAACTACGATTATGTTATTACACTACATAAAGATATTTGTACAACTATATAGAGATATTGTTATAGGTATTAATGAAACGGTATACATTTAATAAAAAAATAATAATTCTAATCATTATTAGTAATGCTATGAATGTAGTTTTACCTCCAGTTCAGTGGAGAGATAGACCAATATTTGTCGGCTATTATGGTTTGTTATATCTATATCTAGATATACATAAACAAAATAAATGCGAATCTAACTTTCTGAGTCCCCCAAAACATACTCAAAATGAGTAAAATATATAAAATATGCAAACGGATGAATGATCCACAGTTCAATTATAATCAGTAAATTTATAAGTTATATATCCAAACTATATATTTAGAACAGAGACAGATAAATAAAGATCTGAATCAAAATTATAAATACCCCAAACATCATAAGGTATGTATATTTATCAAGTAAACAATTTATCAAACGAGTGTCCTTCATTCTAACATTAATTCTATCATAAATGATTAGAAGATAATGCATTATTAAAGTTTTATAAACCGTTATGACTTTTTATGCCCAACAGTTGATAAGAGACGTCAAAAATCAGGCCTGATTGTTTACTGTTTTTTCCTGGCTTTTTGCGAGGCTTGGAATGTAGACAAAGCTTTATGAAGGCAGTTTGAGAATAATTCACTTTTTTTGTTAATTATGTTTTCATAATTATTAATTATTAATAGGGTCTCCTTTGTGCAGAGGTTGCAGTTAATTGATATGAATGAGTTGGTATATAATTTACTATTACAAAGCTTCGTCCAAAAGATCGAATATTTAAAATGTTTTTCTTTTAATGACCATATAAGTTGTGATAAAGAAGTCGAGAACTTCCTATTAAAATTCGAAAATGAGCATTTGTGATTCGCAAATCTCGATTTAAATGTCGAAGAAGTTGCTCCTATGTAGTTGTTTGTGTTGTTATTTGTTTTTACGGTGCATTTATACACCAGACAATTATTTTGCAGAGGGCAATATGGTTTATTTCTACAATTACATTTTGATTTATTATTATTTATATTAACACTATTATTAATAGCATTATGTTGATTTTGGTTTAGAATTATACTATTTATTTTAGCGATGTTTTGGTCCATATTCATAGTTGTAGAATAAGAAAGTTTAATTGTGTGTCTATTAAATATGGAGTGGTATTTATGTTTACTAGGGAATGAACTATCTAAAGCTTTAAAAATAGATTAGCTATTGGTGTTCTTACTGCTACAGAAGCAGGAGGGGGGGACCATATAACTGATTTAGTTCTCGTTCTTTTCCCCGATTTATTCACAGTTCAGGTGTTTGAATTACAATTATTAGAATTTATAGAATTTCGTTTATACATGCCATTATTTTTATCAGGATTAAGACTCAGATTAATATTGTCTATATATTCTATATTATTTTTATAACCTGCCTTTTTTAGCGCGTCATTGTAATATCCTGCATTTTCATCAAATATTGATTTATTGGCAGATATTCTATTTATGCGTTTTTGTACGCTATTTACAATTGCTTTTTTCACAGATTTAGGGTGATTAGAGTAATAACTAACGTAATTTAAGTTTTCATTTTATTTTATTTGTTTATTTATTTATTTATTTTTGTCTTCTTCTCTGCGCATGCGTTTGCGTGTGTGTTCGCTTTTGGGTTGCTGTGTTTTGCTTATTGTTATCTAACTTAGTTTACTAGTGTTTGTTTATATGTGTTTGTTGTTATTGTGCTTGTGTATTTATTTATTTATTTATATTTCTCTTAAGTCAGTATTGTTTGTTTGGGTGTTGTTATTCCATTCATTTATTGTTTATTCAATTAATTTTTTCTGTTTAGCCTTCTAAGCTCTATTTCGCTTGCCTGTCTGATTTGCTTATCTGCTGGGTCATTTCTATGTTTAGATATTATTTTAATTTGTATGTTGTCTATGTTATAATAACAATTATTTCTGGCAATATTATTACAACAATTTGACCCTCCCAATGTATAACAACATTTCTATCTATCTATCTATCTATCTATCTATCTATCTATCTATCTATCTATCTATCTATCTATCTATCTATCTATCTATCTATCTATAGCGTCCGTCATCTACTACCGCCTGACCGTAGTGCCCTGCCCAAGGGAAACCCTCACCAAGATGGAGCGCGCGCTCTTCCAATTCCTTTGGAAGAGGCGGGCTCCTATGGTGAGGAGATCCATCTGCTGTCAACACCCTTCGAAAGGAGGGCTGGGGATGCCGTGGCTAATGATGCGTAAACACGCATTAAGGCTACGGCACCTCTACGTATTCCTCACCGGACAACCGGTGTGGGCCTCGTTTGTGAGACGAACCTTTCCCAGACTCGTCTCACTCACCGAGATGCAATCCTGGGTCAAGCAAAGACCGAGAAAACTGGGCGCCTGGCACACTGAGTGTGCCCAGGCGCTCACCGCCCTCTGGCAGGCGGATCCGGTTATCAGTGGAGACTCCACCGCAACATTCTATAGAGGGCTGGTACGCAGCAGGTGCGACGACGCCCTCGGAGAAGCCCTAGACATGGAGGAGGACGAACTGGCCAGCCTGTTCGGTAGGACATTCAGCCCGGGACCTATGGACAACTTCCAGAAGTCCCTGGCCTGGCAGTGCTACCGAGGGGCTTTACCCGTTCGAGAAAGGCTCTACAGACACGGGCGCCCGGGTAGGGACCCCGCCAAAAAGATCTGTCCCAGATGCGTGTGCGATGAGGAAACCGTTGCACACGCATTAGTACACTGCTCGGGCGTAGCCGATCTGTGGGGCTATGTCGAACAACTGCTGTCAAGGGTGGGACCGATCCGGTTGATCACCGAGTCTATTGTAATGATCAAGCCGCCTCCCCCCTTCAAAGATGAAGCAGAGGCGGTGTTTCTGTGCGTAATAGCCATGGCGAAAGAGGTTGTATGGTGGACGCGTCTGAAAGGACTGAGGTCGGGCACCTTTCTCTCTGGCCAACAACTGGTCCGTTTCTTCCGATATCATTTCGGAAGAAGGATCAGGATGGAGAGAGAGGTGCTGCACCCAAGCCGTTTCTATGAAAGATGGGTGAAAGTGGCGAGAATGGCCCGTGTGAATGGGCCTTCACTCTACACCAGACTATAGGTGAGGAAGATGAAAGACCAAGGGAGCACCCCTTCTCTGTGCTCCTGAGGAGAAGGGTTGCACACTTTTTTCGGGGGTGTGTGCGACCCCCCAAGGCGCCTCCTCTCTATTGAGGATTTTGTTAAAAATTTAATTTTTTGTTATATCTTATTTTATTTTTATATTTTGTTATTGCCTCCTCCTTATTGAGGACGCCTTTTTGTGTAAACTCCCCCCTTTGTACTTGTCCCACTTTTGATGCCCTAGTGGCAAATAAAAGAAACATATCTATCTATATATGAATATACATATATAAACGTATTTATATATATATATATATATATATATATATACATAATTGTTTCTACTTTAGGAACAAGGCCAGCAAACACCCAGTGCATTACTGGTACTTTATTTTATCGACCCCGTAAGGATGAAAGGCAAAGTCAACCTCGGCGGGATTTGAACTCAGATCGTAAAGGGACGTAACTATGCTGGAAAGCATGGCGTCCGACCCTCTACCGATACTGCCAATCCACCGCCCTTATTATATATATATACATAATAATAATTGTTTCTACTTTAGGCACAAGGCCAGCAATTACCCAGTGCATTACTGGTACTTTATTATATACATAATAATAATGATACTATTTATAGTTATGTATATACTATAAACAACTATAAATAGGAAATGTCAGTAATTTCTTACTAACTTATTACCAGTAAGAGAAATAGCTCAATGTAAGAACATTAGGTGTTTTACAGAGCAGGAATATAAATTACACAATTATCAAAGTTATGTTCAAATCATTTTATTGCTGACGATCGTTTCTTCCAAACTTTCGTTTGGAATCATCAATGTTTGTACATATAATTAACCTCCTATTCAACTGAACAATCATATAGATACATATATATTGATGTTGTGAACAACAGTTTCGTATTTACAGGGTAGAATGGATGCGACATATATTATACGAGAATTGTACAATGATTCAAATTAAAATTAAAAGCACAGACTGGAATACATGCAACAGATAATACAAGAAAATAGTCAGATAGTTAAAGAGGCATTGAGGAAGAATGAGGACACTAGCAGTACATATGCAAGCGTATAGAGAGTGCACATGCGTTAGTCTTATATATGAAGGAAGCAAGCAAAGGTATTAGTCATAAATAAATACTGTATGGCAAATGTATGACATAAAATAACACAGGTATACAAGCATACCAAGTAAAGGTGTTAGTGTATTAAAATTTATGTGATGATTGTTTCTGTAGTTTTCAAATGTGTATGTGCTGAGATTATCAAAGTTATTGTTATCTTTTCCATTACTTATGTTAAATTATATTTTAGTTAATGTTTATATTGAATGATTTTAGTTAGTTATAGCAATGCATTGTAAATTGGTCTTATTGTATTCTTATCGCTGGATTAGAGTTGTTCTACAACAATTTTTTCTATCGGTTTAATTTCCGGAAGTGAGTATGAGATCCAACATTAAGGGGAGCTAATGCGTAAGGTGAGGTAACTAGCTAATTAAATTAAATTAAATTATATAGCAAAGTAACAATTATTTAGATTCTTTGCTCTAATATACATTTTATTGTGTTTCTAATGAATTCCTTATATATAATGTTATTTATTTATATTTAATTTTAAATACAGTCTATTTACCTATAATGCATTAAAGGTCTCATTACATAGTTATCTATCCATTACTGGACAAGATATAAGTTATGGAAAAAATGTATAGCTGTTTACAGGTCCAATTAGTTAAATCTCTTGCGTTAATAATATACATTATATTATGTTAAAAGTTAATCCTTTATATTAAATGATATTAATTCATATATTTAATTATAAATGTATATATAATTTATTATCACATATTACATTAAATGTCTCTACATATTATATATCCATTACTGTATATAATATAAGTAACCTATAGTAGTTATATTAAAAGGTGGTAACTTTATTTTTATTTCTAATAGTTATTGTAGTGTAAAAGGTTTGAGATAAATAGGAGTTTTGTAGATCAAAGATTGTGATGCTGTGGGGGCTGATAACTCCTAGAGGTGAAGTGTTAATGGTGGTGGGGTATTCAAATCTGACATTGTTATATACTAGCAGCTAGGTTTAAAGTTATGGAACGAGTGTCGGTAGTGGTGCTGGCAAGAGGAAAACACCTATGATTTTCTATTTAGGATTCTAAAAGATTATAGTACGGGTCTCTAGAAGACAGAGTTTACACAATTTATTCGGTGGTTTATACGATGCGGCCCTACCTAGTACTTCCCATTGCAGTGTATATGGTCTATTCCTAGTTTTCAGAGAGTGTATTTAGCTAGATAAAGAAGTGGTGCTGGCTAGATTGTGATTTTTGAAAGAGTGGAGGTGCGAGTTGTACAAACATTGCTAATGCTCCGATGATTCCAAACGAAAGATTGGATGAAACGATTGTCAGCAATAAAAAGATTTGAACATAAAGATAGGGAGAAAAAGACATAAAGAGGGATATTTGTATGTATTACCTTCATGGATCTATACAATAATGCACGTTTAACACTGCTAGCAGCAAAATATATCACTAATGGAATGTCCAATGTAAACATGATTTTCTTTAGACCAAACTAACGAGGAGCTCTTTTGCTATTTTCGAAATATTTATTCCTTTTTTTCCCATGTATCTATCATGAGAGACTCTTCATAGTACACTTATTTTCAAATTTCAGCATTTGAGCTGCAGTGGTGGCAACTAGATCTGTTTATTGGTTTCTTGGGTGCATAAACCGACATCCAACTGAAAAAAAACCTACGTCTTGTATCAAAGAAAACATGCAATCAAAATTTAATACAAAAATACTTCATAACTGAAAACATTTTCGGTTCTAGTGAGACCAGTAGAAATCAGGTCACATGGAAGACTATTGGTTTCTATTCCTATCATAATTTTATTCTTTATGAGTCAAAATTAATTTTCTTAATTAATTGTAAATATGAGTCGATCTACAAACTTAAATCAATATATCAATATCTTATTCCCTAGTGTTTAGAAGACAGAGAGTTACTAAATTTGAGTTTCCTGAAATTATCACACAATTTTGCTGGAATAATTAAAATGTGGACATTTTAAGTGTATGTATTTATGTATTTCGAAATGAAAAATGTTCTGCAATTTATTGGCATTCGTGGGAAAACTGTTTAACTTACTTTCGTATAGGGAATTAGCTCAGTAACTATTATCTTTCTACAATGTATGAATTGCCGCCAGATCACATATTCAATAATGAGAATAAGAAAACACGTCCTTCGAATTCAATATAGGTCATGGGCACATTATTGTTGATCATAATTCAATAAACAATCCTGTGTATAGTTTCAATCAATGCATGTAAACATGTACATCTATCTTCACCGCAATATATATAGATGTATATATGCATATATGTATATATATATATATATATATATATATATATATATATATATATATATATATATATATATATATATATATATATATATATATATATATATATATATAATAATAATAATAATTATTATTATTTTTATTTTCTTTCATTATTGTTTCTGAGATATACGCCGAGTGTCTTCCTGACACCTATGGCAAATAAATTCACAGTGTGCATTGCTAAGCCAGTTAATACAGCACATTGTTTATATTTAAAAAAACAAACAAAGAAAATATACATATACACATGTGCATATGCATATGTAAATACAAGGAGGGGTATCAATCTTACAGAGATAGTGCTCTTCTCAATACGTGTGCAGTACCAGTCAAAACAATTTTTTGCACCTCGTGCAGAGAGGGTAAACCAGGAATGATTCGCAAATATTGTTCTGTTCCTTTCTTGATCATTCCCAGTCCTCCTACAATCACTGGCATTGTAACGGCCTTGAGGTGCAACATTTTCTCAATTTTAATAAGCAGATCTTTATATTTTCGTAGCTTGTCATATTCATTTGCCGCGATATTGTGATCACCTGGGGTGCTCATATCTATCAATAAACAGACCTTGTTATGTTGAACTTTTATAATGATGTCAGGTCTATTTGCTTTGATGGTCCTGTCAGTATGTACAGGAAAGTCCCAGAGAATTGTTACTTTTTCTCCTTCAGTTACAGCCTCAGGGCGATGATTGTACCACTTGTCTTCAGCTTTGATTTTGTAATGCCGACATATTACCCAGTGTAGATATTGGCCAACTCTGTCATGTCTATATTTGTATTCTACTAGTGCTAAAACTTTACATCCAGAGACTAAGTGATCCACTGTTTCAGCCCCAGCATTGCAGAATCGGCACTTTGGGTTTATTCCGTTTCTCATCACATTGGCCTGGTAATTACGAGTCAATAAGCTTTGATCTTGGGCACCCTCCGTCTTTAGCCCTGAACTACGTAGCCACTGATGGGTGTGCTTTTGGTCAACATCAGCTTGTTTGCTACGGGCCACATATTTGCCATGCACAGGTTTCTGCTCCCACTTTGATGCTAATTGTGCTTGACCTTTTGCTTTTGCCAGTGATTTTATGTGCCTAGCAGCATCAGTTGCAACAGTTTCTTTAGTCTGTCCAACCTGGGTTAGAAGCATGAGATCAGTAGCATATATTTTGCTCTCCTTCAAGTTAGAATGAAGCTTCTTACTTCTATCATGCTTTCCAACAAGCTCTAGCATAGAATCGTTAGTTGTTTCAAGGTATTTGGCCAGTCAAATGATGGTGGTCTTGTAAGCAAGTTCAAATTGGATTAGGCCACGGCCTCCTTTAGTTCTAGGAAGGTAAAGACGATCCACATCTGCTTTTGGGTGGTGCATCCTATTACAGATCAGTAGATTACGGACTTTGGTGTCGATTCTTTTGATTTCACTCATATTCCAGTTCAACACACCGAAGCTATAAGTGACAACTGGGACTGCCAAGGAATTTATGGCCAGCAACTTGTTACGAACGTTTTGTTCTGATATCAGAACTGCACGTACTCTCCTGTAACATTCTTTCCTTATCCTCTCTTTCATACTTGCATGCTGCATGCCAGAGCCCTCATTAATCCCTAAATATTTATAGGTTTGTTCCTGCTCAAGTTCCTTTATGATTGTTTCAGCATCCAAGTCAACTGAGTCTCAGTTGACAAGCTCCTCCTCTTGAAAGTGGCTTTTGCACACTTGTCAAGTCCAAACTCTATCCTGATGTCATGGCTAAACGTTTTTAAGGTCCGCAAAAGCCTTCCAGTTCGTCATTATCTTTGCAATATAGCTTCAAATCATCCATATAAAATAGGTGGCTTATTTTTTGTTGTCAATTCACCAGTGTAATGAGACAATAGGAGAGTTGTGTCCCACAATGGCATATTGTGTTTCAGGAAGTTTGAGATCACAGGTGAGATTTTGAAGATGTCCAGTGATTTCAGAATCCATGAGTGTGGTATGCTGTCAAAGGCTTTTTTATAATCGATACATGCAGAACTGAGATTTCTGTGTTTATTATGACAGTCCTCAAGGATCATACGATTAATCAAAAGTTGATATTTGCAACCATATGAACCTCGTCGGCACCTTTTTTGTTCAATGGGGAAAAGATTGTTCTCCTCCAAAAATACGTATTCTTTTTCCATGAGAATAGAGGTTAATAGTTTATAAGTGGTGGACAAGCAGGTTATGGGCCGACAGTTTTTTTATCTTTGGTTTCGTTGTTCTTTGGTAGAAGGTAGGTAATGCCACCTGCTATCCAATCAGGTGTATTTTTTTGATCTTTCATAATTCCATTAAACAGCGCGACCAATATATTGTGAGTGCACGGGAGTGAGGAAAGCCAGAAATGTGGCACCCTGTAACTACCAGAAGATTTCCATTTATGAGATTTATTGAGTGCTGTCCTTAAGTCCGCTATAGAGATGCATTCCCACGCCTGTTCTTCTAAATTTATGTAGGATTTTTCTAGGCGACTAATCCAATCTACATTAGCATTATATGTCTTCTCATCACTCCAAATCTTACTCCAGTAGTTTTCAACTTCTTCTATGAATGAGGGGGGGGGGGCTGGCTTCAATAATTATTTTGTTCTTCCCTACTTCTCTATAAAATGACTTAGTATTGGATGAGAACAACTTATTTTGCCTGTAGAAGTTGTTTCGCTTCTCGAATCTACGAATTCATTGGGCTTTTACTTGGACTTTTTATTTCAGAGATTCTTTTGTTGAAACTATTGCTTCTCTAGAAGACAGTCCATATGTTCTCTTTAGCTTTCTTACCTTCTTGGATCTTATATCATTTCCAGCGGTTAACTAACTCAATAAAGATATTTCTCCTCTCATTACGTCAATCTCCTTTTTGATTGTACTTCTCCAAATTAGTTTACCTCGAAGATTCGACTTTTTTTGTTTTTTTTGGTGGTAGACAACTTGTTTCAATTACTCTAGCAGATGCATAAATGATTTCATTTAACTCATTAAGATCAGGTTCTAGTACTTCTATGATTTCTTTTGTCACAGAATTACCAATCATTATTTGTTTTCAAATCCCGCCGAGGTTAACTTTGCCTTTCATCCTTCCGGGGTCGATAAAATAAAGTACCAGTAATGCACTGGTTAATTGCTGGCCTTGTGCCAAAAGTAGAAACAATTATTTGTTTTCTATTTTGGATTGCATTTGGGAGTTTTGGGAGAGGTTCTCTATCATTTATACTAGAATGTTTTACTACTGTAAGCTCATTCTGTACTTTTTGCTTTAATTCCTTCATAGTCTCCCTGTGTTCTTCAGCAGATGTTTGGTTTTCAATTATTGTTTCTAAGTCTCTCTCCTGGCTATTTTCAGCGGGTTCAATAGGGCTTCTCCTTTCTACAAACCTATTTGTGATTTGGTCAGATGGACGTCTTTCAGTAAAGACTTGTGACTGGTTACTATCTCCAGGAGATTCTTCAGTTCTTTCATCATTTATATTTATGTCATTCTCCACAACCTGTTGATCGCAGTTAGTTAAGTGTCTGTGAGTCTATTATTTCTGAAGATATACCTCCTTACATTTGCCAACTTATTTCCATCCATATCACGTCTGCTAGCTTAATTCCGAGTTTTCCAGATTTTGTAGGAGTTTAAAGTGTGTCTGTCTTGTGATGGCTTACCTAATGCATAGTAATATGCATATATTACTTCTTTATACTCTTCTCGGGTCCATTTCATCCTATTAGGTTTTTCTTTTTGAGGTGGTTTGGGTGGTGGATCTGGAGGGCTCGAGTTGGGCAATCCCCGATCAAGTGACCATTCAAGTCCATAATTGGAGAATAGTTTTCGATCTCAGGTTGGCACCTTCCTGAGGGACGCGCTTCCTGATTAACCATAGGTAAAGCGATATGGTATTGTGTATTAATTTTTATTTGTTTATCTCGCAGTACATGCTTGCGTTACGCATGGTATTGGACGTACATGGAAAGTTGCCCGGCTCTTTGGGTAGTGCATTTGTTGGCTGGCACTGAGATCATTATTACTATTATAACAGTATAGTTATGGCCATTGCCGTTGTTGATTGAGGTGATATTGTTATGGTTGCAGGTGTACGAGAATTTTCTCAACTGTTCTTGTAGTGGTGTTGGTGGTGGTGGCAGGGAGATTAATGCTGGGATGGGGGTGCTGGGAGTGGTATGGGTAGGGCGACATTGTAGCTTATAGGAGTTGCTTCTCCGATGTTATTTTTCTGTCTATTTTGAGTTTGAGGTAAATGGGGTGCTAGTATTCTTTTTTTCTTCCCCTATTGTTTTGTCCTTTATGTGGGCTACATACACATACATAAATATACACTCACACGTGCATACTTATACTCACGTATGTATTTACACACACATATATATATACCCACACATTAGACTCTGAGAAGGGAGGTAGGTAGCAGTCAGTGACAGTAGTCTAAAAATAGATTGGGGATTTACTAGTGTGAATGTGTGAGGAGTGGTTGTGAATGTGGTGGTGGGAGAGAGAAGTAATCTTTCAACTGTCCATTTTCCTTTCAAAATCTGAAATTTAGCCACAATCGACCAAAATGTAAAAAAAAAAGAAAAGTATATTGGGGAAATATTAAAAAATATATATGCACCTTTCACATCTTCAGCCACAGATGATTGCATAATAATTAGTCGGATTTTTGAATAAATAAAACTTATCCCCCGAAATAAACAGTGTGTTTTCCGATCTATGTCTGTTTCTTTTCTTCAAATAATTAGTGTCAGATTATTTGTAGAGATAAGTGGTGAAATAATTTGTCGAATTTTCGTATTAGGGAATACCAAATTAGACAAAACTCACTTCTCGACATAAGCAACGTGTGTTTTCCGATCTACGACTGTTTCTATTCTTCAAATAGTTTTTTCTTTACGTTAAAAAAACGAACGTCTGTATATCTGCATGATTGTTTTGTGTACATTTTTCGTTGTGTTTCTAATACATGTGTGTGTAATATAAACACTAGAGTTTGTTACTTACATATATCGTTTTTCTTTTTGTTTAGATTTAAAATTCTGAGTAGTGGTGTGGCTGATATTCAGTGCTTTATTTACACATGTGGTCCGTTATTTTAATGAAGAAAATTATGTTATTATTATTATTATTATTATTATTATTATTATTATTATTATTATTATTATTATTGGACGCACATGTGTGAAGCCGCACAAGTCTGAGGTGCGAAAAGGTTCGTAACATTAACCTGTTTTAAAGTATCACTTTTTTTTTGTATTTTCTTGTCTATAACAAAGCATAAGGTACCCACCTTGGTTCCAAGGAGGGGAAACCTCTCAATATTCGGGCTTTAAGCCCGAATATCAAAATTTATATTCAGATTTACAGATTTATTTTAAAAATCGCTTCTCCATTAAAAAAATATAGAAAATTTATTATTATTATTATTATTGATTTTTGAGTCTCAGCGTTCCAAAAAGCGGGGCGGGGCCAATTTCTTTAACGATCCCTGGAAACTTTTTGAGATAGTACCTAGTGCGCCTATGACAATCGGGACCACTGACTTCATGGCAGTTCCAAATTCTTTTTACCTCCCACTTTAAGTCCTGGTATCGGTTAATTTTCTCCCTCTCCTTCTATTGCACCCTCGTGTCGAATGGGCAGGCCACATCCACAATCAGGCACGATCTATTATTATTATTATTATTATTATTATTATTATTGTTATTACTCTTTGAGTCTCAGTCATTGATGTTAGTTAACTGGAAAGTTTGTTGAAATGAATATCAAGCCACTACCTGCAGCCTCAGATATTCAGGTTGTATCGGAGTGTTCTTGCTGTTCACAGAAACCATGCCTTTTCAAGCGTTCCAAAAAGCGTGAAGGGGCCAATTTTCTTTAACCATCCCTGGAAACTTTTTGAGATAGTCCCTAGTGCGCCTATGACAATCGGGATCACTTAGACTTCATGGCAGTTCCAAATCCTTTTTACCTCCCACTTTAAGTCCTGGTATCGGTTAATTTTCTCTCTCTCCTTCTCTTGCACTCTCGTGTCGAATGGGCAGGCCACATCTACAATCAGGCACGATCTTTTTTCTTTGCCCACAACCACCAGGTCAGGTCTATTGTGTTCCAGTTTCTTGTCCGTCTGTATCCTAAAATCCCACTGCACCTTCACCTGATCGTTTTCTATCACCGCCTCTGGCTTATGCTCATACCACTTCTCAGAATGTGGTAAATTGTTTACTTTGCATAGGTGCCAGTGGATCACCCTGCCCATCACATCGTGTCTCCAGCCCTTATAGTGGGTCTGGGCTAGGTGTTTACACTCGGACACAATGTGAGCCACAGACTCCTCTTTCTCCACCGATCCTGCACAGTGGGCTAGCCTCCTCCTTGTAGATATGGTGTTTCAACCACTTCGTCTTGAGGGCCTGCTCCTGCGCAGCCATTAACATTCCTTCTGTAGCCTTTTTAAGGTCTCCTCTTTTCAACCAGTTCCATGTCTGTGGATCTCTAAATTCAGTTTTCTCAAAGAAGGTACTATGAAGGGATTTTTCCTGAAGGCTGCTCTTTCTCCTTGATGTTATTTCCTCCTTGGACATCCCCTGACCTATTGTCCCCTCCTTCAGTACAGTTCTGAGCATTGGCTCCTTACTATCAGTCACGTATTTGTGTAGGTTGGTTTTCTCCATCTCAACACAGTCCTCTATGTTGATAAGACCTCTTCCACCTTCAGATCTCCTTAAGTAGAGTCTATCAACATCACTCCTCTTGTGGAACATGTTGTAGATAGTCAATAGCTTCCTAGTCTTCCTATCCATTTCTTTTTGTTCAGCAACATTCCATCTCAGAATTCCCGCACTGTACCTAATAATAGACACAGCTCGGGAATTTACTGCACTTATGGCATTCCTACTGTTCAGATGTGACTTTAATACGCTCCTTACTCTCCGAATGTATTCAGATCTTATCAATTCCTTCATTTTTTTGTTCTTGATGTCATCAGCCTCCAGAACACCCAAATACTTGTATCCTTCTTCAGTGTCAATTTCCTTTATCATCTCACCTGTTGGTACCTGGATTCCGTTACTTCTGCTCAATTTACTCCACTTCATCACAATGACTCCACACTTACTAATACCAAATTGCATACATATTTCATTGCTGAAAATACTGACAGTGTCAACAAGCACATCCAACTCCTTCTCACTCTTCCCGAAGAGCTTAAGATCGTCCATGAAGAGGAGGTGATTGATGGTAAGCCCTCCCTTTCCCAACCTCACTTTTCGCAGTACACTGGTCAGGGGCATCAGGGCAAGGACAAACAACAAAGGGGACATACTATCTCCCTGGAAGATACCTCTCTTGATCTTCACGCTTCCCAAGGATTCTCCAGTTGATGTTAACTCTGTTTCCGAGGACTTCATACTTTTGCCCAACAACTGTCTGATGTTATCTGCCACCTTGAAGATCTCCAGGCTTTTGGTGATCCAAGAATGAGGCACCATGTCAAATGCCTTTTTGTAGTCTATCCATCCCATGGCAAGACCAGTGTGTCTCCTCTTGCAATTCCTCATTACCATCTTATCAATAAGTAACTGGTCCTTTGTACCACGTGACTTCTTTCGGCATCCTTTCTGTTCGTCCGGTAACAAGTTGTTTGTGTGGAGGTGATGGTAGATTTCCTCAGACATAATGCTTGTCAACAGTTTCCACATTACGGACAGACATGTGATAGGTCTATAGTTGGTAACATCATTACCCTTGATTCGGTCTTTCATTATCAGAACTGTGGTACCTTTTGTCAACCACTCTGGTACCTCACCTGACATCAAACAGTCATTGAACATGGTTGTCAGTTTCGGGTGGAGGGATGTTATATTTTTAATCCAGTACCTCTGCTCACCATCTGGGCTTGGTGATTTCCAGTTGGTTAGTTTTTTGGCCTGCCCTTTAAGAGTTTCAACTGTGATACTCAAATCAGTTTGTTGGTGTACCTGTTCACTAATCTCCTTCTGTACTGTCTCAATCCACACTGCCTGGTCATTATGTTCAATATCCTGCTCCCATATAGTTGCATTTATCTTGCTTTATCACCAAGTCACAACCAGTGACCTCAAGAGACAACAAGGTCCGCCATGTTCAAGAAAGAACATACATACTCACACATGCATCTTTAGTGTTTAGACTTGTGATGTACTTATATTGACAGAATCTTCCTTAGTATATGGGCAGTTCCAATTAGTACTATCTTTTGTATTTCTCCTATACGCGGGTTTCCTGGGATTTGCGATAAGTAATCATTAGACCCTTAGGTATCAATCCCAGAGCGCCCACAACCACTGGTATTGTTTTAGTTCTCAATTTTCACATTTTTCCAATTTCTATCTCCAGGTCCTTATACTTGCTCAATTTTTCAAATGTTTTTATAGATACATTCTTATCTATTGGAACGGACATATCAATTAGCAGGCATACCCTCTTTATAAAGTCATTCAATATTATATCAGGTCTATTTGCATCTATTTTTCGGTCTGTTTGGATGCTAAAGTTCCACAAGATTGAGATGTGATCTTTTTCAAGTATGGGAGGTGGTTGATGCTCCCACCAATTCTTTTGTGGGGCAGGTCAAAATGCTTACACATTATCCAATGTATGTATTGTGCAGCTCTGTCATGCCTGTTTAGGTATTCGGTTGGAGCTATAGGACTGCACATTGAAATTATATGGTCAATGGTCTCTGGTTGTTTTTTGCATACACGGCATAATGGGTTGCATCCATATTTTATTATGTTGGCTTGGTAATTTTTTGTTGGCAGACACTGATCTTGTGCTGATATAATCAGTCCTTCAGTCTCCGATTTCAGTCCAGAGGATGCCAACCACTGATGGGTTAAAGTTTTGTCAACATCAGGATTGTTAGCTCGTTCTGGGTATTTTCCATACAGAGGCTTTTCTTGCCATTTCTTAGCCAGTTTCTGTAGCAGTTCTTTCTTTGCAGTTACTTTTACCTGCTTTGCTTTTTCTGTGTTTTCCATTTCAGCAGTAAATGGGACTTCTGAAATTTGTAGTCCATTACTGTATCTTTGTGCATCTTTTGTAATGGAATATGATCTTTTGATGCTTTCGTGTTTCAAAACGAGTTTGATCATCCAATCATGTGATTCCCTTAGATATGTAGATAATCCAATTGTTGCAGTTTTCAACGCAATGTCTAACTGGACTAACCCACGTCCTCCTTCTTTCCTAGGGAGATATATTCTATCTATATCTGCCTTAGGGTGATGCATTCTGTGCATGGTTAAGAATTTTCGAATTTTTGTATCGAGCCTACGAATCTCTGTGATTGACCAGTTGTCGACATTGTAACTGTAGGTTACTACTGGTATAGCAAGCGTGTTTATGGCATCGATCCTATTCCTTGCATTCAATTCAGTTCTTAAGATTGCTCTTACTCTGCGGTAACATTCCTTCCTTATCCTTTCCCTCATTGTCGAGTGCTTGATTCCTTCACAAACACCTAGATATTTGTAAGTTTTTTCTTGATCAAGTTCTCTTATCACGTTCCCCCGATCAAGATTAATGTCTGAACTCTTAAGCAGCTTTCCTCTGGTGAACGTTGCTTTGGCGCATTTATCTTGTCCAAACTCCATTTTAATGTCATCATTGAACCGCTCCACATTGGATAATAGCCCTTGCAATTGCTCATCATTTTTTGCAAATAGATTCAGGTCATCCATATAGAACAAGTGATTAATGGTTTTGTCATAGACTCTATATCCATGTTTTGTTTCATTGAGCATTTTACTTAATGGTATAAGTGCGATGCAGAATAAAAGCGGTGATAAAGAGTCACCCTGAAAAATTCCACAATTAATATTGACTTCTCCAGCTTCCAGTGATTTTGTTTCACTATTCAAAAGGAGTGTCGTTTTCCATGTATTCATACTGAATGACAAAAACCTCCTGACAACGGGGGATATTTTGAAAATCTGTAAACATTTTTCAATCCAACTGTGTGGCAAACTATCGATTTCAATCCAACTGTGTGGCAAATTTTCGATTTCATCTCTTTTTCTTTATACTTTCACTCGTGTAGGACACCGCGGTTATTTTTCAATTTGTAAAAGAAACCTCACTTTCTAATATATATATATATATATATATATAAAGAGGATCATGCGAAGTTGAAGATGTTAGGTTCCTTTATTAATTGAGCCGTTATACGTATTTCCATGACGATAGCTATCGTGATTTCTTGAGACAGCAACATTTCGTCTGTATATTATCTCACCATAAACTGGTAGCGGGTACGAACGCACTAAATTGTGCAGACAATTAAAGCTAAAGCTGTGTGTGTGTGTGTGTGTGTGCGTGTGTGTGTGTATGCATGTGTGTATATATGCATATCTGCGTGTGTGTGTGTGAGGATGTCTTTATGTATATGTATGTATATGTACAATTTCTATATGTTAGAGAGTGTGTGTGCGTAGGCCTTTTATGCACGTGTGTGTATATGTGTGTATATGTGTGATCGTGTATATGGGGATATATTTCTTTATTTATATCCGTTAATTTTGCTTTTGTTTATAACGGGTTTATTTCTTGTAATTCTTTGGTCATTCTGTATGCTTGTTTGTGTTTTTGCTGTGTCGTCCACAGACTTGATGTGATTGAAGGCGCATGGCTTAGTGGTTAGAGCCTTGGGATTGCAATTGAGAGGTTGTGAGTTCGATCCTCGGAACGGGTAATGCGTTGTGTCCTTGAGCAAGACACTTTATTTCACGTTGCTCCAGTTTACTCAGCTGCAGAAATGAGTTGCGGCGCCACTGGTGCCAAGGTTTATCGGCCATTGCCTTTCTCTTGGACAACATCGGTGGCGTGGAGAGGGGAGGCTGGTATGTATGGGCGACTGGTGGTCTTCCACAAAAACAAACCTTGCCCAGGCTTTTGCCTCAGAGGGAAACTTTCTAGCTGCAAAACCATGGTAATTCGTGACCGAGTGGGGACAATATATATATACTTTGGTTCTCTCACCTGGTTTCTTAGAATTTACCGAACTTTCTACACAAACACACGCACACACACAACCCCACCCCCACATCCACACCCACATATATTTTATATCTAGACGAATATATAAATGAATAATCAATACATATATATATATATATAAATATATATATATATATATATATATATATATATATATATATATATATTGTTATACTTTGGGAGGG
>OZ024747.1:39657794-39662794 GCA_964016885.1 Eledone cirrhosa | reverse complement strand
GTGACGTGGTTGCCTAAACACTGTACGGCGTAATTCGGCTGTTTGTTTGTTTACAAACAAACAAACCGAGCATTATAATAAATGTTCGGTAAACCGATACGTGCATATGTATATGTGTGCATGTAAGTATATATATACTACTGTACGTCTATATACATATATGTATGTACGTATACATACATACATACTTACATATATATAACGAAGGAAGTGTGGTAATGAATCAGGTGGACCATAACGCACCAGAGTACTTAATACATAGCGTAGTAGAGTGGGTAATAGGAAAATGTTCAAGACCCCGACGGCAGAGTTCAAACAGTTTCGATGGCTATTTCTGGACAGAAATAGCTGTCGAAACGGCTTGAGCTCTGCCGTCAGGGTCTTGAACATTTTCCTGTATATATATATATATATATATATATATATATATATATATATATATATATATATATATGCGCTGGTGGTCCATGTGGAACCACGTGGAACGCAAGGCATACGACTGGACTAACGCCGCTGCAAACCACCCTGGCTCTGTCGCAATGTATCACTCTGCTCCTGGGGAGCAGACAACTCCACCTCAAATTCTCTTTCAGGACACGATGCTATGGATGGCGACCTCCTTTGTATACCTTGCCAGATGGCAAATTGGATATTGAAATCACTTCTCATTTACAAAAGGCAGCAAAAACCTTTGGTGTACTAGAAATTAAAGTCAGGTCATAACGTCACATTAAAGTGGAGACTCAGATTGCTATATACGTCTCATTTGATCTCTCCGTACTATTGTATTCATCTGAGACAAGGACGTTGTACTCACGGCAAGTTAAAACGGTGGAACAGTTTTACCAAAACATGCCTCTGGCATATACTCAAAATAAGCTGGAACACTTTCGTTACAGGACCTGAGATTCTTGCTAGGGCAAATGTAATATCTTCTCAAGCTACGCTTGTTAGAAATCAGGTAAAATGGATAGGTCACTTGATTCGTATGGGTGACGGACGCATTTTCAAGAAAATGTTTCATAGTGAACTTAAACTGTGCAACGGTTAAATAGTAAGCCAAGGAGGAATTACAGAGACTCTCTAAAAGTGAACTTAAAATGAATTTACATATGAAATGGAGAGAGTAAAACATGCAGAACTGGAATCAAAGTGTGAAGAATGAGACCAACAGTAATAATGACGAATCTTATCCAGCATTAGTTTTCAAATGCCCTGTTTGCCCTAGAGTGTGCCTTTCGCTCGCTGGCTTGAAGTCACACCGATGAACACATGATGGTAAAGTTCAAGTTTATTATTCAAACTTCGTTGGTTGAAGAGAATCAGTTCCAGTGCCATATTTGAAAGAAATTTTGCAAATCAGGTGGTGGATTGAAGCGGCCTCTGAAAATACACCATAAGCAAATTCAAAGTGGAAACAAGAAGGAAATGAGCAATTATTGTAATATCCATGGACCGGCCTTTCACAGTCTTTCATAGTACAAAAGCCATTTGAGATCTCGTGCCAAAAAGGAGCTGACGTCAACTGCAAGAAGTGGTCAAGCTCTGTATGGAGCAGACGATACGACCTTCATATATATATATATATATATATATATATATATATATATATATATATATATATAATATAATATATATATATATATATATGTAAAATATTTCTTTCCTCAGCTGATGTCTGGATATCTCAATGTTTCGCTACATCCACCACTGCCACTACTCATTGACGTTCCCTGGGAATATTTCATATTGTACCCATTTTGAAGCGCCGCACCATTTTGAATGTTTACCTATGCTCACATTTCAGTCAGTTTTGTAAAATAGGAATGCATTACGCGGAGCAAACTGAGGCAATTTATTTTATATTGAGGTTCATATTTATTGATTCCTGATATCGTTATTTCTTTTAAATTATTTTTTCAGGAACATTTGCATTTCGAATTCAAATACCACCGAGGTTAACTTTGTCTTTCAACCTCGCTGGCTCGGTAATTTGTTACCTGTCTAATTCTGCTGTCGATTCCTATGACACCACTTTGATCTGAATGAAATTCTGATGGAAAAGATAAGGAAATCCCTAAACGTATTCTGTATTCAAATTCAATAGTATTAAATATACTTTCACGTCCATGCAACATATGATATAACGAATCACATTTGTTAGAATCTATTGTTTTGAAAATGCGTAATGCCAGAAATGGTAATATGACACTTTGACATCCGTTCCTTTTCCAATAGTATTGAAAACAGATGTGATAGAAAATCACAAGATTTGAGAATTAAAACCACTCGAGTGTTCGTTTGTGTGTAATATTACATTAATATTCACTACATAGTTGCATATTTAAAAAAATAGATTTTGTGTTTCAAAATGTCACAAACATGAAAAATGTAAAAGCCTTTAAACCCAGTTTCTTTATTTTCACGAAACATGAATCAACAATTGCAGGGAACGTATTTACCACTTTTTCATCTCTGATGGATAATACGTGTGCTTCTAATGTTCAAGATTTTGATACAACGCACGATTAGGCGTAAAATGTTCGAAAGTTTTCTCGTTTAATTAAGAAATTATTGTAAACATAAATCCACTTTGAGTGACTTCGCGTGTTATATCATATTAAGAGATCTTTGGAACCTGCTATGGTAATTTACTTGGATATTTCCCGTTCTTACTTTCATTAATATCTCAAGTGAAAAGAAGTGGAAAATTCTTTTTAAATTATTTCATGTACTTTTATTGTTTATCGTTGTAATAATATAAAAATATAATTTTCATAGAATTTACAGACCTTTAATAAAAATACGCATGCAAGCACACACACACACACACGCGCGCACACGCACACACGCACGCACACACGCACGCACGCACACGCACACACACACACACACACACACATATACACACACACACACACACACACACACACACACATACACACACACACACACACACACACACACACACACACACACACACACACACACACATATATATATATATATATATGTATATACCTGTGTGTGTGAGACCAAGCGCGTATGTAGTCGTATAAGCTGACTTGCTGCTAAATTCTTAAATACGTTTAGATGTTAAAATTTGGATAGTTTTGTTAATTTTGTAAATATTTCTTTCATTAATTGTTTGACTTGCGTTTTGTTTGTTTTGTAACTGCCTTTAGAAATGAGTAAATTTGATTAAAAAAACACATTTCATATTAAATATAAACACCATTAACTGTAATCTGGCTCTTTTATTAATGTGAACAAGTGTGTAAACATATGATAACATGGCTTCGTTTTGAAAGTATACAACTGATGATTTTTTCTTTCTGTTCTCAATTTCTGAAATGGTGAAATATGTTAAAGGACGTCGCTTTTCAATTTTGAAATTTCCTGTAGACGTAATCAAATCGAAATCAATAAAAAAGATAGAGCATCGATAATGACGATCATGCGTTATCAGACAAAATATTCAATTCAGTTAAAATCCAGAATATTAGTGGGTCATTTTAGTATAGCACACGTAGGAATGATAAAGCAGTGCAGCCTGGCAGAATTCAATTTATAGAGTCGTGGTGTACTTTGCCTTTCAAAATGAAAACAACACAACCTCATCAATAATATTGTTTTACTCTATTACTGCAATATAAATAACAAGGTACACGAAGCAACAAATCTAGTGTCAACAGAACCAAGTCAATGACACACAAATTACCATAGAAATGAATTTATACTGAGATTTAAAGAGATGTGTCATAGCAATTGAAGCTATTATACGAAGGAGGGCTGAAAAGGTCATAGGCTGACTATGAAGGAGTCATGTTAGAGCTGTGAAATCTTGCATGCATTAATTTCGATTGTTCATAATAATAATTGTATTGCTACTTTCCATGGACTACATTGACAAATGTACATCATTGGTCATTCCACGAGTATATCTTGGTCAGCCTATCACGAAAACGTAGAATAAGAGACAAATACAAAAATGATAGACATGAGGGAAATTACGTCGGTTTGTCGATGGTCATTTATGTGTTTGATCAACAGAAAAACCTACCTAAGAAGGTAAATATTACACGTACAAATGCATATTAAACATAATTCTCAGGAATTGTCTTTGTAACACAACAAGATGTGTTTGTCCCATTGAATTATATACACGGTCTATTTCTAGGGCTACACAGTTTCACCCTCAGATCAAACTGACGATATTGTAAGAGACCTTGTCTGGGATGTCACGAAGTTGGCAGCTAGTAATGCATACCTCTAGGAGAGATGACATCTGAATTAACATTACACACATATATAAATGAAATCTACACTCGAAGAACTACACCCTAAGCTATAGCGATAAGAACAACTGGAATTGGAATTTCCCTATATATATATATATATATATAAAAGGAACGATCGACTTTCGTCAAATCGGACCGAGGGAACAATGCTAATACTATCTATCGGTCGCAACTCCAGGTAGAAGGAGCAACGTGAAATAAAGTGTCTTGCTCAAGGACATAACGCATCACCTGGTCCAGGAATCGAACTCACAACCTTACGATTGCGAATCAAATTCTCTAACCACTCAGCCACACGCCTTCTATATATATATATATATATATATATATATATATATATATATATATATATATATATATATATATATATATATATATATATATATATATATATATATATATATATATATATATATATATATATATATATATATATATATATATATATATATATATATATATATATATATATATATATATATATATATATATATATATATATATATATATATATATATATATATATATATATATATATATATATATATAATTGTATATAATACTAGCAGTAAAGCCCGGCGTTGCTCGGGGTCGCTCAGTAGCTGTGTTAAAGTTACAATGTTAAGTTTCTTTCTTGGCTTAAAAACTGTAGTGTCTACTATGCAGACTTGCATGTGGTGTTTTTGATTAATATTCCCT
>OZ024747.1:39595294-39655294 GCA_964016885.1 Eledone cirrhosa | reverse complement strand
CTGTCTGTGTGTCTGTATGTGAGTATTGATGATAATACAATATTACCATCGAATGTAAATGTAAAATAATTTTTTCAATATATGCAATGCTATACACATGCAATAAACATCCAGGCTTTTATAATGCAAGGACTATAAGCAATGCAAAATATTACAAGAGGAACAAAGCCAACATAGTGAAATAATTTACAAACCAATAATGAAATTGAGAATTCCTCAGCTAGAGAAGACATAACAGTCTTACAGGAAAAATAAAACAAAAAAATATACCCTTAGGACATATTTTGTAGGACTATTTAATAAATGCAATGCCATACATTTTGGTAGAATATGCAATGATCGATGTGATAAATATAACTGCAGAGTATGTAACGATTATGTAATAGAAATACAAAGCAGTGCAATAATATGCAACCTAAAATGATGTTTAATAGAATCAATACAACAATATAATATGATAGATATATATCCAGAGCTGTCCATAAGTAATGTCCACAATTTTAATTGGGCAATGAATAATTGAATAATCCTACATCATAGCTCTCATACTAAGACAGGTAAATTCTTATATTTAGTACGAATTTTAACCCCGTAATCTCTTTACATGAGACAGTGGGATAGGATTCATGAGGTCCCTAAACGTGCAGTAAAATTTCCTTAGAATCACTACGATCCTAAGAAACGTACATACTGGAAATGTAGTTCGATATCTATCGAAGGAGACAAGATCATTATGGATGAGAAGCCTTTATTTAAAAAGTAAGCAATCCTCGTTGACGTGGCTAAACACCAGCCACATTCGCTTAGATTTAATCAGAAATAACCAAAACGCCCACATTTGGAAATTAAACTTGAATCAGCTGAATAGATATCACACAAAGATGAATTGGTAATAAATAATATAAATGTAGCAAATGTTATGAAAAAAATTGAATAACACCGAAATCAATTTACACAATGACGAACATTTGCTTGACTGGGCTGAGGACACTGAATATAAGATAATAACAGGATTAATACAATGGAAATAACGAGAGCTTAACATTGCAGGAAGAAACCAAACTTGAAAATTACAATCATAATTTTATACGGAATAGATTCTTCATAATTGATCGGAGAAATTATACAGCTAAGGATTTGTAGTTGAAATCCACAGCTTTCTTATTCATATCAAGTAACCATTTGCAGCACGACATACATATTGTTACTAGCACAAGAGAACAATTTAGGCTGAATATAACGCATCATGAAATACGATTCATTGAAACCATTGTTGAAAATTGGAAAGTTGAGGAACCATTGAATATTAGTCAACTTGTTATATGAACAACACATAACCAAATAATTGCAAACATAATAGCACAACACTTAGAAAGTCATTCACAAATGCAGGAACAATCTGTAAAGGAAATAAATGCATCTTGGAAGCAAGGGATTTATTTAAAGAAATATTTGAGTAAGATACGCAAGCTAAACCCCCAAAATAATGAAGTTACGTCCCCGTGGTTAAACAGATATCATAAAAAGTTATGAAGAAGGAAAATGTGCATGGAATAGGTTTCTGTACTGTCAAATAACAAAGATATCGTCTGTAAGAATAATAAAGAGATACAACTAAAAATGACGTAAGACAAACAAAATAAATTTATGAGAACAAACTGGTTAGGAAAAATGTACCTAGGAGCGTTCTTCAAATATGCAAATAAGAAAGGCCGTCGGCAAACTGAAAGAGGGAAATGGAAATTTCAAAAATGTCAAGAAACTACCAAAAAATTGAACATAATGTTTTTGGCATATTGTCAAATATCTAAAAAGAAAGGTTAGTCGATTAAGTCAACACGAGTACTTTGCTGGTACTATAGTTTATCAACCCTATGGGAATTGATAGAAAAGTAAGCAAACCTTAGTAATTGATTGGTATAATATTTTATCAACTGTAATTGCATACAGCAAATCATTCAATACGAAACATTAAAGCGTCTGCCAAATCGCAGCCGAAAAAAAAAACAACAAGAATAATAATCGTTTCCGATTTAGAGTAAAATATTTAGATCCATAATAACAATAATAAATATAGATGTAGTTTACAGTGTTATAAAAAAAACACAAAATACAAAGCTGCAAAATATTTGGTAAGTTAGCTACACTAATTCTCTTGTTTATCAATAATATGATTAAAGTAGTCTACTTCCTGGGGGTAGGGCAGATGAGTATTTTAATTATGTCTCAGTGATATCATTGTTGCAGCAATGCAAAACATAAAAATTGCATATAGTGCCAGAGATAGTGTTAACATGTAAACATTTTAGACAATATATCTAGTTAAATATGTATGCTATTAGAGATTTAATTATCTTGAAATGCAACTCTGTCTAGACATCAAAGTGAATATTTGATAAAATCGCTCATCATCGGGCGCAACGTTTCGGAAGAGGAAAATGTATAGAGGGGGTGGGGGAATAAAAGGGAAGTGGAACTGAGGGGCTGGTGGAAAGGAGTGGGAATATGGTAAGAGGGATTGATAGACAACGTGTTGAGAACGTTTACTTTTTACCAAATTTATCCCAACTATTAAGAGGAAATTATATAGCTATGCGAGTGTGTGGTGATTAATTATCGAATTAATTGACAAATGTGATTTTGCTTCTCAATCGATGTGTGACATTACAGAAATCAGTAACACATCCGAGCAAGCAATACATTTTCCCCGGTCCAGTTTTGCAGGATTAACAAGATCAATCAGTCTCCAATGCATCTTGTTGAAACAAAATTTCAATAATTAATTCTTTCTCTCTCCTTATATATATATATATATCTTTGGTGCATGTGTATGTATGTGTTTTATGCAGGATATGCGTGGATAAAGGTTAATGAAAACAATGCTGAACCTACTGCAAGATAGCTTATGTATCTTGTTAATTTGTGTTTGAGACACGTTGGCTGAGTGCTTATGGTAGGAGTTGAACTATTTGAATTTCGTCTCCTGCCGTCACATACTTTTCTGAATCAATGCCCAGACGACTGACGGCATTGGGATGACGCGTAGGGATTTCAGTGGCCAATGATTTACCGTGTTGACCGTCACATTCAGTCATAGCCGGCACGAACTGGAATCGAATTCTGTCGATCGATTGGTTATTGATTAGGCGAAACCCGCTGATGAAACCACATGCGCATCATAAATGCAAACAGAGGATGCTGTGCACACTATTGCTGCATTAAGTGTGGCAGAAAATCAAGTTCGGGTATAGATTGAAGGGTACCCATTTACGTGTGTAGTATTAAAGCGAATAAGTATTTATCTACACTGGGAGTTTACTTAACATTGAGTACGCTGAGATGAGCCGGTTCTAGCAGTGAAACCCATGCTAGTCTCGTCAACTTATTATTATTATTATTTTTTTTTTCTAAATAATATATATATATATATATAAATATATATTGGCTTGGGTGGTTAATGCTTTCCTGACCACCTTTTCAATTTTGTATGGCTTCTTAACACATTGTTTAGCTCTGGATTTTAACTATTGAGCACTTTGCCAGTATCATTTCTGATTTTTGCGTTTCGCTTCGCTTTTCCTGCCCGCCGAAAATGCGATTCTCGATGAATATTTATTTATATATATATATATGTACATATATATATTGTCTCTCTTTCTATCTCACATTTTCTCTTAATATTTATCTATTTATTACTAAAAGTAATGGAAAGCATTTTGTTCAACAAATTTCAATTAAATTATATGTTTGCAATAAACAATGAAAGTAAGGGGAAGGGTGGAAGAACGGCGTGGTTACACCCCAGTCTAGACTGTATATTTCAACTGTACCACGGAAACAAAATGGCAATTTGTTTGACGTGAAGAAATTGCCATTGATGAATTAATTGTTGAAACTGATGACAATGTGTTGTAAAGCTATTAACAGTTCTTCAGGAAACTAATTTAAAGTGTTATTTCTGCTCAGAGAATATCGATCATATCAACTTGATCTATAGAGATATATGTTTAGGTTAGATTCTGAATTCAAATAATACCGGGGTCAATTTTTCCTTTAAGCCACTTACATTTAAGCAATTAAGTACAATGTTTTATCTAAATGAAAATATGTTTTTCTAGAATGCGTAGGATTGTGTCATAGGCTGACTGTCTACATTAGATGAATATCTAATATAGACAGTCAACCTATGACGTGCTTCTTATGCGCTGTAAAATACTTATCTCTATAGCTTTGCAAAATTTCATCGTGCAAGTAACAAGAAAGTAGAGAATATTATAACAAATAAGATTGGAGTATATTTCCAAAGTTATAATACAATGGTATTTCATAATTCTAACGGCATTCTTCATTAACTTTATTATAATGCTGGGATTTAAATTTTATCTCTATTTCCATTCCGTTAAATTTGATCGAGAAAAAGAACGCTCATAATTCTCTTTATCACCAATTGAAACTTGATCGATATTGAAAATTCTGTCTGAATATAGACAGCAGAGCAAATTTCTATTTCTAACAAATTTGCATTCGCTGACAATTTGGATACATTTAGAACAAAATTGACGCTGCATACACAACCATACACTTACACAAATGCTTTCAGTACGTGAACGTGTGAAGACACATTCACAAGGCAGATACACAAGCCCACACTGACATTTATTGCTCTACCAATAATTGCATATACATTTTCAAACACAAGTTACACACATACACAAACAAGCTAAAACTCTCACGCATATATGAATATATATTTACATATACCCAGGTGTATACACACACGCACCCCCCCATATATATATATATATATATATATATATATATATGTATGTATGTACACACACACACATACACATGCTTACACATGTGCTCAAGTATAGCTCTTTTTATCTTTTTACAAAACGGTTCTTTTTCCATTTCAGGTAGCCGCCTGCCATCATCCACTTTTCTAAAAATCAAATCATACACAAAACGCCAGCACCAACAGCTTTCCAAGAGATGTCAACATGAATGGACCTGTTATTTTTATCTAAACACATTTTTTCCAATTCCATTCCGCACGTCCCCTCAATCTATTTTATTTCTCATTCTTTCTTCTGATGAAAGATTAGCGTCCGAAACGTTAAGGCCCCCTTTCTGCTATATCAAGCTTTAACCTAATATATATCTTCCATATACTGTACCGATTGTGTTGTTATTTCCGTTTACCTTTTACAAGATCCCGATAAGAGGGAAAGCAGCGATTCTTTGTTTAAACTTTAATCTGTTATTTTAATAAATATATATATATATATATATATATATATATATATATATATATATATATATATATATATATATATATATATATATATATATATATATATATATATTACCAAAGGAATTGTGGTAAGGAACCAGATGGACCATAACGCACCAAAGTACTTAATACTTAGGGTAGTAGAGTCGGAAATAGGAAAAATTATGACCCCGACGGCAGAGCTCAAGCCGTTTCGACGGCTATTTCTGGACTAAATTAGAATTTTTAGCCTGGTGAATAAATAGCGAACTTGTCAAGGGGGGTACTTCCTTATATTTGAAGATTGTAGTTGTCAAGAGGATTGGTTAAAATTTGTTGTAAACACAAATAAGTCTATCATGGCATTTGGTGGGAGGTAAGGGTGGCTGAACTTGCTTGTAAAACAATAAAGGTTTGAGTGGAGCGGTCAAGCGTTGAAAGTGGCATGTATACAGCAGATTCTAAAGATAGTGTATGAAGTGGGGGAGGGAGGTTATAGAATAGATAAATCGAATGAGAGTAGGAGACAATAAAAGATAATATCTACCGATACTGCCAATCCACCGCCCTATAAAATAGTAATAATAATATATAATATATAATAGTTCAAATCCCACCGAGGTTAACTTTGCCTTTCATCCTTACGGGGTCGATAAAATAAAGTACAAGTAATGTACTGGGTAATTGCTGGCCTTGTGCCAATAGTAGAAACAATTACTATTATATATATACACACAAACAGACATATATATATATATATATATATATATATATATATATATATACACAGATACATATATATATATACATATATACGTATATATATATATACACATACATACATACATCATCATCATTGTCGTTTAACGTCTACCTTCCACGCCATCATGGGTATATATATGTATATAGACACATATATATATATATAGACACACACACACACACACACACATATATATATATATATATAGTGTATTTTGCAATACACTCTATGCTTAATTAAAAGCATTTTGAAGACCATACGCTATTGTTTTAAAGTAGCGACATTGTCGCTTACTTAAACTTTCGGCAGACAGGGGGAGCTAAGTTGACAACGCTGTTTCGTACTAATTGGTACTTGTCAAAACTCAGTACTCTCCCGTCTGCCGAAAATGATGTCTGTTGGATTCTTATAGAATTCCAGTAACAATCAGGAACTGATTTTACAGAGCGGTCGCCGGTCCAGCAGAAATTGTGTCCCTAATTATCGCTGCCATGTCCTGCGTCTCCAACAGACCAGTGTCTGTCCTTAGGCCATCAACATACTTTAACATTGGTCTTCATCTTCCAGTGTGTCCATGTATGGGGCTCCCACAGGAGCACTAAATGCAATGTCAACTCTGGATGTCGGTGGGCATGTCCAGCTAACCTCAATCTACTCTGTGTCACATTTGAGCTAACTTTTGAGAGGCTCCCATACAGCTCTGAGTTTTTCATCCTCAGTGTATACTAATTAATGTTCAGAGCCATCCTCAGCATTCTCGCGTAGCACCCATCCACCATCTGAGTGGGTTTCTTGGTCAGTGTCCAAGTCTCAGAACCGTACAGCAGCACATACTCCACTACAGCAATGAAGAGGCGGATTTTCAGGTCTGATCTCAAGCTGAGGCATGCCGCGCAGGCTTTGCTCTTCCTCTGAACCACATCATCTTCCGTATTCCCAATCTTTACTCCCAACTACAGGACGTCCTCAACCAATTCTAGCGGCTTCCGGCCAACATTAGTGATCCCCTCTGGCTTCTCAACATTCTCTACCAGATATTTTATTTTAGTCTCATTCATTCTCAGCCCCACACTCATCGACACGGTCTCAAACTCCTGCATCAAATACTCTACCTCCTTCACTGTATTCGTCACCAAAACTATGTCGTCGGCAAATTCAGCATCCGATATCTGTTTCGCCTTAACTCTCCTGCTCTGAGCGGGTGCTACAGTAAAGCCAGAGTCCTGGTGTTTCTCCAGTGCAAGGCGCATACAATAGTCCACTACGGTGATAAAAAGGTAGGGAGTCAATGTATCTCCCTGCAGCACTCCAGCCAGTATCTCAAAGCACCCTGTCATCCCATCAGGTGTAATGACTTGGGCTTGTTATGAGTGAGGTCCGGGTGAGCTTAAGAAAGAGCAAGGCTCAGCCCCGGAGAGCAATCTATGACTGGAGAGCTTTCAAGGAATATGATAAGCTACAGGAGAGGTTCACAGTGGAAGTGAGGAACAGGTTCAGTGCTCTGTGTGGAGAGACAGAGGTGAGAGAGATTGGATGGACTTAGGAGAGTGTGACGAGGAGGTACGGGCACTTCACCAATGCAGTGGCGGAAGCAAGTGAGACCTTGGTGCCGAGGAGAAAGAACAAAAGGAAGCACGTCAGCTCTGCAGACAAAAAAGTGTGTGCAGCCAGGGAACACCTAAAAGCTGCCAAGGAGCAATTCTATGCTGATCCTACGGAGGAGAAGATGGAGACTGTGGAGGTGATGAGGGAAGAACTCTGAGGCCAGAGAGGAGGCACTGATAGAGAAGATAAAAATTGTGGAGAGAGCGTTTCACAGGTCTGGATGTAAGGAGAGCTGGATGATCATCAACCAGATAACAGGGAGGAAGAGTAGGTGTTCGAGTCAGATCCAGGGAACAGGACCTGAGGATAGGAAGAGGAAATGACCATTTTAGGACCCTACGAGGAGAGCCGCCCTACACAGCCCAGAGCACTGGGGAGATCAGGCGGCTGTTTCAAGAACTGAATATTGAGACAGAGCACTTCACCAGAGAGGATCTTTAGAGAGCCAAGAAGAAGATCAAGGAGGATAAGACTCATGGAGAAGATGGAGTGGAATCAGAGGTGATGAAGAGGTGTGATTTTGATGATATCATCCTGGGGTTCTGTAACCAGGCACTGGAGAAAGGAGTTGCCCCGAATCAGTGGAGGATTAGTAACATCGTCCCAGTGCCAAATAAGCGAGATCTCTCTAACACCAACAACTACAGGGGAATCTCACTGACGTCACTTGTGGAAAAGACCCTCAACTGGATGATTCTTAACAGGATCCAGCCTGAGATGGAGAAGAAGCTCAGGGACAACCAGAACGGCTTCAGATAGGGAAGATCAACCACCAGTCACATCCTGATGCTGAGGAGGATATTAGAGGGAGCTAGAGCAAAGTGCCTTCCTGCGGTCATGGTTTTCTTACAGGCTTATGGAATCCCCAAGAAGTTAGTGGACCTGATATCACTGCTCTACACCAACACTAAAGCGATATATATATGAATGTATATATAGTGTATTTTGCAATACACTGCATGCTTAATTAAAAGCCTTTTGAAGACCATACGCTATTGTTTTAAAATAGCGACTTTGTCGCTTACTTAAATTTTCGGCAGACAGGGGGAGATAAGTTGACAGCGCTGTTTCGTACTAATTGGTAATTGTCAAAACTCAGTCTGCCGAAAACACGTCTGCCGAAAATGATGTGTTGGATTCTTATAGAATTCCAGTATCAATCAGGAACTGATTTTACAGAGCGGTCGCCGGCCCAGCAGAAATTGAAAATTAGAATTGGTGCTCTCAAATAGCGATATATATATGAATGTATATCGCTATTTCAGAGCACCAATTTTGCAATACACTATGCTTAATTAAAAGCATTTTGAAAACGGGGAGAGTACTGAGTATTGACATGTACCAAAGAGTACGAAACAGCGCTGTCAACTTATCTCTCCCTGCCTGCCGAAAATTTAAGTAAGCGACAATGTCGCTACTTTAAAACAATAGCGTATGGTCTTCAAAATGCTTTTAATTAAGCATACAGTGTATTGCAAAATACACTATATATACTGTGGTTAGAAAAAGCGGACACATTGTTCTTTGAATTTACGGCCGTCACCGTTCCCCTTCCCCATTGAGATGTGCACCGTGCATCTGGGGGCTTAACCCAGACTTCTCGCCCACCTGCACGAATGCACTCTCTCTCCCCACTGGCCGTTGTGGTGGCGTGCACGGGTGCCGCCACTCGTATTTGAATACTGCTCTGTGTGGCACCGATTCCTCGACCTGTCCAACCCGAGGGGACATATTGTACCAGAACACTGCCTCCATTGGTGAGATGTGGCCCCGCTCCGCCATTGCCTTGATCGTCCGGTGGTGTCGCTCCACGATTCCATTCCCGCTCGGCCTGTGCGCCGCTCTGAAGAAACGGTCCACCTTCCATCCATCGAGCATCCCGCTCAGTGCCTCCGAGCGGAACGCTGCGCTGTTGTCCATCAGCAGTTCATCCACAGGGCCCCGCTCCAAGAACACCTCTCTCAACGTCCGCACGATTTCCTCGGCCGTTCCAGTCTTCATCTCCCTCCATATCGCCATTCGACCCGGTCCACAGTCGACCATCAAGAGGTACGTTCCCTGCCGGTAGTGCGTCACATCCACCGCTAATCGCTTCCAGTCGCGATCCACCGGGAGGCTTCCCGTTTCGTGTACACCCGGGGCGGGATCAATGGACTGACATCGGACGCAGCCTCTAACTACCCCCCGAACACTGTGTCTGCTAACGTCCGAGTCGATTCTCCTGGCTAGGAACAGGCTCCTATCCACCCCCATGTGGTGCATGTCATGCATCCCCTTCAGGTCTAACTCCGTCAGCCGACACACGGCAGCTATCTCATCCTCTACCTCCTCCGGCGCTTCCATCCAGGCTTTCTTCACTCTAGTTAAGATGTCCGCCCTATTTTTCTCTGAAGGCACGAACACTACGCTCAGCTTCAGGTCGAACTCGGTGGCCAGCTCTCCTAACGTTCCCAGGCGGCGCTTTATCAGCATCTCCGCCGCGCCTCTCGTTCGCACTCTCTTCTCACTGGTGAGCACTGATCTTACCCATCCGAGTACGGTAGCCAAGTCGGTGCGTATCTCGATAGTGCGCAGCCCCCACCGCAGGGCGAGGTTCACCCCTCTCAACACCGCGTCCAGCTCGGCCACATTGATGTGGCTGCAATCGTCCTTCTTTCTAAGCCAGGCTGCATCCTCGACCTCAAAACCTCCTATCTCCAACGTGACACCCAGCGATATGCTGCTGGCATCGCACTATACGGTCGCGCTCCGTGATTTGGGAACGTACCAGCGTCCCCGCACTGGGTCGTCGGCCTTCACCCTCCCCACGATCTCCTGCATCATGGCCACCGTTCTCTCTCCCACTCTGTCACTCCAAGTCACCCCTCCCGCTCGTCTCTTGACATAGCTGCCTGCCGTCCGGAGCCACCCAGCGATCGGGTAGTGACCCACCAGCTTTCCACACACCGAGAAAAGCTCCCGCCTATTCATACTTGGGCCCAGTTCCGGAACTTCGTTTCCCCTCTGGAACACCAAAACGCCCGTCTTATCTCGCCGTAGCCTAAGTCCCAGCGCGGGTCCTCCCTCCAATGCTTCTGATGGCTTCGCAGTCAGTCCATACCTCCGCAAATGGCTCGTGACCTCCGCCGTCGACACCACCGACTCGTCCACTAGGATGTCGTCAATGTAGGAGTTAGTAGCCCTCTTTATCTTGTCGGCCTTCCCCAGAGCGGTATTGAGGACCGCCGCCATGATCTTCGGTGCGGAGCTCAGCCCGAAACCGAGCCTGGTCAGGCAATATGTCCGGCCCTTATACCTGACCAGCTGATACCTGACCAGAGCTTCTCATCTATATGCAACTGCAAGTAAGCCGACTTTAGATCCACGATCGCTGAACCCCCCGTCATGCGTCTCCACTCACGCAGGGTTTCCCCACAGACATCCGTGACCTCGCCACCCGTGTGGAATGACACGTGCTCGTTCAGCTCTCGGTAGTCCAGCACCGGCCTCACCTTGCTCTTCGTGGGTTGCACCACCGCCATCAACGACAATACTCCGCACTTCACCTCCTCCTTCCAGGGGCAGTATGCCCTCTTCGATCCATCTCTCTACTTCTCGCTCGAACTCGCCCCTAGCGTTTCCCTTCAATGTGTGTTGATAGCAGCCCACTTTGGTCTTCAGTGTTGGTGGTTCTCCCTTCCAGTACCACTCAACAACCCATCGCTGCCCATCAAACACGGCCTTGAAGTCCTTGTCCTGTACAGTGTAAGCGGGGTATTGCCCCTCGTGGGCCTTCTGGTTCTCATGACGTGCACTCACAGCGCATACCGATGCAGCGGCGCCAAACGACACACCGACATTGTTCACCGTGACGCCCCCTAGACGGCCAATCGCGTCCATGCCCATAACCACGCCGATCCCATCCACCACACTATCTACCACGATGGCGGAAAGCCTTATCGTCCTTCCCCGTACCGCTATTTCCATCTCGCTGCGCCCTCGGCATTCAATTTTCCTGCCGTCGACTGCCCTTGCGCTGCTCTTCCCTCCCCACCTCTGCGCCACCCCCGCGGTCACCAGTGTCGTCGTACAGCCCGTATCCACGAGGGCTCGCTGTGGCTTCCCCCTCACGAAGACTTCCACCACCGGCAGCGCCGCTACTCGTAAGGGGCAACTACCGGCGCAGTAGTTCCCCTTGGACCGTTTCCCTGGTCGCAGTTAGTAGCGATGTAGCCTGGTCGCTTACACCGGTAGCAGATTATATCCGGCTTCGACTCTCTACAGTCTCTAGCCATATGCGGGCCCTGACACCTAAAACAGCGGCCCTTAAATTCTCGCGAACGGCCGCGTGCCGAGGTTGCCTCCCTTTGATCATTTCGCTGCCAGGTGTCCTGAGCCTTCGTAGTCGCTTTCGCTGTGACACTCTTTTTGGCATCTTCCGCTATGATCCGGGCTTGTTCCACCAGTGAACGCATTTCCATATCCTTGTACCCCGGGACTTGCTGCAGTTTCACCGCTATGTCGTCCGGAAATCCATTGATGAATGCCAACCGCACCGTGCGTTCACATTCTGCCTGGTAACCCGCTAACATAGCCAACCGCCTTATTTCCGCTGCGAAAATGTCGACGCGCTCACCATTCCACCTGATTCTCGCCAGCTTAGCAAAAGCCGCCAACGGTCCCTCGGCGAATGCATCCATCAGGCGCCTCTCAATCTTCTGCACATCTCTTTGGCTGTGCTCGTCCAACTCAAGGAAGAGTACCAACGCGTCGCCCTCGAGGTACAATGCAATGAGACCGGCCACGTCTTCTATCTTCTGCAAGCCCGCGACCAGCCGAACCTTCCGCAGCCAAGCGACAACATCACCTTCCCCGGTGAATGGCCTGATAGCTTCGTTCATCCGTAGTCTTGTCGCCATCTTCTGATTTGTTTTGCGGCAAGTGTTTTCTTTTCTTCTTTTTTTTTTTTCAGGCGCCGAAATAGCTTGTGGTTAGAAAAAGCTATCTCACTTACCGCTTTTCACAGGCGCCGCTAAATTCCACTGCAGGTACTCCTCTTCCACGTGCGTCCGACTGCTTAAAACCGGGAGCTGCCCAAAACACGTCCTCACCGTATGCTGGTCACCACTAGAGAGAGGCCCTCTCCTGGCCCTTCCGGTCGAGCATCCTTCCGGTCAAAGACCCCTTCCAGTCGAGCACTCAAAAACCCCTTCCGGTCGAGCACTCCCCCCGCCCCCGGCCACCGCACGCCACACCATACCCACATATACATTCATATATATATCACTATTTCAGAGCACCAATTCTAATTTTATATATATATATATATGCGTAATGATCCACTGTTCATGCTCATATAAGTTTTATCTCAGTTAAATAAAGTAGAGCCGCGCTGTACTGTCGTAAACAGACGATTGCCAACGAAAACACGACCACAACAATATTACTAAACGGACTACCCTCCGTTTAGGATATATATATATATATATATATATATATGTAGATAAATCTACCAAAAGTTTACGGTAGTGTCCAATCCGTATGAAGAACTCAATGTAATCCGGATATCATGGAAAGAAGAGATGCATTCAAAAATCACTTTCGGTGAAAGATAAACGGAATACAGAGTCAAGATAAAATATTAAAAAAATAATGAATAAAACAATGAAACAGTTCCTTATATTAAACAAAAAAAGTTCATTATTTAACGATCGTTTCTAGGACATATATGTGTTAGAATTGGCATGCATATTCAAAAGATCTATGTACAAAATTATACAAAATTATACAAACTATCAAATAGAATATACATACCAACACATACATATGCCGTCTTCAGAAATCGGCATATGTATGTGTTGGTATGTATATTCTATTTGATAGTTTGTATAATTTTGTATAATTTTGTACATAGATCTTTTGAATATGCATGCCAATTCTAACACATATATGTCCTAGAAACGATCGTTAAATAATGAACTTTTTTTGTTTAATATAAGGAACTGTTTCATTGTTTTATTCATTATTTTTTAAATATTTTATATATATATATATATATATATATATATATTGTTATACTTGGGGAGGGTCATATTTGTGTTATATTGCCAGAATTAATAACAGAACACACTCACTGCTTGGTTGGTTTTCGCTTCTCGCTTCTGTGTCTTTTATATCGGTAATCTAACTTACTCGGTCCTCAATGTTGCCATTGACTGACCGACGGTTAAAAATAATACAGATACAATATAGACACAAACACATATATATAGTTTATCATAAACCTTTCGTTGCACATCTGCAACATCGTCAGTGGTGCTATCGTTTCCTCCCGTTGCATTGTATGTCTACGCCATTTTTATTCAGTCCGTCTATATATTTATTTACTTATTTGCTTGTTTGTTTATTTTATTTTATCTTCTTTGCGGATGCGTTTGCGTGTGTGTATAGTGTTTTGTTTGATGTGTGATGGGTGACTAGTGTGTGTTTATGTGCTTGTTGTTATTGTGCAGTGTATGTATTTATTTATTTATTTATTTATTTATTTTATTTTATTTACTTATTGATACTTCTCTTAGGTCAGTGTTGTTTGTTTGGGTGTTGTTGTTATTCCATTCATTCTTTCTGTATAGTCTTGGTCTTCTAATTTCTATTTCACTGGCCTCTCTGATTTGTCTATCTGCTGGGTCATTTCTATGTTTAGATAATATTCTAATTTCTATGTTGTCTATGTCACCGTCATGTTGTTGTCTAGCATGTTCGTATAGTACTGACCCGTTTTTCCGTCCTTTTAGTTCCCCCCAGTGTTGGTCTATCCTTTCACCTATGCTACGAGCTGTCTCACCTATGTATGCTGTTGTCATGTTTCTGCAAGTACCCTCTGTACATCTTATGCTATAGACTACGTTTCTAGTTTTACAGTTTATTCGGGGGTTTATCTTACATATGATACATTTCCTATTGGTACAGTGGGTTTTCTTAAAAGGGTAGATTTTGCTGATCAGGGATTTTATGGTGGTTCCTGGCTTTTCTACCACCTTAATTTTTAAGTTTCGACACACGATTTCATATAAAAAACCTCGCAAAACTAATTCATCGCCGTTATATATATATATATATATTTTTATATTTGGGGAGTGTCATATTGTTATAATATTGCCAGAAATAATAATAAAACACACTCACTGTTTGGTTGGGATTGGTTTTCGCTCTGTATCTTTTATATCTCAGTAGTTAATTCGTCATTGATTGACCAACTGTTAGAAATACAGATATGAATATATATAGTCTATCAAAGTTCTTTTGTCACACATCTGTGATAACATCAGGGGTAATATAATGTTTCCTCCCGTTGTATTGTAATGTTTGCAAAACAAATATATAAATATATACATACATTCATGCATATATATATATATATATATATACATATATATATATATATATATATATATATATATATATATATATATATATATATATATATATATATATATATATATATATATATATATATATATATATATATATATATATGCACAGACGCTGCATGCCAGCGCCATAGGATGACCTTCGCTGTCTGGAAATGCAACAGCAATGTCCTTCCTCACATCCCTTTTTACTTTCTCGTATGCGATTCGAGAAGCCGCAAAGGTAACTTTTCTCTCATATACAGTCTTACTCCATTTATTACGATCAGCAGCTACATTTTCCCATGTATCAGCAGAGATGTTAGCGTCTTTCAAAGAGGCTTTCAACGAATCCTTATACCTCTTTTTGGTATATATGGAGGTCGTTTTCCTTTAACTAACTCTCCATAAAAGAGTTGTTCGGTCTTCTAGAATCCTTCATCCTGGCAAAGTGACCACTCCATCGGAGTCTTTGCTTAAGCAAAAGAGCTTCTATACTGTCACACAGAGTGCTTTCTAAAATCTCGACATCACTGATGTGGTCCCTCCAGTGAACGCCATGTATCCGTTCTCTGGCAATGAACGGAAAAAACAAAGGTCTTTTTACGTGGTTTTGTCTTTGTGTGCAATTGTTCTCATTGTTCCACATAATGACGTATTATCTTCGTTTTTTCCGTTCATTGCCAGAGAACGTCTCCATGAACCGCCTAATAGAATATTAGTCTACGACTTCATTTATACCATAAACGTAGTTTTTTCTTTGCGTGTAATTTTTTTCCCCGCTCCAAATAATGACATATTATCTTCGTTTTTTTTTCCGTTCTTTGTCAGGGAACGTTTCAACGAACCAAGTATCGTCTTCCTGTCTTCCTCCGGTTGCAACGTTTTTTTGAAATATTTACTTATGCGTTCCCAGATTGACTTTTTTAGTTTCAGAAGATCCCGTTAAGGGTGAAAGCAGCGATTCTTTGCTTAAACTTTAATCTATTATTTTAATAAATATTTGCTCTACGGTACTTATATATTTGATATTTATTTATCCTTATCGAGCCCTCTTTGGATTTTAGTCTTCAAATTTATTATTATTACTATATATATATATATATATATATATATATATATATGAGAAAAATATGGGGAGAAGAATACTGCATGGTTGCACATGGATAACATGTTATAAAATGAGTCCCTCATCAGTGATTTGCCAACGGTCATTGGTATTTCATATATATATATATGATGGCTGCAAACTGCTAAGAATATTGCGATCGCTTGTCAGATTACAGAAAATGGTGCACTTTCAGGCTACGGTCAGCCATCTATAACAGATCCTGAATAAGCAATGTGCGTGTTCTTTGAAGGTTTGTTAAGCGGGGAAAGGCCTTGCACTCGACCAACCCCACTCTCTGAGCATCGAAAACACTACACGAAAAGGAGAACTTGTCAGCATCATCGCATGCTTCTGAAGCCGTAGGTTTTTTTCTTAGAGTTTCCCTCTCTTAGAAAGGTGTTGTGACAACCACTCGGGACCTTTCACTCCCAGGTGAAAAAAAAAAGAAGTACTATTTAGATGGCTGTTGACTCTGTTGAGTTACTCCGCCCTTTGCCGGGTCTTGCATTTCATCTCGCAGGGTGTCCAAATATCACCCTTCTCACCAAGATAGCTTGCGTTGCCGATTTAGTCACCGACGATCCGACCATGAGACAGGTTGTACTGTGTTACATGTTACCAGTAGCACTCGAGAGCGACCTGAAATATATAGATACATACATGGAGACAGAAAGACATAGAGTGACAAAATCAACAAATATGCAGATTGGGAAGTAGCTATAGCAAAGCGTGTTTAATCAGAGACAAAGATATATAAATTGATAGGTAAATGGATGCAAGATAGATTAATAGGAAGATCAAGACTACTTGGAGAAAGTCAATAAACAGAGATGTGTTGAGTTAATGTATAAATAGAGACCGTGTAAAATAGATTAAAAAAAGTATGGAAAAGTGTTTGAAAATGTTTGAAAGTGTTTGAAAGAAACTCTTTTGGGCCTTATTACTGTCTGTATTTTAAGAGCTTCAGTCAGTTTCATTCGTTTCGTTTGAAGTTTTAAGGTCATAGTCGATACATAATATCTAACCATACATTTTGCTATCAGTTTAACTATGTTTTAAATAAACTTTTACCCATCATTTCATTTATGTTTTTTTACACATTATATATATATTTATTTAGTAATCTTTTTATCTATCTGGAGTTTTAATGTCTCTTTACTTATTTACATTCATCCCATTTATATTAGACCTCTGTAGGCCTTCACCGAAACTATATCATTATTATCCCTAGCAGCGGTGGATTGGCGGTGGATTGGCAGTATCGGTAGAAGGTCGGATGCCATGCTTTGCAGCATAGAGTTACGGCCCTTTATGGTCTGAGTTCAAATCCCGCCGAGGTTACCTTTGCCTTTTATCATTACGGGGTTGATGAAATAAAGTAGCAGTAATACACTGGGGTAATTGCTGGCCTTGTGCCAAAACTAGAAATAATTATTATCTCTAACAGCACTATATTTTATGAAAGACTGATATTTCTGCAATGGTGTGTTTTCAGTTAAGTTGAGCTGATGATATTTCAGAAAAGGCGGTTAGGAGAAACAGGGCATCTGTGAATTAGTCGATTGCTAGGTATTAGATATTTCTCCGTCAATTAAATCATTTAAAATCATATCATTTAAGGTATGTTTGTGTAAAAAGCAGCTGCATCTTATTGTTAATAGTATTTTAATTGTTTGTGCAATACCAGCATAATTGCCTTCATAAATATGTCAGCATCATATTTTCCTATTTGAATAGCATATTTAGTCTTTGAGGTTCAGATTTAGCAATATTATGTACCCAAATTCACATTTGAAAATCATTACAAGATCAGCAATTTGTATACTCAAATTGTTTAAAAATAAATATGAAAGAATAATGGTTCAGATTTAAATAGCATATTATAATTATGATCATTAATGAAGGGGATCAGAGTAAATATACATTATATAACATTATATAACATTATATAACGCCGATGTTGACTTTGCCTTTCATCCTTACGGGGTCGATAAAATAAAGTACCAATAATGTACTGGATATTTGCTGGCCTTGTGCCAAAAGTAGAAACAATTATATAACTTAGAAGATGAGCTTGGATTTAAACTAACACTTAGCGAAGTAGTAATATACTATTTTTAGTCATTCTACAGGGATAGTGTTTAAAACAATTTATATCCTCAGTTTTAATCTATTTGAAGCTCATTTATATCATTTTATATCATTTTGCTTTTGCTTATTAAACAAATCAGGTAAAGCTTTATGTATTAGAAACAAAAGTTTGGGAGAAGATATCACCTCAAATTATTTGTATGCTTCCAAACGCATTACTACATAGACATTTACAGCTGGAACAAGTGGCAGTGCTTTTTTTTAGAGGAGCTGGCGTGTTTAGGATGAAAGTTCTAAATAAACTCCATTACTGCTTCATAATCCAGTTATGCAAGAAGATTGACCCATATGAAGAGGTTGCAAAAAGCTTCCACTTCCTCTGAAAATTGCTGAACAATTTGGGGACTGATGAAAGAAGCATCTAATAATATATAATTGTTTCTACTTTTGGCACAAGGCCATCAATTATTCCAGTACATTACTGGTACTTTATTTCATCGACCCAGTAAGGATGAAAGGCAAAGTGAACCTCGGCGGGATTTGAACTCAGACTATAAAGAGGCGTAACTCTAGGCTGCAAAGCATGGCGTCCGACCTTCTACCGATACTGCCAATGCCCTTGTGTGTTTGTACGTAACGCAAAGGGAGGTAACTCATCTATGTTTCAATATTTGGATGTAAATACATACATATACATAAACATATACATTATACAAAATAATTGTTTCTACTTTTGGCATAAGGCCATCAATTACCCAGTACATTACTGGTACTTTATTTTATCGACCCCGTAAGGATGAAAGGCAAAGTTAATCTCGGCGGGATTTGAACTCAGATCGTAAAGGGACGTAACCACGCTGGAAAGCATGTCTGACCCTCTACCGATACAGTATACAAAATAATTGTTTCTACTTTAGGCACAAGACCAGCAATTACCCAGTGCATTACTGGTAGTTTATTTTATCGGCCCCGTAAGGATGAAAGGCAAAGTTAACATCGGCAGGATTTGAACTCAGATCGTAAAGGGATGTAACTATACTGGAGAGCATGGCGTCCGACCCTCTACCGATACTGCCAATTCTCTGCAATGATTACATACACACACATCTATGTGTTAAGTGTGAAAGGCAGGGCGCTGGTGAAACACTATAGAAAACAGCGTTCGCTACACCAGTGTTACTCATACATATAAATGTATATATATGCACACACAACAACACACACACACACACACACACACACACACACACACACACACACACACACACACACACACACACACACACACACACACACACACACACACACACACACACACACACACACACATACATGTGTGCATGTAATAATTATTTTCTAAGTGTGTTCATGTGTATGTTTGTGTAGATGTGTGTGTATGTAATAATTATCTTTAACTAGCGTTCTTAGATAAGCTACACTTTTATGAGTGTATGTGTTTGAGTGTATGTGTGTGAGTGTATGTGAGTGTATGTATGTGTGAGTGTCTGAGTATATGTATGTGTGAGTGTGTGTGAGTGTTTGTGTGTGTATGAGTGTTTGTGTGTGTGTGAGTGTATGTGTGTGAGAGTATTTGTATGAGTGTATGTGTGTGTGAGTGTATGTATGTGTGAGTGTATGTGTGTGAGTGTATGTATGTGTGAGTATGTGTATGTGTGAGTGTATGAATGGGTGAGTGTGTGTGTGTGTATGAGTGTATGTATGTGTGAGTGTATGTGTGTGAGTGTATGTATGTGTGAGTGTATGTATGTGTGAGTATATCTATGTGTGAGTGTGTGTGTGTGTGTGTGCGTATGAATGTGTGAATGTATGTGTGTGAGTGTGTGAGCGTCTGAATATATGTGTTGTTCAAGAAGCCAAGTCCCTAACAATATCGAAATAAATTAAAATTATTAAGAATATAAAACGCCCGCAGTTGAAAGGTATATACAAATACACATTTACCCGTTAGCCGCCATTTTAGACGGCACGGGGCAGCCAGTTAAACAAAATTACTCTACATGAATAAAATACGTCTATACATAAAATTATTGTAGGATTGTTCGAAATAAGTTTTGACATTAGTACCTAAGTGTGGTGTTGGTTCTGAAACTGGATCGTACTGAACTCTTCTCACGTCAATGCTAGTTCGTTTAAAATATGTCATTAATTATAAAATGTGCAACACAACATGTTATAACTAAATGCAGTAACTCTTTAGAACATGTCTAGTGTCTAATCCAGACTTAGAACTGCCAGAAAATGCAATATACCCTGTGTATATCACTGAAATGGTTTGAGTTACAAATGTCATCTATATACAGCTACATGCAGTGGGTAGGGTAATTTAAAACATACATAAATTGGTAGTGGATACAATGAAGCACCATTGAGCAATATCAAGCGTCGACTGACGTCAGACAGATCAATATTCTATCCAGATATTTTACAGAGCTCAGAAACGGATATTTCTTCCCATTTCAATAAATGTAGTTACTAAGATATTGGAATGCATATCTACACTTAAATTACTTTCTATTAATGTTCATCAACATCTGAGAATGCCACTGTATATTGAAGTGTAAGAATACGTTTATCGTTCCCTCTGCTTCCATTAATTATACGCCAGACAGACGTTGATGGGAAGTTAATTACTTCTTAGACAGTTTGAACATTCCAAATAAACGAATTATAAATTACATAATATATTTGATTGAGAAAGTAAATTAGAAAGTAGAGAAGGATTAATACATACCAGTACTCAGTAGATATATATACGATTATACTTGGATATATTTATATAGTGGATTTGAGTAGCTGAGGCTGAATTTATGCAAAACCACTTGGATCCATGGCAACCAGTTTTCATATATATATATATATATATATATATATATATATATATATATATATATATATATATATATATATATATATATATATATATATATATATATATATATATATATATATATATATATATATATATATATATATTTATATATATATATATATATATATATATATATAAACACACATATATATATATATATATATATATATATATATATATATATATATATATATATATATATATACACATATTGTCCCACATACACAGATAAGAAATATCTCAGGTATACAGTTCAGTTGGGTAGAGAATTGGAATAAGCATTGAAAATGGCTGCACATGCCAAGGGATAGTAGGCAAAATAACAAGAGTATTCATACATATGTATGTAGTTAATTTATAGGAGAAGTAATTGTGGCAATTGTGGCAATTGTGGTTTCAAGGGCCAATATTGACCATATCTCCTGATTGTAGGGCGGGATACAAATTGTGACCCAATCTTCAGGGACTTAGATAGATCATTCTTACACTATTGAGATATGGTCAATATTGGACGTTGACACCTTAGGTAGATCTTTTGTTCAGTGTATGAACATAAATAATACAAAATGGTATAATATAATATAATATAATATATATATATATATATATATATATATATATATATATATATATATATATATATATATATATATATATATAGATTGTTTACAAACAAACAAACCGAGCATTATAATAAATGTTCGGTAAACCGATACGTGCATATATATATGTGTGCATGTGTGTATACATATACATACTACTGTACGTCTGTATACATATATGTATGTACGTATACATACATACATACTTATATATATATATTGATAAAAGGAATTCCAAGTTTGTCTGATTTGCTCGTTTTATTTACAATCCTTTAAAATGATAATGATATTATAATGAAATAGTATGGTAGAATATTAAATGTTAAATGTTGATTGAACAAGTACTTTCATGCTTTCGCAATCTTCAGGTTCATATTCAGTGGTAACAGACAAGTTTGCAATTTTCAACTGCAATGAGATGGCTAAAATATGTGCCTTATATACAGTAAAAAGGGGCTACAAAATGCTAAGTTTTGCAAACTGTATTTCCACCAATTGGTGTGTGGGTTCACTAGATTACTAAAGCTGCTAGGTTTAGGCGTCACGGTTGGTTGAGCATGTCTAAGTACTTCTATTTGACCCTATCCAAAGCATCAATTGTTTTGCTATTTTTAGAAATGATGAAAATAGTATTGTCTAGGGTTTTTATGAAAAATCTTCAGTAATCATCAACATCAACATCACTTTTATTATTATTATTATTATTATTGTTGTTGTTGTTAGTGGTGGTAGTCGATATGGTCGTAGGCGTAGTCATAGTAGAAGTAATACCCCTAAGCATGATATTGTTCATTTAGCTTGGGTTAGAATTTATCAATAAAATTATTTTCTCTTGATTTCACTTGGGATGTGTAGTTTGTAGAATGGAAATATTATAAATATTTTCTAACCACATGTTGCTAGATGGTTACTCAGGGGTATCTGACGGACATTTGGGTCTCTGATTTGCCGTCGGTGCAACCGTGCACGTTCCGATAGTGTATTTCCAGTTTGACCGACATATAGTTCTTCACAATTCGGGTATTTAATGCAGTAAATTAGATTTCTGCTTTTGCAGATCATATTTGCATTTGGGAATATTTTTCCAGTTTTTGTGTTCATATATTGACCAGTTTGTATGAACTGACATGTGCCACATCGACTATCATTGCATTTAGATACAGTGAATGATTGAACTTTGTTGTTAAGGTCAAACTTTGCCTTTGTTAGTAATTGCTTCAAATTTTCCGGCTGTCTTTAACTAAGAATCAAAGCTCGGTCTGTGATTAAACCTTTTAAGTCATTACTTTGAGCAATGATCGGTAGGTTTGCGTTGGCAGTGTTGAAGATATTCTGGTGACATGGGTTGTGTGTCATTATAAATGGTATGACCAGTTCTTGGTTTCTTCTTCCTTGGGTTGTCCTAAATTGTTGTATAGGTATTTTTATAACCCGCTGTATGCCATTTTCTATAAGTAGAGATGGGTATTTTTGTTTAAGCAAAAATTCTCTCAGTTCTGCTAGGCGTTTGTTCCTGGTATTCGTATCTTCTACAATGGTGCACATTCTTCTGGCTAGGCAGCATGGGATGTTGCGTTTTGTATGAAGTGGATGGCACAACTTAAAATTCAGATATTGATGGGTGTCTGTGTGTTTATAGTATATATCCGTGGTAATGGTGGTGTCGTTTTTGATTACCATTATATCCAGGAATGGTAATTTGGTTCTAGTCATTTCTTTCGTAAATTGGAGAGATGGGCGTAGGCTACTTAGGAGGATATTGAACTCATCCAGAGTATCTAGAGATTCTGTCCAGATGATAAAACAGTCGCCAATGTATCTCTTCCAATGTACTTTCTAAATTCAGTACTATATTTTCCCTCTATTTCTTGGTAGAGTTGTTGTTCTAAGTATCCCTTTACAGAGTTCGCGTAAACGGGAGCAAACTTCGTCCCATCGTGTGCCTCTAATTTGGATGTACGTGTTGTTTTCCAGAATAAGTCTGATATAAATGGCACTGTGAATCTGGTGGGAATCACTTCTCTATGTTTTTCCACCCAGTATTTAACCGCCTTTATTCCTAAATCATGTGTAATGTTGGTGTAAAGGCTTACCACATCAACATTAAGTAGAAGTGAATTCGTTTCCGTGGATTTGGGAAGATGGGACAGGAAATCGATATCATTCCGGATGAAATTGGGTATGTGAATACATAGTGGTTTCAAATTAATGTCAACAAAATTGCTTAGACGGTGGGTAGGGCATGTTGGACCAGCTATAATAGGTCTAGGTTTTAAGTCTTTTGGGTGTAGTAATTTAATGTACTCACGTTTTTGTTCTTTTACTGCCAGTTGGATTTCTTTTGACTTATGAATTTTTGGTAAACCATAAAAGTTGCTGGGTTTTGGCTCAAAATTGGTGATGTAGTCTCTTTCATCATCAGTAAGTGAGTTGTAGTATTTTGAAGCCAGGTTTTGATCTTCTTCATGATGTTGTGGTCTATATTTGACGGTATTTCATGGTAGAATGTTGTGTCTTTCAGTTGTTCCTCAACCAAATCTTTGTAGTATTCAGCATTCATTATAACAATTACACCCCCTTTATCTGCTTGTTTAATTATTATTGTTTTATTATTTTGTATACGTTTAAGTGCAGACATTTCCGATTTGTTAATGTTAGGCCTAACATTAGTATTACGTCTAAGAGGAAATTTAGACAGGATATCAATGTATTGGTCGAGATAATATTTCTTGCTTTTGGCGGAGTGAAATTATATTTATTCTTTACTAGTGATTCATCTCTCTCATTACCTTTATCAGCGAAGAATTCTACAAGTCGTAATTTACGACAGAATTCTTGGGTATCCTCCTTTAGTTCTTGGTGGTTGACTGCTGGAGTCGGCGTGAATTTCAGTCCTTTTGACAGAATTTGCATTTCATCATTGTCAAGATCTCTTTTGGATAAATTAATTATTTTAGGATCTACCTGTTCAATTGTTTTGGATATGATTCCTCCTGGAGTTTTTCTTTTTCCGGTTTTTGTTGTCCTGACGTAAAAAAAGGGATTTTTCTCTGTTCAGGATTTATATTCCTGTTGGTGTTTGCTTGATGAACTTTTGGTCGTGATATTATACTTAGTTTCGTTATGTTTTTAGTCCTATTTTTGGTATTATGTATATTATTTATATTATTTTTCCATTTCTTGTTGGCATTATTTTTAACAATTTGGGAAAATGACCCAGGTTTGCTTTCAGGTTTAGATCATTTTCCCCCCAGTTTCTTGTGGGTAATCTCTGTTGAGACCTTGAAAGTGATCTGGTTATTCTACGGTTTTTCCCCATTACTTGTGGGTAGTCTCTCTTGAGATCTTGAGAATAATCTCCTGGTTTTTCTACTTCCCATGGTCTGGTCAAAGGAATATCTATCGTGTTTGTGCTTTTTATTCATGTTGTGTGCGTTAGGGTGTTTTTCTAGAAAAAGCGAAGAGTTCTTACCGTAGTACTTCTTTGATTCAAGGTGAGATGAGTGTTTGTGTTGCCTCGTGTTCTGGCGTATATTGTGTTGGCGAGATTGTCCACTTTTCATGCTTTTTCTCAGAGTTCCAGAGTCTTTACCGTAATTTGCAGCATATTCGTCGAGAAATAATTGTTTCTGCTGCCATAACTTTCTTGATTTGCTTTCTTCTTTTGAGATATCTCTGATCCATAGTTCTCGTAGTTTTTCAGCTATAATATCAGTCGTTAGCTTTGAAATTTCTACTTCAATTTGGTCATCGATAGCTTCATATTTGGCTTTGTAGCGGGATTGTTTACATTGAGTAATGGAGATGTTGGTCCTGAATTTTTTCAATGTAAGTTCCCGTCAGAGTTTTGTTTCTTCTTGTGACTCTCCTGCAATTTCTTTAATTAGGTATTTACGAGGGAGTATGGGTGTGTATGTAAAAGGTAAACATAAATAACAACACAATCGTTACAGTATATGGAAGGTATATATTAGGTTAACGCTTGATATAGCAGGAAGAGGATAGTAACGTTTCGGACGCTAGTCCTTCATCAGAAGAAAGAATGAGAAATAAGATAGATTGAGGGGACGGGCGGGATGGAATTGGAAAAAAATGTCTTTAGATAAAAATAATAGGTCCATTCATGTTGAGATCTCTTGCAAAACTGTTGGTGTTATATATATATATATATATATATACGCTTACATTTATATAAAAATGTATATATATAGAGAGAGAAAGAGAAAGAGAGAGAGAGAGAGAGAGAGAGAGGGGGGGGGGGATACACATAGACTATTATTCCGTTCAACTCATTATATAAAGAAAAAAATGCTGCTAAAGTCAATCACTAATTTAACAGTTTTCTGTAATCAAGTTTACAGAAAGCCATGTCTGGCATCATCAATAATCTTTGTCTGGCAAGTAGCTAAGTCCTGGTATATTTCTATTATAATGGGGTATTATTTTCTTATTTCTTGTTTTATAATTTAACTACTTTTGCTGTTTTACAAATAATATAACCTGATACTAAATCCTTTTCTGACATTTATACAACTCGTTTATTATAATTACATGACATTTCAATCTTGCTATAGCAATATATACTTCACATTACGTACACTCATAATTTAATAATATTCTAACTTCAAATGTGATTGATATTAATTGGAATATTTATTTTTCTTTCAAAAGGTAAAATATAACCCGTTGGTGCATTCAGCCATAGACAAAATCAAACAGATAAAATCTGTCTCACGCAAAGAGACACATATACAGACACAGACACACAGACACACACAAACACACACAAACACACACACACACACACACACACACACACACACACACACACACACACACACACACACACACACACACACACACACACACACACACACACACACACACACACACACACACACATATATATAGTTATATATATATACATATATTATTATATATATACATATATATAAATATATATATATAGTTAGGGAAGTAGAAAATTGCTTATTGTAATCCAGTTCTTGGTTAAGAAAGCCAGTTTCATGGACGGTTTCAACGTACGGTTAGGGGTGACTCCACAAGTTTGTAAGAATCACGTTCAATCTTGGAGTATAAAGGATAAAAGAGAAAACACAGGTAGGCATTAAAAAAAAAGGATTTTATCCAGGTATTTACGACCGTTTCATTGGTAAGTGCAACCTTATATTGCTATACTGCAAATAGCAGCCACTCAATAATAATTGTTGTACGCGTCCAAATTTTCAAAACAGTGAATTAGTTACTCTTAACAAGTTCTTAATATATAGAAAAACACTTTTTTTTAATTTGGAATTGTATTTACTAGTATAGAGAGAGAGGAAGAGGAATTAGAAAGGGTTTGACAAACGGAGTAGTATAGAGAGAGAGGAAGAGGGAGAAGTCTTAGGAAGTAGAGTGACAAACTGAGATGGAGGGGGGGGGCATAGGTGGAAGGATTACTCGATCAGTTTTGATTCGTAGACTTTTTTTATATATATATTTATCTCTCTTTCTCCCCCCCCCCTGTCTCTCTCTCTCTCTCGCTCTCTCTCTCTCCATCCCTCCCACTATAAACAATTTAATTCTCTTTAACTCCCTACACTGTAAATCGACGACATGAAGTCTACGAATGAAAACTGATCGAGGAATCCTTCCACCTCTACCCCTCACTCCATCTCAGTTTGTCACTCTACTTCCTACTTCTTCTACCCTCCCTCTCTCTCTATACTACTCCGTTTGTCAATCCACTTTCTAATTCCTCTTCCTCTCTCTCTATACTAGTAAATACAATCCCCCCCCCCAAAAAAAAAATGTTTTTCTCTATATATTAAGAACTTTTTAAGAGTAACTTATTCACTATTTTGAAAATTTGGACGTGAACAACAATTATTATTGAGTGGCTTCTATTTGTAGTATAGCAATATAAGATTGCCCTTACCAATGAAACGGTCGTAAATAGGTGGATAAAATCCTTTTTTTAATGCTTACTCGTGTTTTCTCTTTTATTCTCTCTCTCACTCTCTCTCTCTCTCTCCCCCTCTCTCTCTCTCTCTCTCTCTCTCTCTCTCTCTCTCTCTCTCTCTCTATATATATATATATATATATATATATATATATATAAATACAGTATCGGAGAAAGCTTTTTAGCGATACTCCGGCCAAATTCCAACTCACTCAACAAACATTAGGAAATAAGTGATTATATTCCCAATTATGCGTTCGGGGTGCTAACTAAAAGTATTGCGTGGAAAATTGGCTGTATTATTTCATATGAGACATATCGAATATATCTCTTCCCAGACGGACGTCTCGTTTCATTATAGGATTCATACAATTTGGGTTAAATTATACCAATTTATGCAAGACCTTGTATACCATCAATAGATATATATTCAAGTGGGCTCCTATAATTCATCAGTGGGTGCCCCAATAATACTAATATTGATAATCTAACCAACATCAGTATTTAGCGATAATCATCATCTGTGCCTGAGGTATCTGTCAGGTTGCCAGTGCAGCAGTTCTAAAGAAATGCTCAAACTGATTCAAAAATGAGGAAGTAAATTACCGCCAAAAAAACAATGCATGCGCATGACAATGAACTCTAAAAGGAATTCAGGCCACGTGCTCAGAACTCAATTGGGAATTGAAAAAATATCTATGTGTGTACAACATTTGATGACACACACAGATATTTTCTCGGGCAAAATAACATTATATATATATAAGGGTTAACAAAATATCGTTATAGGTAATCTAGTTAGAGGTTAGGAATACTTCGTATTGTGAATAGTTTTAGCGTACGGCGTTGTTTGACTCAACAAGAGGTTTACGTAGGTGGCGAGTTTATGATTTCTCTTCTATTCCTATAATATAAGTATATCTTGGAGTAATAATATCGAAAGAGTGAAGAATAACATGGGCAACTGTACAAAAAAGGGTTTTATTTACAGTCTGTAAACAAAGCCTGTTTTGTGTCTTCTTCATCTTCTTATATATATATATATATATATATATATATTTATATAACCAAAAGTGTATATGGTCCGTTGATTATTCAACGAATTCAATTTTACAATAGATTAGAAGCACTCGACAATTATTTATCTGGAGTATAAAATGGAATAGAATCAGTTATATATCTGAGTATCTGCCATTACAGGAATTGATGATTCAAATACCGTAGCGGGATGTCGCATATCCAATCTCTTATATATTTATCTGATGAAAACGTACTGAAACACCATTGTACCTTTGAAATATGTATAATAAAATATATACTTTGGTTACGATATTTCTCATTTATTAATATTTTGAATAATATTATATATACACACACATATATATATATATATATATATACAGCCCCCCAACACACACACACACACACTCACATATATATATATATATATATATATATGCATTAACAGAGAAAGCTTTAAGCAATACTCCGACCGACTTCCGTCTCACTCAACAAACATTAGGATATACCTTAGTATAATCCCAATTATACGTTTGGGGTGCTAACTATACGTATTTTGCGGATAGCCAGTTGTGTTATTTTATATGAGACATAATTAAATACATCCCTCTTTCCAAAATAAAGGCTCAACAATGGCTTAGGAGCTCAATTTATCAAGAGTATATATTGAGTTTTTTAAACTCAAAATATACTTTATATATATATATATATATATGTGTGTGTGTCTGTATATATATATATATATATATATATATATATATATATATATATGTGTGTGTATATATTGAGTTTAAAGAAGTCAATATATACTTTTGATAAATTGAACTCATAACCCACTGTTGAGCCTTTAATATGTTGAATGGACATGGGTGCAATGTTTTAGTACGCGGTGCCATGTGCGATTCCTCTCTCTTAACAAATGCGCATTCTAATGAAATTAGTAGTGGGGTGATTACTGATCCGAACATCCACTGAAGACCATTGGATCTCTAAACCCCTCCACAGAATTGCGAAACAGTTCTACCCAAAGCTGTCTGGATGTTGATAGTTATCATAATCGGTTTGTAAATCTTAATTTATCCTGTTCATTGAGTCTTGCGAACCGTATTATCTTTAGTCAATATTTACCTCAACCTGGCGTTTTTTTTCCCGTGATTTGAACGCATATATTTATATATCTGTGTTTATCTCTCTTTATTGTAATATATATATATATATATATATATATATATATATATATATATATATATATATATATATATATATATATATATATACGATATTAATAAATGGAAACTATATTTATAAAAGCATATTTATTTCATTATACATATTTCAGGGATACCATATTAAATTATGGTATGCCTTCATCAGACAAAATATAATATATAACAGTTTTACAAATAGCTTTGACGTACCCTTTGACGTATCCATTTATTAATATCGTATATCTACTCCAAAAACTTGTCGAATGCTTTATATCAGTTATAAAAATATTTACTTCTTGTATGCCAACAACTTTAAATGGAAAAAGAGTAATATTAATTATAGATTATTATTATTACTCTTTTTCCATTTCTAATTACCTCATGTACTTTCTCCTCCGCTATATATATATATATATATTGTATGCCCTTTGTGTTTGTGTAGCCTCTGCGCACCCTCTGCACCATACTATCGACGCCACCCCATCTATGGTTCAGATAACCACCCGACTCCCGGGAATGTATATGACCGCAGCTAGTAAACAAGGACCCACACCCCACCCTCCCGCACCAAAATTAGACTTATCGTCCCCTACTTTTGCTCTTTACTCTCTTTACTCTTTGTTCTTGAATGTTTGGTCGGTAGAGTCCATAACACCAATCAAACCCCTTTTATAGCTCTGACGAATCCTACGGTTACGTAAGGAAGAAACATTGTAAGCCAATAAAAATCTTTTGATGTTGTAGACGCTCTTGTGTTCTTTTTCATATATATATATATATACATATATTAAATAGTTAAACAAGATTAAATGAGTATATCAAAGAATGAGTTTTACAGTAGATTAGAAGCACTCTACGGTGAATAATTTTCCAGAGTTATTAATATTAAAATACAAATATTAATAAAATAGATGTTCTTTTGATCACTTACATTTTATTATACATATTTCGGATGTACACCAGTACGTCCTCATCAGACAAAATATAATGATACATGACATACCCTGAGATGTTAAATGGTTAATATTTAATCAAGGTAGTGATTAACCTAAGAGAAAATTTAACATTTATACCCTAATAATGAGAAAATGCGAAAACGTAATAAATTCAATAGAGAATGTGTGAGTAAGAAAAACGTTGGTTAATGTGACAGCTATAGAGATTTTAATATGTATGATACTACAAGTTATGTTTAACTAGGAAAACATCTCATGAATTATAACAGTCAATGAGAGCCACTGAAATAAGATTTATAGAGAGGGAAAGATAAGGGGGGTAATATATGCAGAAGGAGATTTTTTCCGAAAGTTAAACGGGTAAGTTTGAAAATACTTAATTTATGCTATTTTAGAGTGAAGAATCAAGATTTTAGGTTTTTTTTAAAATTGCTGGTTATTTATATTTATTAGTTTTGTAAATTCTATAAGTGTGTTAACATTTCTAAACTTCTGAATTTTATGAGGATAACATTTAAAGGATTTAGCTGGCCAGCGAAAAGGAAAGTTTACACTGTTGAATATTTTCCAAAATGTAAACTTTAACGAAGATAACACTGGTCAACAACCAAAATGGTTCTTACATGTGAATATGTGCATCTTACTAATTTCATAGCACTAAATTCAGTTTTAATATTCATTTTTTGCTATCGGACCAGAATGCCTTAATATGAGATCGAAAATATATTCCTCGTATTTCATTATTTATCCATTGTGTAACATATGATGACTTAGATATAAACATATTAACTTATTAATAAAAATATATAAACATATTTTTATAAAATACACATATGGAACAATCACAGGGAATAATTTGTAAAGTATGTAAGCACACATAGCTAGGTAGGTAACCAATTAAAGTTTAACTAGAACTTAAATATAAATACCTTTTAACATGATTAATCTCCTTTGTATATATTTCTTTAAATAAAAAATATATTTCACCAATTAATTAGTAAATCACAGTAGTCAAATCCTTGATGGTCACCAAAGGAGAAGATCCAACTATCTGCGTTTACAAAGCAAATGCAAATCTGTGAATGACTCGAACCACGGGATGCATTTTTTAAAAATACGCACATCGCACAGCGTCATCCCAGTGACCTGAATAGGATTATCGACAGCTAGAAATGGCAGCCGAGTCCATTCAACTGAGTTAGCTCTACAATTAAGGGGCTATATATATATATCCAAAATTAAATTAAGGGTTGTCATGTCTGAGAGACATGCGCCAAATCCACTGCAGAATAAGCTCAAAGATTCCAATGAATAGATCCGAGCATTTCATATCAACTAGAAATAGATTGACATATATATATATATATATATATATATATATATAAAATAAACATATGGAACAATCACAGGGAATACTTTGTAAAGTATGTAAGCACACATAGCTAGGTAGGTAACCAGTTAAAGTTTAACTAGAACTTCAAATATAGATACCTTTTAAAATGATTATTCTCCTTTGTATATATTTCTTTAAATAAAAAATATATTTCACCAATTAATCAATAAATCATAGTAGTCAAATCCTGGATGGTCACCAAAGGAGAAGATCCAACTATCTGCGTTTACAAAGCAAATGCAAATCTGTGAATGACTCGAACCACGTGTTGCATTTTTAAAAAATACACACATCGCACAGCGTCATCCCATAGAAATATATACAAAGGAGATTAATCATTTTAAAAGGTATCTATATTTGAAGTTCTAGTTAAACTGGTTACCTACCTAGCTATGTGTGCTTACATACTTTGCAAATTATTCCCTGTGATTGTTCCATATGTTTATTTTATATATATATATGTCAATCTATTTCTCGTTGATATGAAATGCTCGGATCTATTCATTGGAATCTTTGAGCTTACTCATAGTGGATATGGCGCATGTCTCTCAGACATGACAACCCTTAATTTAATTTTGGATATATAAACATATTTTTATTTATTTTTTTAACACTTAGTATATTAACAAAACATTTCTGAACAACATTCTGAACACAAGAAAATATTTCAAAACATTTCTAAAAAAATATCTGGATTTTGCTTTTACGCTTGTTTTGCTGGCTCTCCTCACGTTGCAGTGTCCAGCAGTAGTCGCCCATCATGTTGGGATTGAACCGACCCTGATACCTACTCTCCATTATGGCAATGTCCTGGTGAAACCTCTGTCCATGTTCATCACTGATGTCTCCTAGATTACTTGGGAAGAAATGAAGCTTCAACGACATTCATGAACCCAGAGCGCGCTAATTTTGTATCATGGTTTCAACAATTTCTTTATAGTTGTCTGCACGGTGGTTTCCAAGTTCTGTGTCACATCTACAAATGATTTCCATGCATTAGTCTCCAAAGGGTTTAGTATTTTCGTAAACTCACCATCATTAACCAGCATACGAATCTGAGGACCATTCAAAAACCCTGCTTTTAACTTTGCTTCAGATACCACTCTACCCAATTTCTTACACAAGTACTGAAACCCATTACACGTATGATCCATGCTTTTAATAAAGTTTTTGGCCAAGCCTAATTTGAGATGTAATGGAGGGAGGAATACTTTTTCTGGATCCACAAGAGGTTTGTACAGACAGTTGGATCTACCGGGTGCATCCTTTGGTCTTGTTGGTCAATCCTTCTTCATGTAGTGCTCCGCATCTGCTCTACTATTCCACAAACATAGAAAACACATATGCTTTGTGTAACCAGTCTGAAGACCTAGAAGTAGACTAATTAAGTTGTTTATGACGATGACGAGCGGTTGTAATGCCGACGCCAGGTTCCAGCAGGTTTCGTTGCTTCAGTCTTGATCCCAGGAGCTCTGCCTTTTCTTTAGACAAATGTAGGTCTCTAATGAGATCGTGAAGCGTTTCCTGGTTAAATGGTATGGGTTCACTTGTCTTATGTTCGTCTTGATAGTCATCATCAATAGGGGTGCTACTGGAATCAGAATCAGAGATTAGCTCGTGTTCAGCAGGATTGCTGACGAGATATCGGGTATTGAAGTGTAGTTTGTGTCTTCACAGTTATTCCTTGGATGTTTATATGGCAGAAGTAGCAATCGTTATCGTGTTCTTTTGGTTCTCGCCACACCATTGGTACGGCAAATGGCAAACCAGAGCTTCGTTTCTCATTCTTCCATTCACTTAGGTGATTAACACATGACCTACACGCTATATGAGGCACCCATTTATTGTCCTGGTCTCCTAACGGAGATTTGAAGTAGCATTTGTAGTTTACTCGAACTGCTTTTGTGATTGGTTTCTTTATGCTTTCTGGGGTAAAGAGTCCACAAATATAGCAAAATCGGTCCGAGTCATTTACACATTTCCGGCGTTCCATCTCTCCCACTAGTCAAAGTTGTTGTGAATTATCCAAGAATAGCTGAGGATAGTTACAATTCTGTGATCTGAAACAAAAGCAGTAAGTATGAATTAGTTAACAACTAAATATAGTGGATACAATTGGATGAAGTAATATGAGCCACATAGCTATGGGTCATAAACATGGATATGCTGGTTCTCGAAAACTAAACCCGATACAGCTTAACCGTTGTCATATTCAGATTCTGCACACTTGATTACCCTAGAATCATACTAAATTATACCAGAACCATGAAATGAATATTTTTTTGTTGACCAGTGTAATCGATGTCAACATATTCGGTATGTAAAGCTTATGAAGTACTTATTGTTAGAAATATTTAAATAAGGATTATGTATATAGATATATATTAATGAGCCAGTTATTTTAGGTAAATGATAACGAAAATAAAGTTAAATATATACCTATATATAAAACAGGGTGTATAACCATTAAAACTTGGTTGTCAGACGTATATAATCAACAGGGAAAAACATTAATGGCCTTTAATATTGCATTATCTTATAACTATCTATAGAAGAAATAACGCTCTTATGAAAGACACTTGTTCAATAACACGCCGGGACATTGATATACATAACATAATATTATTAACTTTGATCCATACCATTATTTCTTTATTTCTCTATCTTTATCTTCCTATCTAAGTTTTAAATTTTAGTTTAATATCCAACCCATACATTTTTACGGAACTTATTTCTAACTGTGAATCTTTCATGCGTTTACATTTTTGATCGCTTATTTATAATATGTATGTAATTATATATTCTAAGTTTTTAAATATACCTACTGCATTTTTATATCCATGATTCAAATATAGAGGAAATATCCAAAATATAAATTATTATAGACCTTATTTTGAACTCTGAATTATCCATGCATTTATTATTGTTTTTTCTTATATATATGTATGTATTTAACTGTAACACGTCGAATTTTATTATATAAAATTATAACCGTTATCATTTACCTAAAGTATACTCTATCACTAATACCTAATATATATCCATATATACCTCCCTGTATCTTTCTATACATAATTTTTAGCTAACTTCTAAATTTCGTGATTATTATTTATTTTGAACTATGAATAATGAATGCATTTACACTCTGTTATATATAGGTATATATTTAACTTTAGCATGCCTCAATCTATTATTTTATTTTTATTTTCGTTATCATTTACCTAAAATATACTGGCTCATTAATATATCTCTATATACATAATCCTTATTTAAATATTTCTAACAATAAGTACTTCATAAGTTTAACATACTGAATATGTTGACATTGATTATCTTCGTTAAAGTTTACATTTAGGAAAATATTCAACAGTGTAAACTTTCCTTTTCGCTGGCCAGCTAAATCCTTTAAATGTTATCCTCATAACATTCAGAAGTTTAGAAATGTTAACACACTTATAGAATTTACAAAACTAATAAATATAAATAACCAGCAATTTAAAAAAAAACCCTAAAATCTTGATTCTTCACCCTAAAATAGCATAAATTAAGTATTTTTAAACTTAACCGTTTAACTCTCGGAAAAAATCTCCTTCTCTTTCCCTCTCTATAAATCTTATTTCAGTGGCTCTCATTGACTGTTATAATTCATGAGATGTTTTCCTAGTTAAACATAACTTGTAGTATCATACATTTTAAAATCTCTATAGCTGTCACATTAACCAACGTTTTTCTTACTCACACATTCTCTATTGAATTTATTACGTTTTCGCATTTTCTCATTATTAGGGTATAAATGTTAAATTTTCTCTTAGGTTAATCACTACCTTGATTAAATCTTATCCTATATATGTCATATATCATTATATTTTGTCTGATGAGGACGTACTGTTGTACATCCGAAATATGTATAATAAAATGTAATTGATCAAAAGAACATCTATTTTATTAATATTTGTATTTTAATATATATATATATACATATATGTGTGTGTGTGAGTATATATATGTATGTGTAAGCCACAGGAATACAGTACTACCTCACATATATTATAGGGTGTATGCTTGTAACGTATAATCCAGAATCAGTAGAATACAGTCTGTTATCTATTCTGATAAATAATCTGAGCCAACAATCTTGATAATTTTCCTTTTTCGCACAGTAAATGCATTTCCATAACATTTACTTTTATTACTACCACACTGCTTCCTTTGAACACCTGCAGTGTTGATCAATTGTTCTCTGTGTTACTTTGATTATTCCACAACATCAGATAAGAAAATTACTATTTCTATCCAACAGGCTATATCATCATAAGAATGGCGTCATCCGCGAAATGAATATGGATGGTGATTATATCTTTCGGCGATCAAAGATATTTAGACCTGGAACCCGCATGCCATATATATATGCACATGTGCATCAAACGAGACAATATGTTAACGTAATAAACAAGAAAAAGAGGGAATCTATGATTTCTCGTCGTTCTGCGTAAATTAAAATTCTAATGTCCTTCAAACCATATAGTGGCGTTTTATAAAAGGAAGGAAATGTTACCCAATGTGGACCTACATATATAAATATTTGATGTTCACATTTGGATCGGCTTTGATCATACCTCATTTTGAGTAGAACTGACACGGGGATAAAATACATCAAAAATGAAATAATTCTTACGTACAAGAATTAGCAACTTCCCCCGCGTATAGTTTTGCAAAGGAAACCAACAATATAAATAAGATTTTCTATAAATCAACGATTAATTACTTCAATTTATTGTATATTTTCAATGCAAAAATGATCAATATCTATACAGGAGTGACTCATTCCTTGTCTGCTTCAATACACTTATGTATGAGTATTTAACATTAGAGAAAAAAAAGTATAATCTATATACTGATGAGTTTAATATTGTAGTTTCAACAAGTGAACAGAAAGACAGATTTACAAATACATTTACTCATGCACACACACATGTATGTATGTATGTATGTATGTATGTATGTATGTATGTATGTATGTATGTATGTATGTATGTATGTATGTATGTATAATGTCAGGTCACCAGTTGGTGCTACTGGTAACATGTATCCCAGTACAACCAGTCTCATGGTCGGGTCGTTGGCGACTAAACTGGCAACCCCACCAAGGTTTCTTGGTGAGGAGGGTGACTTTGGACATCCTGCAGGACTAAAAATAAAACCCGTCAAAGGGCAAAGGAACTCTTAAGAGTCGATGACCATCCAAAATCACCGGGAGAGATGACCCCTTAGCCTTGTCAAGGCAGAATTCTAGGAGAAGGAAAACTCTGATATAACACCTGCAACCCTGATGGTATCCAATGATGTTGACTTGTTCTTCTTTTTGGTACAAATCATCTTGGTTAAGAGAGTGGGACTGGCTTTGTGCAGTGCCTTTGCTCACTATAAAAGCTTCACGGCACAGGCATTGCTTTATATCTGGAGATCTCTCTGCACTTGTAATCACATGGTACCATGGGCCCAGCACTATGTGTCAATAATTGTCAAGAGTGTAGTGTTTGTACCAGAGTTTTCAAATCGCTGGCTGGACTGAAAAGTCACACTCGTTCAGCGCATCCGTAGGGGTTCTCCTACATGGATATAAAGTAGTGGCCGTACTCGAAAACGAGTTGGCAGCCGCCATGTATGTATGTATATATGTCAGGTCACCAGTTGGTGCTACTGGTAACATTTATCCCAATACAACCTGTCTCATGGTCGCGTCGTTGGCGACTAAACTGGCAACCACACCAAGGTTTCTTGGTGAGGAGGGTGGCTTTGGACATCCTGCAGGACTATAAACAAAACCTGTCAAAAGGCAAAGGGGCTCCTAAGAGTCAATGGCCATCCAAAATCACCGGGAGAGATGACCCCTTAGCCTTTGTCAAGGCAGAATTCTAGGAGAAGGAAAACTCTGATATAACACCTGCAACCCTGATGGTATCCAAAGATGTTGACTTGTTCTTCTTTTTGGTAAATATCATCTTGGTTAAAGAGAGTGGGACTGGCTTTGTGCAGTGCCTTTGCTCACTATAAAAGCTTCACGGCAGAAGCATTGCTTTATATCTGGAGATCTCTGCGCTTGTCGTCACATGGTACCATGGGCCCAGCACTATGTGTCAATAATTGTCACAAGTGTAGTGTTTGTACCAGAGTTTTCAAGTCGCTGGCTGGACTAAAAGGTCACACTCATTCAGCGCATCGGTAAGGGTTCTCCTACATGAATATAAAGTAGTGGCCGTACTCTAAAATGAGTTGGCAGCCACCATGTATGTATGTATGTATGTATGTATGTATGTATGTATGTATGTATGTATGTATGTATGTATGTATGTATGTATGTGTGTGTGTATGTATGTATGTATGTATGTATGTATGAGATCTCTCTGCACTTGTCATCACATGGTTCCATGGGCCCAACACTATGTGTCAATAATTGTCACAAGTGAAGTGTTTTTACCAGAGTTTTCAAGTCGCTGGCTGGGCTAAAAAGTCACACTCGTTCAGCGCATCGGTAGGGGTTCTCCTACATGGATATAAAGTAGTGGCCGTACTCGAAAACGAGTTGGCAGCCACCATGTATGTATGTATGTATGTAGGTATGTATGTCAGGTCACCACTTGGTGCTACTGGTAACATGTATCCCAGTACAACCTGTCTCATGGTCGGGTCGTTGGCGACTAAACTGGCAACCTCACCAAGGTTTCTTGGTGAGGAGGGTGACTTTGGACATCCTGCAGGACTAAAAACAAAACCTGTCAAATGGCAAAGGAGCTCTTAAGAGTCAATGGCCATCCAAAATCAGTGGGAGAGATGCCCCCTTAGCCTTTGTCAAGGCAGAATTCTAGGAGAAGGAAAACTCTGATATAACACCTGCAACCCTGATGGCATCCAATGATGTTGACTTGTTCTTCTTTTTGGTAAATATCATCTTGGTTAAGAGAGTGGGACTGGCTTTGTGCAGTGCCTTTGCTCACTATAAAAGCTTCACGGCACAGGCATTGCTTTGTATCTTGAGATCTCTCTTCACTTGTCGTCACATGGTACCAAAGGCAAAGCACTATGTGTCAATAATTGTCACAAGTGTAGTGTTTGTACCAGAGTTTTCAAGTCGCTGGCTGGACTAAAAAGTCACTCGTTCAGCGCATCGGTAGAGGTTCTCCTACATGGATATAAAGTAGTGGCCGTACTCGAAAACGAGTTGGCAGCCACCATGTATATGTGTGTACATATGTGTGTATATATATATGTGTGTGCATATGTATGTATGTATATGTGTGTGTACATGTATATGTGTACATATATGTGTATATATATGTGTACATATATATATATATATATGTGTGTGTGCATAGGTATGTATATATGTGTATATGTGTGTACATATATATGTATATGTATGTGTGTACATATATGTGTATATATGTGTGTACATATATGTGTATATATGTGTGTACATATATATGTATATGTGTGTGTATATATATGTGTGTGACTGGCTTTGTGCAGTGCCATTGCTCACTATAAAAGCTTCACGGCACAGGCATTGCTTTATATCTGGAGATCTCTCTGCACTTGTCGTCACATGGTACCATGGGCCCAACACTAAGTGTCAATAATTGTCACAAGTGTAGTGTTTGTACCAGAGTTTTCAAGTCGCTGGCTGGACTAAAAAGTCACACTCGTTCAGCGCATCGGTAGGGGTTCTCCTACATGGATATAAAGTAGTGGCCGTACTCGAAAACGAGTTGGCAGCCACCATGTATGTATGTATGTATGTTCTTCTGGTATTATATTTTCACAAATTTTGGCCAAAAAGAGAGAGAGAGTCGCTTTCTAACATATACACGAGACTCGCTCATTGGAACTAACACAACATCATCTAGGTAGATATGTATGTATGTCTGCATGCAGTCATGTGTGTGCAGGTATAGATGTTACTGTATGTGTGGATGGTTTGAGTTGTATGTGTGCATGTGCATATGCTTTTTATCTGTACATGGGTATATGCAGTTATTAGATGCAAAATGTTAGAAATATGTAAAATACATATTTTTACTGTTCCATTAATGGATTGTACTTGTAATTTCCTAACTAGTTGTGTTCTTTCTGTTCCTGTGAAGCCCAGCTTCTCAAGATTTGTATTGAGGCAGTTACTAACATATCCTAATGCCCCAATAACCACAGGCATAAATCTGAAGGTTTAATCAGGGTGGAATATCTGCAGATGTCTCATCAGTTCTGCATAAATATTTCCCTTTTCGCTAATCTTCGATATTATATTGGCATCTGCTGCGCAGTTACTTCCACTACTGTGCATGCCTTCTTTCCCCTGTCCCATATCAATATGTCTGGTCTGTTATGCTTGCACTTTATTGGGGTTTTTAATGGAACATTCCACCAGTACTCTTTTATATTATATATATGTATGTATTCCACATTGCTGTAGCTTTTAATCTGTTTGTCATCGGGGCTATCCTTTCTACGGATTGCATTGTACAGTGTTTTGGCCACTACATTATAAATAGATAGTACCGCGATGACATCTTTGGACAGCTGCTTTTGACATGGGTGATATCTTCGATGTTAATTTTGCAGAGTCTGCACTTGTCACATCTGGGTGTTTTGCCTACATCCCTATCTCTTTTGTGAATCAGGTATTTCGTGTTGATTTACTGTTCTTGGATTGCAAAAGCGTATCTTTCAAAGTGGGAGCCAATATAGCGGTTGTTGGTCCAAGATAGACTACATTGTTTATCTATATTACTCTCACTCTGGAGCTTCCTGGCAACATATCCATACATGATTTTTTTGCTGATAAGCATGCAGTTTTTCATCCATGGATTCATTGCAGTACTGCTGAGCAACTTCCCTGTATGTGAGTTTTTGATTATCACACTGGGAATATCTTTCAAGGAGTTCCTTCCCAACTCTCATGATTTTATCTGTCTCATGCAGATAGACTTGCTCGACAGTGGCCTCCTACGTTTTGAGGTTCGAGATGTTGTCGAAGGGATATGATGCGACATTCAAATGCTGTCTGGACTGATGTTAGGCCTCTGCCTCCCTGCTTACGTTTCAAGTAGAGGTGGTCTATGTCACTGCTGGTGTGGTTTTTTCGGTGTTGTCTAGTATCTTTCGAGTCCTAATATGTATGTATGCATGTATGTATGTATGTATGTGTGTGTATATGTATGCATGTATGCCCTTAGTTATATGTGTAGATGTGCATATATTTCTGTATCGATACATGTGTATCTACAGTTATTGCATGCTGAATTTTTGTTGAGCTTTACTTATTTTTACAGTTGCATTAATAGACTGTATTTACAACTTCCTAACAAGCCGTACCCTTTGTGACTCAGTGACGCCCAGCTTTTCAAGATTTGTACTGAGGCAATATGTAACATATCACACAGCTCCAATGGTCACAGCACGAATCTAAACGCATAGTCAGGGTGGAATATTTGTAGATTCCTCATTAATTCAGCATAAATATTCTAATTTTCAGAAATCTTTTGCATTATATTGACATCTGCATTTCATGCTGGCTATGGCTGCTTTTCTCTATCTCATATCACTAAGCTTGGAATACTGTTTGCATTTTACTGGGGGTTTAGTCTGGAACATTCCATCAGTACTCTTTCATATTACTATCTTCTATGTTAATACTCATGATAATCCTTTCTATGGCATGCATTGTCTATTCCTTTGACCACAACATCATGCCTCATAGATAGATACTATAGTGATAGCATCTTTGGACGGCTGCCTATGATGTGGGTGTCATTCTCAATGTTTATACCGTAGGGACTCTATCTGCTGTAACATTTAGTTCTTTTGCCTGCATTCTTCTCTCTTTTGTGCACAAGGTGTTTCATTGTTATATTATGTTTGTGGATTACAAAAGCATATCCTTCAAAATTTGGGCCAGTATACCGGTAGTTGGAGAAGATAAACTAATTTGTTTATCGATATTACTGTGTGAAGCTTTTCATCCATGGATTCATAACAGTGTTGCTGTGAAATTTCCTTGGGGGTTCGCTTTTGGGTATCAAAAGGACCTCCTTCTAAACTTTCATGATGTTATCTACCTAATGTAGACGGATTTATATGATAGATGAGTGATGGGTTTCTATGCTTGATGGTTCATAGATGTCGGATGAATATAATATGACACTCAAATGCTATTTGAATTGATGTTAAGCCTCTGCCTCTCGGACACCGTATATATATATATATATATATATATATATATATATATATATATATATATATATATATATATATATATATATATATATAATAATGATATTATTATTTATACTTATATATCAACTATATATAATTATAAATAGGAAAGGTCAGTATTTTTTATTTTTTACCACCTTATTACCTGTATGAAAAATTGGTTCAATGTAAATACATCAGATGTATCACAGAGCAGGAATATAAAGTACAGAACAATCAAATCTATGTTTAATACATGTTATTGTTAACAATCGTTTCTTCTAAACAGCCATATGGATTCATCGGAGCATTGGCAAGATTTAAATACATAATTAAATTCCTATTCAACAGAACAAACATAAAGATACTTTGATATTATTGTTGCTATCAACAGTGCCATATTCAAAGAGTGTGAAGATGTTGTAGCAATGGGTATCATAAAGCGTATTATACGCTTTATTATGCTCATTGCTTCAGACCACAACATCTTCACTCTCTTTCAATATGACACTGTTGATAACATCAATAATATCAACGTATCTTTATGATTGTTCTGTTGAATAGGAATTTAATTATGTGTTTAAATTTTGACAATGCTCCGATGAAATCAAACGGCTGTTTGGAAGAAACGATTGTCAGCAATAAAATGTATTAAACATAGATTTTATTGTTCTTTACTTTATATATATATATATATATATATATATATATATATATTCAGGTTTGAAGGTTCACCACTGGATAGAGCTGGTCAATTCCGTATGGTCAATCTTAATGTAATAATATGGAGATACTCAACGTAAAGTAGTTCAACCGACTTCGTTTTTGTAGTTGGTGGTGCTATTACGGAGTTAAATATTATAATAAAATAACAGGAGGCTGGAGTTGTGTAAATCCTTGAAAGGTTGATTATACTATGATCATTTCAATGACCGGGTTCCGTATGAATCCGGTGATATCATCAGGTATTCGAAATACAATAAATGAATGTAATAGATAAAATCCATGGGGCTGAAAATCAAAGACCGGAGGACGACCGACCATCTAACATCTTCCAGTTTAGCCGCTCACCCTCAAGTGCTGGCTATTCGGTCTACTTGAGGCCATCTGGTGAGGGGGGTAAAACTTATAGTGTGCTACTAACCTCCCGGTCAAATAGAAAGGGAGAGGAAGATAAGTCAGCGTTAATATCATGCTACACGAAAAAAGACAGAAAGAAGGGGGAAGAAAAGGAAGAAGAAGAAAAGTCAGCATTAATGTCGAACTACAAGAAGAAAGACAGAAAGAAAGAGGAAGAAAAGTCCGTACGAATGTCAAGCTAGTCAGGCCAGGAATGGCGCGAAAATAATTTCAGGCAAGAAGGTCTTATATTTTTTCAAAATTTTTTCAAAACTCAGATAGGTAAATATTCTATAAGATACAATGATTTGATTAATCCGAAAGAGATCTAAAATTACTATGCCAAACTTCGGTACAGTTTTAGAATACAATTTCAAACAGAATAAAGTATTTTGGGGAAGTTGGGTAAAACAACAAATCAAATAAGCACATGTTCCTACACATTTACGATAAAAAATTAAAGAAGGATGTGTCAGAGGCATTGACAAAAAGGTGGGAAGGCAAGACAGATGAAGCATGCAGTTGTATACATATATGCATACATGCATTCATATATGCATAGTGACATATGGTCATCCATGCTCATTTTCATTCTTTTCCTTTGAAATATCAAAGAACCAACTGGTGTGAGTAGTAGTTATATAGCATATTTCTGCTTCACACTATATTTCCATAACCCTTATTTACATATATGTAGATATCTATATATACATAAACAAGCAGGCACGTACATACACACCCACACGCATATATATATATATATATATATATATATATATATATATATATATATATATATAAATATATGTATATATATATATATATATATATATATATATATATATATATATACACATATGTATGTATATATACATATGTATTTATATATACATATGTATTTATATATATATATATACACATATGTATGTATATATATATATACATATGTATTTATATATATATGTATATATATATATATATATGTATATATATATATGTATATATATATATATATATAAGTGTACATATATATGTGTATATATATATATATATATATGTGTATGTATATATATATATATGTATATACATATGTGTATATATATATATATACACATATATATATATATGTATATACATATGTGTATATATATATATATATACATATATTAATATACATATATATATATATACATATATTAATATACATATATATATATATATACATATATATTTATATGTATATAGATATCGATATAGATATATATGCATCAATACACACATATATACATGCATACATATTTATATATATGCATTGGGGGGGGGGGGTTTATAAAAATATACATATACTGCATAGACTCACGTATGCACACCTGCATATGTGTGTATGTATTAATGATATACTATTTGTTGTTTCTTCTTTTGTGTGTATAGGCATGACTCTTTATGTATGCTGTTTGGCACAGGCATGAAACTTTGTTCGAATATAGCCTTTCATATTAAAAAATACTTATGGGTCGAAATACTCGTATCACACGAATTATAAGCAACATTTTCAGACATTTCATGAATATATTGTCCATGAACTTTCATCAGAGATTCAATATATACATTTTACCGATATTGTAAAATAGATATTGTATTGCGGATTGTTTTTAGAGTATTGATTTTGAGAATAATATAACAAGACCTACAAGCATCTATGACACACTCGAATGGTTAAGAGTATTTTCAATAGCTTTATCCTTCAGCACAAGAGACAATTATTTCCGTGTGTTATGTATCATGTGCGAATGAGTTGTTTGTGTTTTGGCAAACTTTCATAATATGGTATAAAATCTTGAATAATCATTCCTGGTACAAAGTATTTAGTGGTACCACTCGTTACTTATCATTCTTGTAAGGAATCTCGTATTCTTGTTCTCGTATTCTTACTGAAGTTGATATTAAGTACACTTAACGAGTTCTAGTTCAAGGAATATTACACTGACATAATGGATCGATAAAATCACTTGCAGATGGTGTACAGTAATGTTTTACCCGGATTGAAAACATTACCTCTTGAAATATACTGTTGTTAATTTATCGATTATCACGTTTTGAATGAAGAAGTGCTAGAACAGAAAGATTTGAAATAGCTGTCAAATGAGTAGTATGAATTATCAAATACTTGTATCGCTTACAGAATTAAATAAATACTTTGTGCATTAATCCAATTGAAAAATCACATTGAAAAGGAAGATATATAACAATTTATACAATGGCTTGTAATGGTATTTCATGGGAAGAGAGCAACAGGATGACAGATCTAAGAAAATTATATTTTATCGTCCAGTTTATATATATATATATATATATATATATATATATATATATATATATATATATATATATATATATATATATGTATATAATACAAGATCAAAAGATGGTTAAAAGAGTTCCATGTATATTATTATGCGCATTTCAAAAACAAACATCATCATGAGATGACATTTGCGTTTTCGTCAGATAAAATAGGGATACATGATATGAAGGTTAACAAACACTTGTGAATAGTGAAGTTTTAAATCAACATATGAAAAGTAATTTAAGATTGATGTGTGATATTGGGAAAAAAAGAGAGTTGGAAAGGGTGAAAAAGAGGAAGAGCTGAGAGTAAAGAATGGTGGGGGAGGAGTATAATATCATCGCACATATTATTAAACCTTTCAATATACAAACCTTAATTTAATATTATTCTTAATTTGTTTTCTCTTCAACTGTTTATTTTCAAATTCTTTTAAATTATATATTATCTTCCAACGGCTTTTTAACCTCTCTCTCTGAAATAATTTTTTTTTCTCAGTTATAAAGGCTATCTCTCTCTTTCTATCACCCATCTCTCCTCCTATCTCATCCTTCCTTATTATACTCCTCCCCCACCATTCTTTACTCTCATCTCCTCCTCTTTTTCACCCCCCCCCCTCACTTTTCTTCCCAATATCACACATCAATCTTAAATTACTTTTCATATGTTGATTTAAAACTTCACTATTCATAAGTGTTTTTTAACCTTCATATCATGTATCCCTATTTTATCTGACGAAAACGCAAATGTCATCTCATTATGATATTTGTTTTTGAAATGCGCATAATAAAATCCATGGAACTCTTTTAACCATCTTTTGATCTTATATTATTTATACTCCAGTCCTACAAACTGTAGAGTGCTACTTATCCGATATCTGCATTGCTTTATTGTGCTACAATAAAACTCACCTCCTATATATATATATATATATATATATATATATATATATATATATATATATATATATATATATATATTGAAGGCCAATCGGAGGCAGATTATGCATAAGAAAATGAAAAGGAAAAGAGGAAACAGGGGAAGCTGTAAAACAGCTAGAAGTTTCTCTTGTTGAATGAATTTTTTCGTAGCTTCCATGTACTCTAAGATTTTGTTTATATTTGGTAGACCCGTAATCAAATATTGAACTTCCAATCTTGGTAGTTTTTTAAATATTGGTTTTAGCATGGCTCCTCTCAGACTGATAGCTATAGTTTCTACATTGGAACAAATCGTGTCAAAGAGATTCTGGAAAGTCACCACAAGAACATAGAGGTGAATCTCTATGGCATGTTCTTGATAGAAGTAGTTGTCCAGCTCGAAGCCAGTCTTTTTTTATTCGCATTACGCAACGATCGATAAGTTTTGAATGTTGTCAAATCCGTCTGAAAAAGTGGGGGATTGAAATTTGTGAGTTTATCTCTGGTTTCTTCCCAAAATGTCTCCCACACTTGATTAATTGATTAATTATTTGTTTGCTAAATGATTTGGGACGTAGTCTATATCTGTTGTTTCCCTTTGTGTTCCCTCTTTAGCTAATTCATGTGTTTTCCTATTTCCTCTAATACCTGTATGGCCTGGTATCCAAATCACTGTTATTTCTTTATTATTTTCTGAGAGGTGTTATCTATTTTTAGCAGAGAATTCTCAATATCTCTAACCCAACCCTTTTTTCTTGATTGAAGCATTTCCAGGTTTGATAGACTATCAGTAAATAGAAAACCATTTTTCCAGGGCAATTCTTTCATGAATCTATGGATAAGGTAATTAATCAAATTTAGTGTAATCTCGATGTAATCTGAAGTTCATATATTTATAATTATTTTTTGAAAGACCAAAATGGCTCCACAGCCCACTTCTTTGTCTTAATGTCCCCCGTTTGTGTAGCAGACCCAGCTGTTAAAAGAGATTGACTGCGATAGTGTTATGGAGCTATATTGCTTCCTCTTTTGTGTTTTTGAACATTATTTTAAACGATTTTAATTGTTCTACCCATGAAGGAATATAAGTATCAGGCTGTCTTCTTTTACATTTAAACTGAGCAGTTAGAAATTTGCGTTTCCTGGACTTTTCTATCAACTTGTGAGTTGGAGTTAACCCCGCTTCATGAAAAATTGCTATCTTGGGAGTAGATCTTAGACATCCAAGTATGATGTTGCCAATTTGGGTATAGAATTTATCATTAGCTTGAAGATAGCTAGTACTTGTGTGACCCCAAACCCAGCTGCCATACAACAATTGAGTGTTGATGAGTCCCTTATTATACAGTCTCAAGTGGTTGTATATTAGGTAGTGGGATTTCATTTGTATGCCATGTTGAAGTCATTTTTTTCAGTGTGTGTTTGAGATGAGTTTCCCATTTCAAGTCAGATAACTCAATGCCTAGTTTCTTGAAGGATTTTTGTGGTATCAGTAGTTGGTTCACGAAGTATATTTCATCGCATTGATAATTGATGGATTCAGGTTATGGAAATGAACCAGTTGTGTTTTAGAGGGATCAAATTGTTGGCCATTTTCTTTTGCCCATTCAGTTGCAGTTGATAGGGCTGTACATAATTTCGTTTTGTTGTTGTTAATGAAGTATATAAGTTGATATCATCTGCAAAGCCTGATACTTCTACAATTTTATTTAGAGATGTAAACAAGTCAGTTGTGTAATATAGAAACAGAATGTGTGAGACTGACGATCCCCGTGGAAGACCATTTAAAATGTAAATATTTTTGCTGTTCTCGTTTCCAAGAATCTGACTTTTACTATGATGAGTGAGAAAGCTTTTGACCCAGAGATATTTGGGGAATTTCAAATTTGTGTAATTTTTTTTACTAGAGTGAACCACATTGTCATAAGCTCCCTTTATGTCTAGTGAGATCAAGCTGGTCGATTCTTTCAAGCGTTTTGATTTTCTGGTGAATGTGGTTATTTCATGTACATATTTCTCAGTGATTTTATTCACTCGAAATCCGAACTGGGATTTGGGGAAAATGTTGATTGACACTCCTTAGTAAGATAATCTATTGACCAACATTTTTCTAGCATTTTAGAAAGATTGCTTAGTAAATCTATTGGACGGTATGATCTGGTAGAGTGTTAGTTATCCTTATTTGGTTTCGGTATTACTAACGTGTGAGTAAATTTTCATATATCTGGATAGTGTTGGAATTTAATTATACTATTTAATTATACTATTTTATGTATGTAGCTGTCTAGTTTATGTTTATTCTTGGATGCGAATTTCTGATTGGGCCTGTTTTTCTTCACAACAGTGCTCCACATGTTTGCTCCTTGTATGCTGTTGTTGTAAATGGCCTCTTTTATTTCTGTCATATCTTTTATTTGTGTTGCGTTTGATTAGTTCCTTTAATGCTGCTATATCTTTTTCAATTTCGCTGAATTTGGTCATAACATACACTTGGTCTGGTTGAATTGTCAGTGTTGTTGGTTGGTGCTTATTCAGTGCTTCTGCTGACCTTATTAATCCCACCGATAAGTCAGTGAGGCTTTCTTGGTCTATATTCTGATTTGGCTTATTTCTGATTTTCATCAAGATATCCGCCCATATGATGGATCGTCATATTATGTGTATGCATTGCTAATTAATTTTCTGATGATTTGATTTTATCTGCATAGTTAATTGTTTTTTGGGGTGTGCTCCCCTCATGATATCTTAGGTTTACTAACTTTCTATTTGGTGAGCACCGATTGTCACTGTCCGAGATTGCTTTGTTGCAAATACAAGTCCAAGTCATTTTTCCTATTCTACATTTTATTCCTAAAGATTAGTCTAAACATAGGTGTGCTGTTTGTCATCTGATACCTAGATCCCAGTGAAGCTTTCAACTCAGAATTATGTCTATCATACCGCCAGAATCAGGCAGTCACTTTAAAGCGGTGGGCATCTTCGGTCAAGTCCGTAGTTACTCTGCAAGTCAGTTTGTTTTGTTCTTTCTCAAATGCAAATCCTTTGTTATATATCCCAGTGTGACAATGTTAATAGGTATAAATGGCAAATGGAATGGTACACACGTTTAATATGATATAATACTTTATGAATCACTACCTCCCTACGGACAAAGACACCAGAAGTCTCCATTGCTAGGAGCTAGACTGCAAACGTGTCGGAGAGCGACCGATACTTGGAGAGTTTACCATCCTCAGCCTGACGTGCAGCAGAACCTGAGTTAGTCAAAGACTGCCCCAAGTTACCGCTCGAGAATGAATCGCTGCAAATGGCATACCAGACGAGGGGTTTACCACCGTGGAACGAGTAGATGGTCATACTGTCCCCTCGGTCCAGCCCCACCGGCTGGAGCTAGGAGCCTGCAGCATCCAAGCCCTAGTTTATGACCTCGTTGAGGGCAGCATGGCGTGGAAGGCGGCCGGCACTGTAGCGACAGGAAAGCGAATGGAAGCCAAAAGAGTCCACAGTAGATCTGCAGCGTCATTTGTGTGGCTCGCAGATCTGGAGGCCAAGCTTCAGAGAAACCCAAATGTGCAGGCTATCATTGTCCAGCTGCGTGCCAGTGGAAAGGGAGGGTAAGGCATGGAGCCAGACAACGATGTGGGGTTGTGAGGCCGTGCGAAAACATGCAACGCGGTGCTGGTCGAGTTGGCACGCTAGCCTGTCTGAGGCCATTTTCACTGGATGGCATCACAAATACTCTGGGGGTACTTGGTGTCAGCATGAGGAGAAGGAGTAGGGACGTCTACTAGGCTAAGTCCAAGCCGGTTCCATGTCTCGCAAGCGGTCTCACCTTCCTCGATCATAGTGGGTTCCATTGTGTTTAGGAGAACCTTGTTGACGAGGATGCGGCATGAGGTTACCGACGAAAGAAACACCAGCAAAGCCAGCGAGATTGGGGACCGGAGGCCAAGGCCACGATATCTAACAGGTAAGGTGGCCTGTTGCCATCCAATGTCGTCAAACCTGACGTTGCATATCTCCTCAGCTGCCGCTCGGATACAAGTCCCGAGGTCAGCAAGGAGAGATGCGTGGCTGTAACACGGAGCGCAACGAAAAGTATAGAGGAGCTTAGGCATGGCAAAGCATTTCCTCAACAGGAAGAAGGCCGGGTGGGCGTCAATCACGCCCAGTTGGCTCGTGAGGGTGTTGAGTTGCTGGAGCCTGGACTTGATGGTAGGCCAAATTGCCGGCGGTGACACGAGGATGAGGAAATCCTCTTTTGGGGCCACCTGTAAACGTTGGCTGCACATCTCAGCATCGTTGTTGACATTCACCACCACCGACTTGGACGAGTTGACCTGGAGGCCAAATCCCGTCAGAGCAGTAACGACCAATTGTAGGTCATGGCAGACAGTCTCCATGGGCCCGCCCAACGTAGCACAATCCAGGTACCAAACGTTGCGAGAGGCTTTATACTCCGGGTGATGTGGTCTATACCAACAGCAAATAGGAGCGGGCCCAAAGTACCCCAGTGACTGACAGTATGACCGTATCAGCAGCAAGGAGCATGCTCGAAGCTCCATATGACAGGTAGGCCTGCGGATAGGCAGAGGGGGCTCGGCTGAGGTAGGTATCAAGCAGATGGTCATAGTGTAGGCAGTTAAAAGCATTCTTCATGTCAAGCTTCACAATGAGGTGCCTGGAGTCCCTGGATGCCGGTTCCGGTGGGCAATTATTGAAGAACTGCTTGGTTGCATGTGCAGCGCCCTCACAGCCACCTGACACCCGACTCCCAGTCGCACCAGGATGAGCTCCTCGCCTTGTTCAGGTGTTATGGACCTGCAGACCACCTTAGCAGCCAGCCTCCGGAAGACATTGCCCACAGCGACGGAGCGTATGCCACCCTCTTTCTACCTGAGAGCATTCAGACTTGCCGAAAAAAGAGGCCTCGGGCTTGAGGATTCAGGGCGCCATGGATGAACTTATTAGTGAGTGTGAGTGCCACAATTGTGCTCTGACGGCGGGGCCCGGCCTCATCGCAGAGGGGGGATAACAACTCTCTGAGGTGGCTAGGTCGGGTGTCATCAGCACCTCCGCAGCTGCTGGCTCAGAAGGACTTGATGGCAGATATGATGTCTGCGTCGGAAGCCATAAAGAAGAAGTGAGAATCAAGTGGGGCTATCGGTCTGATGTCAGCGGGTGGCTCAGTGTGCTTGAGGGCAGTGCAGCCAGCACCTTCTCGGCCGGGTGGAGGGCACTGTTCTCCGAGGCAACCACTCTGACTGCAGCCGAGACATCGCCCATGATTAGTTTTGCGTTTACGCAGTCACGAAAACGCTTTGCGCTGGCCTCAGGTGTGGAGGATTGAAGACACCGGAGATCAAATTGTTTAGTGTCCTTTGGAACACTTGGTATGGGAACTTTCCAAAATGATGATACAGTGGCATTGAAAAAAGCTGCTGTCGACAGGCCGTTTCGGGCAACGCAAACGTTGGCGATGCCGAGGGCGTGTAGGGCGATATAAAAGAGGCGTTCCCAGTCGCTGGCTCGATTAGAGTCAGGGCCCTCTCGATTAAGTAAGCGAGCGCATCGGCTACTAGCACCCGTGCTGTTCTTCGGATATTGTGCGTGATCTTCCGGAGCCGCCTGAGCTGAGCGATGTTAACTGGTGAGGCTCCAGCATCACACACTCTCGATGTCACATCTGCTGGTGTAGCAGACGACCGTGTCTGAGCAGATAAGGGGAAGTGATAGTTGCTACATCTCCTCGCTGCGAAGACACTGGAGGCTCGACGTGTCAAGCCAACACAAGGTGGTGGAAACAGCCTCACCCCAAACGGTTCCGGCCCTCTTCCTCCTGTTCAATGGTTCTGCAAGTGCTGCAGGTGTCGACTGGTGTCGATAGAGGATAGATGTGGGGCCGGGTACTGGAGCACCAAGCGGCATCAAAGGCGAGTGCTGGTTGTCACTGGCGTGGGGGCTAGGCTCAGTGGTATGTGGGTGGAAGAGAAAAAACGGAATCATGGGGATGTGGGCAGGATGCTGATATGAGTGAGGCCTCATAGCTCACCTACACCATCCGGAGGCAACAGAAGACAAGGCAGAAAAACAGGGGCTGTGGAATTGAGGGGAACGCACGAGAAAAAAAATAGGTGGACAAGCAAAACCAGGGGTTGTTCCCATCGGAAAAACCCAGAGTTCTGCACACACACATGCGAGCATGTTAACAGTTTCTCATAAATCCATGTTGCTAAAATTGAGTCTATAATTCCTGAAAATATAAATGGTGTTATTGCTGGTGTTTTTATTGTCACTGTTGCTGCCGTTGGCTTCCTATTATTAATGAGAGTGATAGGTGTTACTGCTACCTATTTCGGTGGTCAAGCTGGCTGCTGAATCAACTTCTGTGAGTGAAGCTCCAATTCCTTCAGTGACCGAAGATACGGGTTGATTGGCTTTCGCCATTTTTGAATTTGGTGAAATTCTGATAAATTTTTGACTGTGTGTGTGGGGTGGGTGGGGGGTGGGTGGGTAAGTAATAAGGTCCATTCCAGGGTGGTTTGCTAGAAGAAAATTCTCCAATGGGCAGCTTGTTCTCTTGTGTAAGTGTTGCTATAAAACATTTTTTTTTAAGAATGCTCAGAAAAAAAAAGGTGTCAAAATCTTGGAGAAACTCATTAATCTACCATGTGCACCTTTATATATCCTCTTTGGCAGTTTCTAACTTTGGTTATTTCTTTTCAATTCCACTTACTATTTGATTTATATAGAGTCTATATAGAGGGGCGTGCAACAGGCGGCTCGCTGGCCACAATCCGGACCACAAAGACCATTTAAAAGTTTTTCCTTGTAGGTTTATTTAGAATTCTTTTCGCAACCGTAATACAATTTTCTGTTAGTTGAACTATACTAAAGGACTTCACTGATAGCGTTATTCCATGTTATGGAAAGAAGTTGTGGTGAATCTTAGGAATAGTACTTAATACATATAAATGGCCCTAATAGTTGTTTCAATGTTCAAAAGTGGCCCGCCAATGGAATATGTTGCACGCACCTGATATAGACGGTTGTCTGTAATGTTTTGTTTTGACTTGATATAGATTACGGTGAGCCCTGGGTTATATTTGCAGACACTTGGATATAAATTAATGTAGTTACATATAATGTTTTCTGGGTCAGAACGTGTGGCTTTAGTGAAAGATTTGTAGGTACACAAAATAACAATAGTGTGGATAAAACCTGGCATGTTCTGATATAGAAAGATAGATTCTTTTAGGGTTTTGGAGACAGGACACTTTGTAGAAGAATTATTTCAATGATTCTTTTCTACCTTTACCATTCAACTTTCTGTTTCATATCCCTTCTTATTAGATGATATGCTCTCTTTTGTTTTCACATGGACTGTATGCTTCTGTGTATTGTAGATTGGCAGTATCGGTAGAGGGTCGGACGCCATGCTTTGCAGCAAAGAGTTACGGCTCTTTATAGTCTGAGTTCAAATCCCGCCGAGGTTAACTTTGCCTTTCATCCTTCCGGAGTCGATAAAATAAAGTACCAGTAATGCATTGGGTAATTGCTGGCCTTGTGCCAAAAGTAGAAAAAATTATATCTATAAGGGTCCATGTGAAACACCATAACTATAATATAATTTCCCTCGTTGGACTCAATTTTTTATTCTTGGTGGTAGCAACACGTGATTTTGTGTGTTGCTGCTGACTCTTGCAGTGCCAAGAGAAAACAGGTCGAGTCACTACAGCTCCACATACCAACACACCCACACACCTATGCGCTGACCCACCTCTAAAAAGATAGGCAGCTGGGATAATCAGTTAAATATATGTATGTATACACACACACATATATATATAAATATGCATCATTCGGACGCCATGCTTTCCAGCATAGAATTACGGCTCTTTATGATCTGAGTTTAAATCCCGCCGAGGTTAACTTTGCCTTTCATCCTTACGGGATCGTGCCAAAAGTAGAAACAATTATATATATATATATATATTGGGTCTCTTCCACTCCCTCTCCCTCAAAATGCCATGATAGAATCATGTGTCTTAACAACAAACCTTTGACCAATCCTTGTGACAATCACTTTTATCATATATGGAATTACCCCCTGAGAAGTTCGGCTATTCATTTACCAGGCTAAACATTTTTCATTTAGTCCAGAATTAGCCGTCGAAACGGCTTGAGCTCAGCCGTCGGGGTCCTACTTGTTCCTATTACCCACTCTACTACCCTAAGTATTGAGTACTTTGGTGCGTTATGGTCCATCTGGTTCCTTACAACATTTCCTTCGTTACATATATATATATATATATATATATATATATATATATATATATATATATATATATATATATATATATATGTAAATATATATATATATATATATATATATATATATATATATATAATACAATGTTACAGTATCGTGAGAAAGAATAGAGAGAGGAAGCGTTATAGAAGGAGACGATACATTAATTATCTGCCATAAGCAGGTGCATTCGTGCTCGATGCTTGTGCAGACAGGGTTAAATATTAGAAGCGTTAATATTCAGTGTGCGACTTTAAGCAGAGCAATTATAATCGAAGAAATCGAAGAAAGAGAAACAAAACGTTAACATATATTTATAAGAAGCTCTTACACATGTTACGCCGAAGTTGGGCTTCTCAGAGACTCACAGGAAAGTAAAGGGTTTAATAAGAACCCTAAATGTGTATGGGCACGATTTTAACATCGAAATTCATATCTCTCGGTGTTACAAAGCTAGATGTTTATGTTTGTGAATAAAGGTGGGGGGTGGGGGTTAATTCCGGTGGTATTTGGAATTATCTGCTACATTTCCGTCCACTATTATAAAATGTTTCTTTATTCCTCTAAGTCTAATTACTACGTTCTAATGTAATTATGCTTTGTCAAGCCAATTTGCAGAGGCATAGTTAAGGTATATATATATATATATATATATATATATAATATATAAACAATATTAATAAATGAAAAATATCTTTACAAAACCATATTCATTTTATTATACGTATTTCAAGGGTACTTAAATGTTAGTACCTTTGAAATACGTATAATAAAATAAATATGGTTTTGTAAAGATATTTCCATTTATTAATATTGTTAATATTAATGGTACTCCAGATAAATATTGTAGAGTTCTTCTATCTGTTGTAAAATTAATTTTGTTGAATAAGCAACTAACCATATAACTCATTGTTTATATATATATATATATATATATACAGATGCACATAAGTATATATATATATACATACACCTATATATATATTAGGATTGGTGCTCTGAAATACCGATGTATACATGAATATATAAATAGTATATTTTGCAATATTCTGTATGCTTAATTAAAAGCATTTTGAAGACTGCCCTATTATTTTAAAGTACTGACTATGTCACTTACTTTATTTTTCAACAAACAAAGGGAGATAAGCTGACAGATCTATTTCTCACTGTTGGTGATCATGAGAGCTTAGAACTCGCCGATGTTTGTGTGAAAATTATAGATGCTGGATTCATATAGAATTCCAGTAAATATCAGGAACTTATTATACAGAGCGATTGCCGTTCCAGCAAAAGTTGAAAATTAGGATTGGTGCTCTACTAACTTTAGGAGGAACTTGAAAAAACAGTTCAAGCCTACATATATATGAATCTTTCCCCCCTTCTCTCACACTTTTATTGTTTTTTTTCCTCTTTTGCCACCCACATAAACGCTTTGCTATGGCTACAACTTTATCTACACACAAACACAATATGTATTATGTATATATATATACGCACCATATGCCTAACGCGCTCAACCTCAGTCCTGGTTGTTGAGGGCCTTCCGCTCCTGGGGTCATCTTCCACGTCCTCGCGTCCTTTTTTAAACCTCTTGCACCATTCAAAAATACGTGAGCGTGACATCGTCTCATCTCCATACACTTGCTGCAGCGGAGTTTCCCCCAACCGTACCAGAAACTTCAAGTTTGTTCGTTGCTCTGTACTCATTCTTGACGACCTGAAACAGAGGACATGTATATAATATTATGAAGAAAAAAGTTTGATCGCTGCAGAGAGCTAACATTACAGTTACACACTCCAGGGCGTTGACTTTGAAGGAGAAAACTCTTAGTGTGAAGTTTGGGTTTGAAATAAATCTTTTGTGCCATCAGTCCTGGAACTTTTCTGACACACCTCGTATATTATAACTTTGATAGGTTTCGGCCAGTATTGGCCCAAGCTATGTCTAAGTTAATAGCACCACCTGTTATGTATTTCCGTAGAAAAGGTAAAGGAAATAATAGTGCTCTATGTATAGTACAGAGCTATTTAATTATATAATAAAGAACACAATATAATTATTCCATTACTTAAGGTTTCATGAAACTAGACGTTCTCAACAGAAACGTCCAATACGCTCATCAGATGAAATATTTATGTTATGGATATAAGATTTGAAATTAAAATCTATTAAAATCTATTAATTCATTTTTATACAAAATCTTTTTAGCCATTATGTGTGTATATATTTGTACGTAAATGTATGTATTTGTTTATGTGTAATTAAATATACGTATATGTATGTGTGAATACATACAGACACACATAAACCAACTAACATAACATATACGACACACACAGTTAGAACATACAACCAACTAGTGACAAATAAATAAACACATAAATAAACACACACACACATCCAGATGTAACGCATGAGCAAACTAAACAAGATGGTGTAAGACAGAACAAAAAAAAGACACACAGAATAAAAACTTAGTCACTGAGGAGGTCACAGAATCTGTGACGATAGAGCTTTGACAATATATAAACAACCTTCCGATTATTGAACCAATCAGCTGGAAATTTATAATAAACTGAAGTGAAAATCGGCGGTACGCGTGTTTTTATTGTCAACATGACCCTCCCACAGTATAACAATATATATATGTGTGCATGTGCGTGTGTGTGTATGTGTGTGTGTATGTGTGAACGTGCCTGTGTGTGTGTATATATATATCATATATTAGCATATATGAATTTTTTGGTGTGTATACTTATATTGTTTGCATGTATATATATTTATATATATATTATGTAATTGTGTATATATGTGTGCATATATGTATATATGTACATTTTATACTTGTAAATATATATATATATATGTAATTGTATAAACGTGTATATATATATATATATATATGTAATTGTATCTATATATATGTGTATATGTATTAATCTCCCGAGTCTTACAATTAACCTGTTAATAATTCTATTGACAGATTAATTGCATAAGTTCATTTAAAAAACTACCCATGTTTTGCATGGATTTACACATACTAAATTCATTTGCCAAAATTTGGGGTTTTTCCCCTCTGAGTTACACATGTGCTTTTACAAAACACTTGCGCAGAACAAAATACCTGTTGATAACGTAATATTCCTCGTTCGATCATTATACCAAAAGCTTATTGTTTTAAGCAGATATTATTATTGATTTAGGTGTCGCAGTAACACTTTACTGGATTTTACAATCAATTCCAATGGTCAAGTTCTGTTATATATATATAAATATATATATATATATATATGAATATGTCATTTATTTTGTCTGACCTGTTTAGCTTGACTTGTTTTTTGGGTTAGGTGATAGATGGCTTCTTGATCGCCTTCTCAGTTTTTATGGCCTTTATAACCTATGTTTATTGCTCTGGTCTTTTTTAGCCCATGGAGCGCTTGCCAGCATGATTCGGAATTTGCGTTACGTTTCGCTTTTTCTACCCGCCGAAATGCGATTCTCGCTGAATTTATATATATATATATATATATATATATATATATGTTTTATATCTTTGAGTGCTTTATATGTTTTTGTGCGTCTGTGTATACGCGTACATATGTAAATGTGTAGGCATGTAACTGTACGTATGCAGGTGTATGTGTGTTGTCTATACATATATATACCTATATATATACAATATATTAACAAATGGAAACTATATTTATAAAACCATATTTATTTCATTATACATATTTCAAGGACACCAAAGCAAATTATGGTGCGCTTTCATCAGATAAAATATAATATAGATCACTTTTATAAACAAATATTGACATACCCTTAAAGAATGCGACCATGTCGGTTGGAAGCTATGTATATATAAAACAAAGAAAGTGAGGTAAGAAACCACGAAAACCATAACGCACCAGAGTACTCGATACGTAGGGGAGTAGGTAATAGGAAAATAGTCAGGACTCCGACGGCTGAGCTCGAGCCGTTTCGACAACTAGATCCGTCGGGGATCCTGACTTTATTCCTATATATACGTATGTATATACATGTATGTATAGTTTTTATGTGTGCGTATATATTTCTGTATGTAAATACGCGGAAATTTCTATGCTAAATATATTAAACATATTATTTTAACTTGAAATATTCTATAATATTTTGGGATATTTTAGTATTTTGATGTTTGTAGAATTCGTTTGCCTTTTAAGTTATATTGATATAATTATATTTCCAAAATATAATCCTTTTGTATTTTATATACTCAATTGTACTATGTTATATATTGATGTATACTTATATCTATGTACGGCTTATGTATCTTTATGTGTGTGTTGACATACATATACATGTGTTATATGTTTTTTTGTGATTATATGTCTGTCTGTATATATGCATGAGTGACGCGTGTATACCAATTGAAGATGCACACACATATCTATTCATGTATAGCTAAGAATTATGGGTGTGAATGTACAGGCTTACACATGCAGCTTTTGATTGCAGATATGCATAATTTAACAGCCATAAATGCAGAAAAGTTAATCCTATATATTTATATATATATACTAACATTTTTTAATTAATAACACAAGGAGTGTATAGCAATAAATAAAAAAATCACTTATGCTTTGTATGTATACATTATGTGTGGGAGTAGATATAATGTGTATTTTCTGAGTGAGTGAGTATATATATATATTTATGTAGCTTTGCCTATGTATATGTGATATACGATAGATAATCTCTCTAGCAATATATATATTTTATAATGTTTAAATTCCAATTTTTAATAT
>OZ024747.1:39557794-39590294 GCA_964016885.1 Eledone cirrhosa | reverse complement strand
TGGACTGTACCAACCAAACATTCAAGAACAAAGAGTAAAGAGAGTAAAGAGCAAAAGCAGGGGACGATAAGTCTAATTTTGGTGCATATATATAGTCTATCAATATATATATTGATATATTGACTGATATATATATCTATTGACTGATTAATCGCTTAAGTTTATTTTAAAAACAACTTGGTAGAGAGCTTTATTCGTTTTGTGCTATTTTTGCAAACTTTTGCAATAACTACACACGTTGAATTCACTGGCCAAAATAGGGGTTTTCTCCCCTTGGAACCTCACATGTGCTTTCATAACCTGTGAGATTCTAGACCACAAAGAACAAAATCCCTGTTGAGAAAGCGATGCCTTGTTCGATCATTATACCAAAAGCTTATTCTTCATAAGCAGACAGTATTATTGATTTCATGCTTTGACGCAAAGAGTTACGGCCCTTTCCATTCTGAATTCAAATCCCGCCGAGGTTAACTTTGCCTTTCATCCTTAGGGGGTCGATAAAATAAAGTACCAGTAATACCCTGTGTAATTGCTGGCCTTGTGCCAAAAGTAGAAACAATTATTGATTTAGGTGTTGCAGAAACCCAAATTCAGAGTATTCCATCTTCCCCGAGGGTCCGGGTAACTATTTCAATCATATCTTATTTTGTTTGACCCGTTTAGCTTGTTCGCTTATTTGGCTCTGGTGGTTAATGGCTTCTTAACCATCGTCTCAGTTTGTATGACCATTCTAACTTATGTTTATAGCTCTGGTATCTTCTTCGTATCCATGGAGCGCTTATCTACACATTTCGGAAGTTGCGTTTCGCTAATTTCTACCCGCCGAAATGCGATTCTCGCTAAATTTTATATATATATATATATATATATATATATATATATATATATATATATATATATATATATATATATTCTGCTCCATGAGGGCATCGATGCTCATACGGCCTACTCTATAGGGACCCTTTAATCATCCAGCACCAATTATATATATATATATATATATATATATATATATATATATATATATATAATTGGTGTTGGATGCTTAAAGCGTCCCTATAGAGTAGGCCGTATGAGCACTCGATGCCCTCATAGACCAGAATGTGATATCACAGAAAAAAGAGAATCAGTGTTTCGACGAAAGGAACTTATTGGACATATTACAATTGTTTCTCGGGCGACCAGCTCGAGGCACGATCCATGTGTGGTGATCAAACCTGACTCTGAAATCGCGGTTTGATCACCACATCGATCGTACCTCGAGCTGGTCGCCCGAGAAACAATTGTAATATGTCCATTAAATTCCTTTCGTCACAACACTGATTCGTGTGTATGTGACTGTGTAGTGAAATCTGTCCATACCTTCATCCCTGAGTGCCATTTAACGATTCATTTTCTGGGTTATCTCCTTTCTGGCGTAAATAGATCTGAGAGTGGTTGACCACTAGAAGTCAGCCGTTTCTTCTCAAGGCTTGGGGACAGAGGAAGCAACATAGATGAATAGTATGTCTTGTACCAGACCGCGGCAATTCGAAGCAGTTCTTGATTGAGTAAACATGTAAAATATTTGCTTTCAACAGACCTCTTGGTGTCATACAGAATCTTGCTATCTCTCGTTCACTCAATCTCTATCTCTTGGCATCTCTCTTAACCAAGCCATTGAAGTTCATGATGTGTTCTTGGTAAATACGACTTTAACTCTACTTTTACAAGCCAACAAATAACGTCAGTAATTCTTGTGTATTCTTCGTATAGCTTCGGCGTGAGTTATAATCAATAAATGAATAATATAGCGGTTTGGTGTCATCGTGGTTCATTTATATATATTCGTTTTCTGCATCGTCTTATTGAACACTTACTTACCTGCACACATGCATCCTCTGGTCACACTGCATCACACAACATTGACCACACGATATAGCAAGCTACAAGTGAGCACACACACAACAAACGAATCAACACCACAACTCAATCCACTATCAAACACGTCCAACAAACAATCGCCATATATATATACGTAGATATATATATATATATATATATATATATATATATATATATATATATATATAGAGAGAGAGAGAGAGAGAGAGAGAGAGAGAGAGAGAGAGCCATTGATAAAGAAAGACAGATAGAAAGAGAACGACACACACACATATATATATGTATATATATATATATATATATATATATATATATATATAAATATAGTAGACCACTGATGATGGATTGTCCTGGCTTCTATTTCTAATTCTTCATTTTAATTTGTATATCACATTTGCAACAACACAGCACGCCATTTTTCATTCATTTATATATATATATATATATATATATATATATATATATATATATACATGTAATTATAACCCGAGGGTCTCAATATAAATGGCAACTTGTATATTAACTTTCCACAATAACCCTCACAAATCTACTCAATCTCTATAATGAAAATGAAATATATCTACTGGAAATGTCATACTATTTTACAAGTACTCTACTTCGGAACCAGATTAGCTCATTCTAGCTTGCCTACAATCTACCATGTTAAACATTCTTTGAATAAATGTATGAATACGATTTTTATGTTTTGTCTTCTTCCAGATTTTTGTTTTATATTAACTGTCAGTTGATCTGATATAATATCTTAGGGCGTAGAATATTGATATATATAGAGAAATTATGCATGTTTACACATATTTACATACACACACACAAAAGTAAAAGAGTACAAAATAAAAACATAGATAGATACGTCTTTTTTTTTTAATTACAAAGTTTTTGTAATGAATAGCGTTGTGAATGAAGCATCGATTTTTACTTTAGAAATATATATTGAACATAAAGCATGCATCTCAAATACAGAGTATCTTTCAAAAGAAAAGTTTTTCGCGTTTTATTTTACCGTTGTTCGTATGTTAACATCTTATTCACTTGTAAACTTAAATAAAATGAATTACTTAAAAAAAAAAAAAAATAAATAAAACCGTCTTATTTCACTTCTAATAGAGGGAGACAAGACATGGAAACTAACCTTAGAATTTTGTCCTGGGACTAAATAAACTAACTTTAAATAATTCACATTTATCACCTACAAAGAACATTGAAATAAAGAGGAACTATCGGACACACACAGAAATACATATAGTCATGTTGTAACGTCAGTGTTCCACATACAATTATCCATCCAAATATATTCATGCTCCCGTATAGGGGCATATCTTACTATAATCCCCACATCGATATGTATATTTTCATAGGTGCGTATAGATTATATATATATATTTATTAAAATAACAGATTAAAGTTTAAGCAAAAATCGTTGCTTTCACACTTAACGGGATCTTCTGAATTTGTCGATAAGGTAGCATATACAGAGTACGAGAATAGACCTAGAAGAAATAGATCCCAGCGCATTATATGGTATAACCCAACATATAATATGGAGGTGGCCCCACCATTAGCTAAGATCTTTCTCTCCCTTATTATGAAGCATTTTCCCCCTACACATAAATATAGTAAAATTTCTAATAGAATACTATTAAAATTTCTTACTCTACGACTCCTAACCTGGCACATGACATCACACCTTCAAATTTAGCTAAACTACCTAGCCGTAGGAACACGTGCAACCCTGTAGTTAGTACTAACTGTAATTGTAGGCATCGGGTTGACTGCCCCTATCCGGGAAATGCCTCTCTAGCAACATTGTCTACAAATGTAAGGTTGAAACACCCACGTCCCGTAGGGCATACATAGGGTTAACCGCCAATAGATTCAAGCAGCGTCTTTACATGCATACCCTTTAAGAAGGAATATGACGTCACTTTCAGCTTATATCTGGAGTCTAAAAGACAACCACACCCAATATAAATTACACTGGGAGGTCCTAGCTAGGGCTAGATCGTAAAACGGTAATAAAAGAACACGTGACCTCTGCGCCGCTGAGGCCCTGGAAATACTCTACGCCAAAGACCACATCTTAAACAAAAAATCTGAGGCAATTTCGGCTTGTAAACACAAATTGCACAAAACTGTCCTGTATTACAGCCCTACATTATACCCTAACGGATAGTACGAACGAAACGCGGATATTTTACGTCTTGATGTGGTAGCTAAGTATATGTTATGTTTATACCATTTCTTATTTGTATAGGTAAGTATATATTACCTGTATGTTTTGTGAAGATACGTATAGTTTTTCGTACGTATACTTGATTGTATATGTTATGGCGTATATATTATATATTCTGGTACATATGCATTTGATTATGTCTATACGAGAGTTTTGCGTCTGTGTGAGTATTCGGGTTCGTACGTATGTAGGGTATGTGTATATGTGTACTTCGTGTTTTGGTTGACGTACGTCTCGGAACCTATGTGTATTTACATGTATGTATGTGTGTGCGCTTGTTATATACGTATTTATTTATTTATATATGTTTATTTAATTATATGTATACACGCGCACACACACACACACATATATATATATTTTTTTATATATATTTTTATGTGTATTTGGTGTATACATTCGTTTAATGTATAATAAACAATACAATATAATTACCTCATTACCAGAGGTTTCCCGAATAAGACGAATACAAGAAACATCCCCATTCGTACAAGGCAATTTAAAACATAGTGAAATATTTGAAAAATCTTCTCCAGAAAGGCAAAAGCTTAACGGGCAAACAAATATATAAATAAAAGTAATGCAAGCGATATATAAAAAATAAAATAAGGAAATATAGTAAGGGTATGTGTATAAATGTGTGTATATACACCTACAAATGCATGTGTATAGTGAACAAATGTGTGCGTAAGTTCATACATGAGGGCAAGCATATCAGTGTATGTGTGACCACAGATACGTATATAATATATTTTGAAAAATGAAATTGTAAGATAATAGAGTTAGCGTACATACAAACTTAGGAACTAAGGATTGAAATATGTACACATACAAGTATGAAAGCACGCGTATACACACACACACGCACAACCACATACATGCATGCGATATAGACAGGGAAGGTAGTGTATCAGTAAAAGCAGTGTCAGGCTGAAGGTCGATATATATATATAAAAAATATAAAATATGAAAATGAAAAAATGAAAAAATATATAAGAATAAAAGAATTAAATCAAAGAGAAAGTAATAGGTATGTGTTACCAATTATAAAGTAACACTAGAAAGAATAGAAAACATACAGAGGTTCGTACACATATATATATATATATAAATATGTAGGAGGTGAGTTTTATTGTAGTACAATAAAGCAATGCAGATATCGGATAAGAAGCACTCTACAGTTTGTAGAACTGGAGTATACATAATATATAAGAACAAAAGATGGTTAAAAGAGTTCCATGTATTTTATTATGCGCATTTCAAAAACAAATATCATCATGCAATAATAGTGCAATTCGAGGAAGAGTTAACTAAAATTATAAAAAATCTTAAATTCAAGAGATACCCTTATAAAGGACAAGAGCACCTTGTAAATCTCAAGAACACAATTTCAAACCTAAATTCCTCAAAAAATGTTTTAGTCCACTCTGACAAAACCAATAACTTATATGGTATTTCCAAGGATAATTATAACAACCTTATCCTAAAGGAACTTATGAAAAAATATCGTAAAACCAACCATGATAATTTAGAATACATAAACTTTGAAGCCTCTGAGATTATGTCAAAACTTGGCATTGAAAAAAAGACCGAACCATTCCTCCCAAGAACTCCGAGGATAAATCTCAAGGATCCCCAAAATAATTTTCGCACTGAACTACCTGTTAGATTAATCGCCCCCTCTTGGATAGAATTATCCCACAGGTTCGTTCTAATTGCTCTTCTTTGAACTTAAATTTATGGTTTGGTACTTCTGAAGTGATTGGCTGGTTTAACAAATTGAATAATAAAAACAAACTAAAATTTGTTCAATTTGATATTGCCAGCTACTATTCTTCTATTTCGCCTTCATTTCTCAATAATGCTCTATCTTTCGCACTTAAATATTCTGACATCACCACAGATGAACTTCACATCATTCTCACCGCACGTAAAACCATCCTAGAGTTCAACAATGAATATTGGACCAGAGCCGATACCTCTAACAACTTCGACATCACAATGGGAGCATCCGATTCATCCCAATTGACAGATTTAATTGGTATCTTTATTTTGAACTCTTTGAGTCGGAAAATTCCTCAACTTCGCGGTGGAGTTTATCGTGACGATGGACTCTTTACTATTTTAAATTGCAACATAGTTAACCTTAATATTATTAAGAACAATATACGTAATCTCTTTAACCAACATAACCTAAAAATTGAATTTGATAACAGTATCAAACTAGCTAATTTCTTGGATGTCTCTCTTAATCTTGACACTGGCCTATATTACCCTTACCACAAAAACAAGGAGAACCTAAATTATGTTAATTTTAAATCTAACCATCCTACTAATATCAAAAATGCTATAGTTAGTAATATTGGAAAAAGAATATCTAACCTATCTTCTAATTAAAACATCTTTGATGCTAACGCTAATTACTATAATAACGCGCTTTCTAAAGCCGGCTATCCTGATAAAATCAAATATAGTAAAGAAACAAATTCTAGAAGATCTTACATTAGAATAATTAATCATGATCATTCCAATAACTTTAATAAAAGACCTAGATACAAAAACATAATCTGGTATAATGCTCCTTTCTCCATCTCTATTAATAATAATATTCCTAAATTATTCTTTAGTGCCTTAAATAAATGCTTCCCTCCCTCACATATCTATAGTAAAATATTTAACAAACACACTATAACATTTACCTATTCTACATCCTCCAACATTTCCAACATTATCTCTAAACACAACAATAAAATACTAAATACTAAATCTCTTCCTTCCAACACTGAATATCATAATAATAGTAATAGTACTCCCGACGTCATTGTAAACCCTAGGCTAATTCCTGCAAACCCAAATACAACGTCAAACACAACTTCGCTAAATGTTCTTAATCCCATTCTAAATCAAGAAACTATTATTCCTATCGCAAATAACTTCTCCAATCCAATTCCCTCTATAGATAACACTAGGTCACTCGTTAATAATCTCTCTAATCGCAATTGCAATTACCCTGTTAAAAATAAATGTCCTCTCAACAACCATTGTCTTGATAAAAACTTAATTTACGAATGTAAAGTTATAACTGACACCAATTCCTTCACCTATTTTGGCTCCACTTCCACCTCCTTTAAAGCTCGTCTTTATAACCATCATTCGTCTTTTAAATACAAACTTAAAAGAACCAACACGGCTCTCTCAGAATTCATATGGTCCTTGAAAGACAAAAATATTAAATATAGCATCTTTTGGAAGAAGGTTTCTTCTGCGTCAGTTCTCTATCCAAGATTTGCAATCTCTGTCTAAATGAAAAAATTACCATTATATCTAATTTAGATTCTATAATAAATAGTCGCACTGACTTGTTTTCTATCTGCTTGCATAAATTCCACAAAACATTCCACAAAGTATACAGCTAATATCCAAAACTTTATCAATTTAGAATCTTTTTCTCAAAGGCACATATATATATATATATACACTTCTTTAAAAATATACCCATCTTTCTACCTTATTTCAAAGTTTTTATTATACATTATATAATACTTGTTACTCATTCTATATCGCTCCTATTTATCACTTCCCTTTCTTCTCTTTTTCTTTTAATGTCTAACCCCTAATCTGTACCTTTTCTCACTGTTGCCTAACATAGAAACAATTATTACATAATACAATACATTCTTACTCTATATCACCTTATACAAATCCTTCGTAAACATAAGCATTTTTTTGACGTTAGATTATTCATCCTCAATTCATTATTCTTTTCTCCCTTCATCTAACTTATTCATGCTCATCTCACAATATATCCTTACCTAAATTACCTGTTGTTCTTTTTAATAATACATATCAACATTTTCTTTCCATCGCACATATTATTAAACCCTTAAATATTATTCTTAATACATATTAACTTTTTCTTTCTATCGCACATATTATTAAACCCTTAAATATTATTCTTAATACATATTAACATTTTCTTTTCATCGCACATATTATTAAACCCTTCAATATACAAACCTTAACTTTACATTATTTTTCTCTTCGTTAATTTTCAAATTCTTTTAATTTATACATTATCTTCCAACGGTTTTCAACCTCTCTATGTAAAACAATATATCATTCTCAGTTATAAAAGCTATCTCTCTCTCTCTATCACCCATCTCTCCTCCTATCTCATCCTTCCTCATTATACTCCTCCCTCTGCGCTTTTTACTCTCATCTCCTCCTCTTTTTCATACCCCCCCCCCCTCAAAATAAAATATTTTCCCCAATATCACACATCAATCTAAAACTACTTTTCATATGTTGATTTAAAACTGCACTATCCACAAGTGTTTTTTAACCCACATATCATGTCTTCCTGTTTTATCTGATGAAAACACAAATATTATTGCATGATGATATTTGTTTTTGAAATGCGCATAATAAAATACATGGAACTCTTTTAACCATCTTTTGTTCTTATATATTATATATATAAATATATATATAAATACGTACAGACAAAAGCACATACATGCGTACATACATACAAAAGCGCGCATACATACACACGAAGCACAAATATATACATACATGTACATCTAATCACACGCACGCACTCGACCATATATATATATACATATATATATACACACACACACATAAGTATGTAAAAAAACAATTGTTGCTCACACATGATATCACACTTTCTTTCCAGCTCATATAAACTTAACTCACATTCAGATACTTATACTCCAGAAACTTTTGTTCTTCACTTTCCTTAACTTACCTTCTTTACGGACTTCTCTTTCTGATTTACATTTATTTTTATTTTTAACTTTATTGTTACTTCACATCCACCAGTGACGCACCCCTCCCTGCTTTTTTATTTACTTTATATCTTCACAATTTTACATATTTTACTTCCCCCTTTTCTTTCACTGCCTGATATCAGATGTCACTTGCGTTTTCAACTCCAGATATATTCTGTTGTCCCTCAGCCGCTTTTATGTATGCTTATTTGCGTATAATTTGTACTCATTTATTCATACGGCTGGTTTTTATATTGTATGTATGCGTGTAAGTGTGAATATGTGTGAAACGTGTTTGTATATGTATACGAATGCATTCGTATGTGCGCGTGGATGTGTATATGTATGTGTGTATGTCTGTTTTTATATCTATGTTTTTTTACATACCTATATATGTGTGTGTATTGGTATATATATATATATATATATATATATATATATATATATATATATATATATACCAATACACACACATATATGTTATAGAATACTATTAGCTTCTCGCTAAAAAAATCTCTACACCTTTCATTTATATATATGTATATATATATATATATATACACATATATATGTGTGTGTGTGTGTATATATATGTATATATATATATGGTCGCGTGCGTGCGTGTGATTAGATGTACATGTATGTATATATATGTGCTTCGTGGGCATGCATTCGCGCTTTTGTATGTATGTACGCATGTATTTGCTTTTGTCTGTACGTATTTATATATATATTTTTATATATATATATATGTGTGTGTACGAACCTCTGTACGTTTTCTATTTTTTCTAATGTTACTTTATAATTGATAACCCCTCCCTCTTAATTTCTCTTTGATTTAATTTTTTTATTGTCATATATTTTTTCCTTTTTTTCATTTTCATATTTTATATTTTTTTTTATATATGTTTCGACCTTCAGCCTGACACTGCTTTGACTGATACACTCCCTTCCCTATATATATTGCATGCATGTATGTGGTTGCGAGTGTGTGTGTGTTTATACGTGTGCTTTCATACTTGTATGTGTATATATTTCAATCCTTAGTCCCTGAGTTTGTATGTACGCTAACTCTATTATCTTACAATTTCTTTTTTCAATATATATTATATACGTATTTGTGGTCAACATACACTGATATGCTTGCCCTCGTGTATGTACTTACGCACACATTTTTTCACCATACATTTGCATTTGTACATACACACATATGTACATTTGTAGGTGTATATACACACATTTATACACATACCCTTACTATATTTCCTTATTACTTTTTTTTATATATCTCTCGCATTACTTTTATTATATATTTTTTGGCCCATTAAACCTTTGCCTTTCTTGAGGAGATTTTTCAAATATTTCACTATGTTTTAAATTGCCTTGTCTGACGAACGAATGAGGACGTTTCTTGTATTCGTCTTATTCGGGAAACCTCTGGAAATGAGGTAATTATATTGTATTGTTTATTATACATTATATATATATATATATATATATATATATATATATATATATATATATATATATATATATATATATATATATATATATATATATATATATATATATATATATATATATATATATATATATATATATATATATATATATATATATATATATATATATATATATATATATATATATATATATATATATATATAAATATTCGTATATGTCTAATAAAGCCAAAACAATGAAGGTATGGACATAGAATAAAGAATTCAAATGCAAAAGATATTGTTGACAATTAGTCTTTTACCTTAGATTTATTTAAATGTCCTTAATTTTCGAGATAATATCTCTTCTTCGGAGGGAAGTAAAGCGGTTAAACCAGTGTTCTAAATAGCTTGCCAAGTCATGCTGACAGGAAATGGTATAGAGTATCTGTTCTATCTCTAATGTCAAAGAGTTAAGGTTAGCTGGATAAAGAGTAGTCTGCCTTTAAAATGGTTTTTTTTTTACATACCTGTTTAAGTGTGTGGGAGAATGCATGAAGGTGTAAGTATGTGAGTGAAGGGTGATACGCAGAAACATTAGTGCTTGCAGTTCTGTTCACATGCCAACACAAGAGCAAGAATGAAGGGTTCATTCTACTGACATGGCTATAAAATTGAGGCTTGTTTGCATAGTTGCAAACGAATCGCATCTTATTATTAATATTCGAAAAACTCAGATTACATTTATTGTATTCAGCCATGTAGAGCGAAAAAAGTTTTCTTTTTTATTTGAATTTGACAAAGCCGGCCATTCATCGCTCGTATACAGGAAACTGGCCAGTCAGGAAACTGACTGGCCAGTCTGCTGATATGCAAATCTGGCTGATCAGTGGATCTGCTAATATGCAGATCAGACTGATCAGCCAGTCTGCTAATATGCAAATCAGGCCGATCAGTCACTGTGTATTTTGAAAATACCAGTGTATGGAATCAATAACCTATGAAAGGCAGGGTAGACACACAATAATTAAAAATATAAATTAAAATTCGTATACGCACCTCTATAACTATATAACACACGTACAAATCCAAAGCGATCTGTTTCGCCAAGAAATTATTGGCGGAAATGGAAGCGCCTATGGTTCATCAGCGTGTGTACAGCATTCCAGACAACTCTAAGAAAATATAAGATAACCGATCTCTTTGGATAACAGATCTCTTTGGATTTGTGCGTGTGTTATATAGTTTTAGAGGTGCGTATACGCATTTTAATTTATATTTTTAATTATTGTGTGTCTCACCCTACCTTCCATAGGTTATATATTCCATACACTGGTGGCTTCCCTGTTTTATTGATGACACACACACACACACACACACACACACACTCTCTCTCTCTCTCTCTCTCTCTCTCTCTCTCTATCTATCTATCTCTCTCTCTCTCTCTCTCTCTCTCTCTAGTGTGTCACCTTTTCTACATATTGTATTTTAAAGAGCTCAGGATTCGTTTTCCTTTGAGCAGATTATTGACAGGGAATAACGTAAGTCTAGATATCTGTATTATGAGGTAGACTGATAGTCATTCTCACCCATATGTATATAAACCCAAACCCATGGACACACAGGCACAGACCTAACCACACATTCAGAACCCCCTCCACCCACACACTACGTTTAAGTACATACCCACACTAACATATTAAATTCACTTATGCAAAGGAGTAGAAATATACATTCTAAAATAAACTCATATAAATGTATCTCAGAATATGCGCCATCATTTCAAAGAATGGAATTCATATATCTTTGGAATCATATATGTAAGAGAAGAAATATTGTTTTGGGATGAAAGACGTTCAATTTTCCATTGATTCTCTTGTATATATACCTATATATGTCTCCCTTTATATCTATCTATCTATCTATCTATCTATCTATCTATCTATCTATCTATCTACGATGGACACATGTGCTGAGCTCGCTCGGTAAGTTTTTGTTTAAATTCATACGGAAATTGTAAACTGTAAACTTTCATTTTTGTACCATTTTGTAGAGGGACTGCCAGGTCAAATTTTGATCTGGTCGGTCTCTCAAAATATTCTGCGCCTTTGGGCGAAATAGTATTGTGAACATTTTATCTTTCGAAAAACTTCGAAAAACCCTATTTTGAGAAAAATGGCTGAAGCATCTTCACCATCAATCAAAGAAGGAAAGGGGAAGTCATACTCACAGCTTCCCCCTGCCACTGTCACAGCAGCAGATGCCAAAGGCAGAGGTCAGAGAGAGGAAGAATTGTCTTCACCTGTTGACCGACCACTAGATGTAGCCACAACTACACAAGAATTTGAAAACAACAACAACAACAACAACAACAACGACAACAACAGCAACAATAAAGACAACAAAAACAACAACAACACAAACGTCACAAGTATCCACACACGAAACGAGAAAGACAACAACAACAACAAAGATGAAAACAACTCAAACGACGAGAAACAAAACAATACTAATATCCAAAACGAAAACAAAATATCTTTTGCACAAACGGCTAAATTATCAGTCGCTTATGTGCTGGAAGATATTTCAAAAGCAAAAGAAATGCTGGAAAAAGCCAAGAAATATGTGTCTTTTGGCGAAAACGGATCGTTTTCTATACATTCACCTCCGGAGCTAAAAAGACAGACGGAATTACGAACTGTCGTATTCCGAACAATTTTAAATAAAACAAAGAAACCAGCGCAACCATCTCAAGCGGAAACTCAGTTAGTCTTGAAAGACGCGATGAGAGACATCACTTTCATACAAAAGGATAAACTCTATGGGAGTTTATCCATATTGATGAAAGACGAATTGGCGGCAAAAAAATACTCTGTGTCGCCAATTCGGTCCACACACTACACCTTCTTCCCCACCTACATGGGTAAAAAAACCCAGAGGATATGGATAACCACCATCACCCCAAACATAAACTACTGGTGGTTACTAACCGGTTTCCTCAATTTAGACGAGGACAACCTCATCTCAATAGGGAAGGCATCCGGCGACGCGTTCAGTGGAACGAGCCTCGAAGTTCTGACCCAAATAAGGCCAGAACGCATCGCCCAAATCCCTGAGCGCGTCATGCTGGATGACCGTACCCACCTCAACATTATTGTGGAGGGTAGGCGTCCCTCCTGTTACCTCTGTGGCAATAGAGGTCACCTGAGGGCTGCCTGTCCCCAACTCACACAGAAAAAAACACTGCTACCAACACCAACACCACCCCAACTACAACAACAAAAACAACCACAACAACAACAAAAACCAACAACCCCACCACCACCACCACAACAACAACAACAACAAACACGTGAAAAAATAACACAGAATACTGTCCCACCCAATCCCTCCCCACCCAAAACAAATACAAAAACACGCACACCGCAAACACTACCAGAAAACATACCCCTCCCACCCAACAAGGAAGACGAACCTCTTTCGTCGCAAGACGAAAAAGATCCCTTCCAACAAGTAACAAGAAAGAAGAGGAGACGCACCACAGACACACATGTTAACTTTAATCCCCCCCAAGAGAACACAAACTACACACAAACCACCCCTCCCTGTCACACAACACTAACTGCTACACAAAAAAAGACCTTACAATACACATACATGAACACAGACAACAAAGAATTACGGAAAACAATTTCAGCAAACCCTTCGGTCCAAACTGAAGGGCCAAACTTTATAACTGCTGTGGGACTACCTCATTTGAAAATGATAAAAGTCCCAATGCACTTGTACAAAACACTGAAAATAAATTTCACGGAGGACGTGGGCCCCCCCTGCGCCAAACCAATCAACCGCGTCCTCCTAAAAAATTTCACCCCCCCACCCCACCCAGACACCCACTCAACGACAAACACCCCAACCCCACAACACACCGATGCCCCTTCACTTCCACAAACCACCACCCCACCCAACAACCCATCCCCAACCAGCATGGAAATTGAGCGGCCCGTTTCCCGGGACGCAGAGAGGTAAGTGCCTTTTCTCTTTACCACCAACATGGCTGTGCTAAGAGTAGGGTGTCTAAATGCGCGTGGCCTGGGCTCGTCTTGGAAGCAAGCAATGCTTCTAAATGACCTCAGGTCACAATCTATAAATGTGATGGTTATCTGCGAGGCCCGGATCAGCAGCATGCGACAGCTAGCCCCCACCTTTGACGACTTTGAGATGCACGCATCTCTCTGTCAGCCCGGAGGTGGGGGTGGGGTTGTCGTTCTGCTGCAAAAACATATGGGCCTTGCAACACAGATAGTTCACTTGGACCCAGGGGGTCGACTGGTGGTGCTGAACCTTGGCAGTGGTGAAGGTAGAGCCCTTAGGCTGATAGCCGCATATGCCCCTTTTGGGACAGAGCGGCCCGACTTTTTCCAGCGTCTGGAGTCTTTTCTAGGGACGTCCCGTTCCATGCTTTTAGTGGGGGATTGGAATGGTATCCTGGATGCACGTTGGGACTATGCAGGGGCATGTCCCGATAGAGAGGGGTGCAACAGCCTCAAGGGGTTACTCGGCCGATTTGACCTGGCCGATAGATTTCGACTAGATTTTCCGACGGTGCCAACCTGGTCTTGGTCAAATCGCAGCGGATCATCTAGATCGTACCTAGATAGATTTTTAGTTAGAAATAAGGAGAGGGACTTTTTAAGTTGTCCAGAAATGCTCATGGTTGGCTATTCAGACCACAAGTTGGTGACCTGCATGGTCAACCTTGATAGAACGCATAGACAGGGCCCCGGTTACTGGAAGCTCAACTTGTCCTTGCCGGCAAGTAGAGCCTACAGGAATCGGATTAGTACGTTAGTTAAGGAACGGTTGACTGGAGCGATCGTCAACAGCAGGTGGTGGGTATCTCTAAAGAGAGAGATTAGAGTAGTCTCGATTGAATTTAGTAAGGTTCTAGCTGCGGATAGGAATAGGAAGGAAAGGGAGCTAATAGATAGAGTAGAAGAGGCAATTAGAAGCGGCGACGTGGCCAGAGTGCTAGCGTCGAGAACGGCTTTGAGCCAGTTTTTCGACGCGAAGCACGAAGGCTGCGTTGTCCGAAGTAAAATACGTGCTCTAGGGAACGAGGGGGCCAAAGCTGTTAGCTGGGCCCGCGTGACAGAGGCCAACAGTGGAACTAAATCCACCATCCGGTCTTTGCGAGACCTGGATGGACGGGCGATTCTTGAGCCTAAGCAGATGTGTGAGGCCTTTCAAAGGCACTTTGCCCGACTGTTCGGGAGGGGCGGGGAGCCGGTTGGAAACGTGGACTTCGGTCCATACCTCGACGGCCTGCCGCGCCTCTCGGACAGGGAGGCGAAGTCTTGCGAGGAGCCGATTTCGGCCGCTGAGATAGAGGACGTGCTGGGCCAATGCGGCAAACGCAAATCCCCGGGTCTCGATGGTCTTCCTTACGAATTATATCTAGCTATGCCGGACTTGTTCCCCGATCTCCTCGAGGCGGTCTACTGCAACTGGCAACAGAACGGGAGAATTCCCTGTACTGTGACCAAGGGCGTAGTCACGCTAGTGAGGAAGGACGAGAACAAGGGGGACGAAATAAGTAACTTCAGGCCCATAACTCTGCTAAATACGGAGTTACAGATTTTGGCCAAGGTGCTAGCAAAGAGGTTGGCGCTTGTCGTGGGCAACCTGGTGGGAGATGCGCAGACATGCGCTATCCCGTCCAGGTCCATCCATGACAACATCCACCTCATGCGATACATCATGGAGAGGGTTGGGAACGAACCCGGCTTTGGTGGGGCTCTGATCAACTTGGATCAATCTAAGGCGTTCGATAGGGTCCACCATGGTTACCTGAATGCGGTGCTAGCGGCGGCAGGCTTCGGACCCGTTTTCAGGGGCTGGATCACTGCTATGCACAGCAGCCGCATCTGCTCTAGGGTCAAGGTGAACGGCTACCTCTCGGAGCCGTTCAAAATCGCGCGGTCCATCCGACAAGGGTGCCCTCTCTCCTCCCTTCTGTATGTGTTGACTCTCGAGCCACTACTGCGGAAGTTGGAGTTGTTGCAGGGCATCCCTTTGGAACCGGGATTGCGGAAAGCGGTGTCGGCCTACGCCGATGATGTGACAGTAATGGTGTCGACGGCCTCCGAAATCGAGGCGGTCGGCACCTTACTGGAGGAGTACGAAAAGTTCACAGGGGCTAAGCTGAACCGGGACAAGTCGATCGGTTTGCAACTCGGCACGTGGAGGGGCAGACCGATACCCTCCGATGGCGTCGTCGGACGCTGGACGGAGGGCCCGGTGAAGTTGCTCGGGGTCTGGTTCGGACCGGACCTCCAGGTGGAGAAAAACTGGGCGGAGGTTACGAACAGGGTGTTTGCACTGACCCAGAAGTGGGCCAGTTGCAAACTATCCCTGAAAGGTCGGGCGGAGGTGGCGAACACTTATATAGCGTCCGTCATCTACTACCGCCTGACCGTTGTGCCCTGCCCAAGGGAAACCCTCACCAAGATGGAGCGCGCGCTCTTCCAATTCCTTTGGAAGGGGCGGGCTCCTATGGTGAGGAGATCCATCTGCTGTCAACACCCTTCGAAAGGAGGGCTGGGGATGCCGTGGCTAATGATGCGTAAACACGCATTAAGGCTACGGCACCTCTACGTATTCCTCACCGGACAACCGGTGTGGGCCTCGTTTGTGAGACGAACCTTTCCCAGACTCGTCTCACTCACCGAGCTGCAATCCTGGGTCAAGCAAAGACCGAGAAAACTGGGCGCCTGGCACACTGAGTGTGCCCAGGCGCTCACCGCCCTCTGGCAGGCGGATCCGGTTATCAGTGGAGACTCCACCGCAACATTCTATAGAGGGCTGGTACGCAGCAGGTGCGACGACGCCCTCGGAGAAGCCCTAGACATGGAGGAGGACGAACTGGCCAGCCTGTTCGGTAGAACATTCAGCCCGGGACCTATGGACAACTTCCAGAAGTCCCTGGCCTGGCAGTGCTACCGAGGGTCTTTACCCGTTCGAGAAAGGCTCTACAGACACGGGCGCCCGGGTAGGGACCCCGCCAAAAAGATCTGTCCCAGATGCGTGTGCGACGAGGAAACCGTTGCACACGCATTGGTACACTGCTCGGGCGTAGCCGATCTGTGGGGCTATGTCGAACAACTGCTGTCAAGGGTGGGACCGATCCGGTTGACCACCGAGTCTATTGTAATGATCAAGCCGCCTCCCCCCTTCAAAGATGAAGCAGAGGCGGTGTTTCTGTGCGTAATAGCCATGGCGAAAGAGGTTGTATGGTGGACGCGTCTGAAAGGACTGAGGTCAGGCACCTTTCTCTCTGGCCAACAACTGGTCCGTTTCTTCCGATATCATTTCGGAAGAAGGATCAGGATGGAGAGAGAGGTGCTGCACCCCAGTCGTTTTTATGAAAGGTGGGTGAAAGTGGCGAGAATGGCCCGTGTGAATGGGCCTTCTCTTTACATAAGCCTGTAGGTGGAAAAGAGGAAGGAACGAGGGAGCACCCCCTCTCTGTGCTCCTGAGGAAAAGGGTTGCACACTTTTTTCGGGGGTGTGTGCGACCCCCCAAGGCGCCTCTTCTCTATTGAGGATTTTGTTAAAAATTTTATTTTTTGTTATATCTTATTTTATTTTTATATTTTGTTATTGCCTCCTCCTTATTGAGGACGCCTTTTTGTGTAAACTCCCCCCTTTGTACTTGTCCCACTTTTGATGCCCTAGTGGCAAATAAAAGAAACCTATCTATCTATCTATCTATCTATCTATCTATCTATCTATCTATCTATCTATCTATCTATCTATCTATCTATCTATCTATCTATCTATCTATATGGACACACGCGTATAACTTGCTGAGTAAGTTCTGTTTAAATTTCTATAGAAATTCTTGTCTGTAAACTTTAATTTTTGTACCCTTTTGTAGAGGGACTGGCAGGTCAAACTTTGATCTGGTCAGTCTCTCAAAATATTCTACGCCTTTAGGCGAAATAGTTAAACAAAAAAAGTTTTTTTCTTGTTGAAAAGTTAACATTTTTTAAAATGGCTGAAGCTTCTTCACCAAAATTCGAAGGAGGAAAGGGGAAGATAAACTTACAGCTTCCCCTGCCATTGCCACAGTAGCAAAGGTCAAAAACAAAGGTCAGCCAGAGGAAGGATTTTCTCCACCCGTGACCGACAACTTGACGTTGCCATGGCAACAAACCAAAGAACCAGCGGCACCAGCAACAACAACAACAACAACAACAACAATGCGACGGACAAAAACAACACCAATAACAATAACAACAACAACAAGACCAATAACTGTGATAACAACAACAATGATAGCAACAACACCACCAACTACAACAGCAACACAAGCAGGGAAAGGGTCTCCTTCGCCCAGACGGCAAGGAAAACCCTCGACTATCTGCCAGTAGATATAACCAAAGCGAAGGAGCTATCGGCAGATGCCAAAAAATATATAGTGTACGGGGAAAATGGTTCATTCAAGATCCATTGCCCCCCCCCCCCCCCCCGAACTAAAAAGCCAGAGACTCCTAAACACTGTCATGTTTAGGACAATCTCAAATAAAAGCAAAAAACCAGCTCAACCATCACAGAGTGAGATAGAGCTGGTTTTAAAAGACGTCATGAAGGACATCATCTTTATTCAGAAGAATAGACTCTACGGGAGTCTATCCATTCTCATGAAGGATAGGGACATAGCAGTGAAACTGTCCATCAAACCAATTACATCCACCGCATACACCTTCTACCCTACGTACATGGGTAGAAGGATACAAAAAATAAAAATACACACCATCCTGCCGATTAAGGACATATGGTGGGTTTTGACAGGTTTCCTGAACCTGGATGATGACACGCTGGTGTCCATGGGAAAGGCATCGGGTGACGGGTTCAGTGGAACGAGCCTCGAACTTGTAATTCAAATGAGGCCCGAAAGGATCGCCCAGATCCCTGAACGCGTCATACTCGATAATCAAACTTTCATCAACATTACCGTTGAGGGTAGGCGACCCTCGTGTTACCTCTGTGGAACCAGAGGTCACCTGAGGGCGGTCTGTCCCCAACTTAATAAGAAAACCCCAATCCTGCCTAAACCAACAACAACTGCACAACCAACACAACCACCACAACCACCACTACAAAAACAACAACCACAGCTCAAACCAAAACAAAACAATGTCCAACCCATCCCCCCACTAAAAAAAAACAATTCCCAAAACACCCGCAGCGCAAACACAACCCGAAAATATACCCCTCCCTCCAACGCGGAAGAAGACCCTCGTTCGTCGTCACAAGAGGAGGAGCACTTCCACACAATCAAAAGAAAAAAAAGAAAACACACCTCAGACACACAAATGAAAACAACCCCTTCCCAAAACATAACATTGACACCAACACAAAAGAGCACACAACAACAGCATACAAAAAACACCACACAAAAACAAAAACATGCATACACATACATAAACACAAGAAAGAAAAAACTGTTAAACATTGTGTACAACAACAATTTAATAAAAACCCAAGGGCTTAACTTCACCCAGGCAGGGGATTTCCCCCACCTCAAAATGATTAAGGCCCCAAAGGACACTTATAAAACTCTAAAAGACAACTTTAAAGAGGACGTGCCCCCCCCCCCTCTTTCTGCGTCGGGCCCATTAACAGCGTCCTCCTAAAAAACTACCCCACGCCCTCCCCAAACACCCCAACCACACAACACTCTGATGCCCCTACACTTCCACAAACCACCACCCCACCCAACAACCCATCCCCCACCCTCATGGAAATTGTGCAGCCCGATACACGCGACGCAGAGAGGTAAGTGCCTTTTCTCTTCACCACTAACATGGCTATGCTAAGAGTAGGCTGTTTAAATGCGTGTGGCCTGGGCTCAACTTGGAAGCAAGCAATGCTTCTAAATGACCTCAGGTCACAACGTATAGATGTGATGGTTATTTGCGAGGCACGGATCAGCAACGTGCGGCAGCTGGCCCCACCTTTGATGACTTTGAGATGCACGCATCTCTCTGTCAGCCCGAAGGTGGGGGTGGGGTTGTCGTTCTGCTGCAAAAACATCTGGATCTCGCAACACAGACGGTACATTTGGACCCGGAGGGTCGACTAGTGGTCCTGGACCTTGGCAGTGGTGAAGGCGGAGCGTTTAGGTTGGTAGCCGCCTTTCGGGTCAATGCGGCCGGACTTCTTCCATCGTCTGGAGACTTTTCTATGGACGTCCCGCTCCTTGCTATTAGTGGGGGACTGGAATGGTATCCTAGATGCACGCTGGGACTACGTAGCGGCCTATCCCGATAGAGATGGGTGTAATAGCCTCAAAGGGTTAATCGGTCGATTTGACCTGGCCGCTAGATATCGACTAGATTTTCCGACTGCGCCAACGTGGACTTGGGCAAATCGCAGCGGATCATCTAGGTCGTACCTAGATAGGTTCTTAGTTAGAAATAAGGATAAGGACTTTTTAAGTTGTCCAAAAATGAGCATGGTTGGCTATTCAGACCACAAGTTAGTGAGCTGCATGGTAAACCTTGACAGAACGCATAGATAAGGACCCGGTTACTGGAAGCTCAACTTGTCCTTACCGGCAAGTAAGGCTTACAGGAACTGGATTAGCACTTTAGTTAAGGAGCGGTTGACGGGCGCCATCGTCAACAGCAGGTGGTGGGGATCTCTCAAAAGAGAGATTAGAGTAGTCTCTATAGAATTTAGTAAGGAGTTAGCCTCAAATAGAAATAGGAAGGAAAGGGAGCTGGTAGATAGTGTAGAAGAGGCAATTAGAAGCGGCGACGTGGCCAGAGTGCTAGCGTCGAGAACGGCCCTGGGCCAGCTCTTCGACGCGAAACACGAAGGCTGCATCGTCCGAAGCAAAATACGTGCTCTGGGAAACGAGGGGACCAAAGCTGTTAGCTGAGCCCGCGTGACAGAAGCCAAAAGGGGGAGCAGATCCACTATCCGGTCTTTGCAAGACCAGGATGGACGGGTGATCCTTGAACCTAAGCAGATGTGCGAGGCTTTTCAAAAGCACTTTGCCGGATTGTTCTGAAGGGCGGGGAGCCGGTTGGGGATGTGAACTTCGGTCCATACCTCGACGGCCTGCCGCGTCTCTCGGACAGGGAGGCGAAGTCCTGCGAGGAGCCGATTTCAGCCGCTGAGCTAGAGGACGTGCTAAGCCAATGCGGCAAACGCAAATATCCGGGTCTCGATGGTCTTCCATACGAACTGTATCTAGCTATGCCGGACTTGCTCGGCGATCTCCTCGAGGTGGTCTACTGCAACTGGCAACAGAACGGGAGAATTCCCTCTGCTGTAACCAATGGCGGAGTCACGCTAGTGAGGAAGAACGAGAACAAGGGGGACGTTATAAATAATTTCAGGCCCATAACTCTGCTAAATACAGAGTTACAGATTTTGGCCAAGGTGCGAGCAAAGAGGTTGGCGCTTGTCGTGGGAAACCTGGTGGGAGATGCGTAGACATATGCTATCCCGTACAGGTCGATCCACGACAACCTACACCTCATGCGTTACATCAGAGAGAGGGTTGGGAACGAACCCGGCTTTGGTGGGGCCCTGATCAACTTGGATCAATCTAAGGCGTTCGACAGGGTCGACCATTGTTACCTGGATGCGGTGCTAGCAGCGGCAGGCTTCGGACCCGTTTTCAGGGGCTGGATCAATGCCATGCACAGCAGCCGCATCTGCTCTAGGGTCAAGGTGAACGGCTACCTCTCGGAGCCGTTCGAAATCGCGCGGTCCATCCGACAAGGGTGGACTCTCTCCTCCCTTCTGTATGTAATGACTCTAGAGCCACTGCTGCGGAAGTTGGAGTTGTTGCAGGGCATCCCGTTGTAACCGGGATTGCGGAAAGCGGTGTCGGCCTACGCCGACGACGTAACAGTAATGGTGTGGACAGCCTCGGAAATCGGGTCGATCGGCACCTTACTGGAGGAGTACGAAAGGTTTACAAGGGCTAAGCTGAACCGGGACAAGTCGATCAGTTGGCAACTCGGCACGTGTGGGGTGGGGGGGGGGGGGGCAGATCGATGCCCTCCGATGGCGTCGTCGGGCGCCGGACGGAGGGCCCGGTGAAGTTGGTCGGGGTCTGGCTCGGACCAGACCTCCAGGTGGAGAAGAAGTGGGGTGAGGTAACGAACAGGGTGTTTGCACTGACCCAGAAGTGGGCCGAGTGCAAACTGTCCCTGAAAGGTCGGGCGGAGGTGGCGAACACTTATATAGCGTCCGTCATCTACTACCACCTGACCGTCGTGCCTTGCCCAAGGGAAACGCTCGCCAAAATGGAACGCGCACTCTTCCAATTCCTCTGGAAGAAGCGGGCTCCTATGGTGAGGAGATCCATCTGCTGTCAACACCCTTCGAAAGGAGGGCTGGGGATGCCATGGCTAATGATGCGTAAACACGCATTAAGGCTACGGCACCTCCAGGTATTCCTCACCGGGCAACCGGTGTGGGCCCCGCTAGTGAAGCGAGCCTTTCCCAGACTCGTCTCACTCACCGAGCTGCAATCCTGGGTCAAGCAAAGACCGAGAAAACTGGGCGCCTGGCACACCGAGTGTGCCCAGGCGCTCACGGCTCTCTGGCAGGCGGACCCGACTGTCACTGGAGAATCCACCTCGTCATTCTATAGAGGGCTGCTGGTTAGCAGGTGCGACGACGCCCTCGGAGAAGCCCTAGGCATGGAGGAAGACGAACTGGCCAACCTGTTCGGTAGGACATTCAGCTCGGGACCCATGGATAACTTCCAGAGGTCCCTGGCCTGGCAGTGCTACAGAAGGGCTCTGCCCGTTCGAGAAAGGCTCTACAGACACGGGCGCCCGGGTAGGGACCCCTCGAATAAGATCTGTCCCAGATGCGTGTGCGACGAGGAAACCGTTGCACATGCATTGGTACACTGCTCGGGCATTGCTGATCTGTGGGGCTATGTCGAACAACTGCTGTCAAGGGTGGGACCGATCCGGTTGACCACCGAGTCTATTGTAATGATCAAGCCGCCTCCGCTCTTCAAAAACGAAGGAGAGGCGGTGTTTCTGTGCGTAATAGCCATGGCGAAAGAGGTTGTATGGTGGACGCGTCTGAAAGGACTGAGGTCAGACACCTTTATCTCTGGCCAACAACTGGTCCGTTTCTTCCGATATCATTTCGGAAGAAGGATCAGGATGGAGAGAGAGGTGCTGCATCCCAGCCGTTTTTATGAAAGATGGGTGAAAGTGGCGAGAATGGCCCGTGTGAATGGGCGTTCACTCTACATCAGACTATAGGTGAGGAAGATGAAAGACCAGGGGAGCACCCCTTCTCTGTGCTCCTGAGGAAAAGGGTTGCACACTTTTTTCGGGGGTGTGTGCGACCCCCCAAGGCGCTTCCTCTCTATTGAGGATTTTGTTATATATTTTATTCTGTTATATTTTATTTTATTTTTATATTTTGTTATTGCCTCCTCCTTATTGAGGACGACTTGTTTTGTAAACTCCTCCCATTGTACTTGTCCCACTTTTGATGGCCTGGTGGCAAATAAAAGAAACATATCTATCTATATATCTATCCATCTGTCTATCTATCTATCTATCTATCTATCTATCTATCTATCTATCTATCTATCTATCTATCTATCTATCTATCTATTCTATCTGGGATGGACACACGCGTGAAACTTGCTGAGTAAGTTGTGTTTAAATTTCTATAGAAATTCCTGTTTGTAAAGTTTAATTTTTGTATCATTTGCCAGGTCAAATTTTGATCTGGTCAGTCTCTCAAAATATTCTACGCCTTTATGTGAAATAGTTAAACAAAAAAAGAAGGGAGCACCCCTTCTCTGTGCTCCTGAGGAAAAGGGTTGCACACTTTTTTCGGGGGTGTGTGCGACCCCCCAAGGCGCCTCCTCCCTATTGAGGATTTTGTTATAAAATTTATTTTGTTATATTTTATTTTATTTTTATACTTTTATATCTTGTTATTGCCTCCTCTATATTGAGGACGCCTTTGCATGTAAACTCCCCCTTTTGTACTTGTCCCACTTTTGATGCCCTGGTGGCAAATAAAAAGAAAGTTATCTATCTATCTATCTATCTATCTATCTATCTATCTATATAAATAAAGAAATATATCTATCTATATATCTATCTATGTATTTATCTATCTATCCATCTATCTATCTATCTCTCTATCAGACGTGTGTAACTTTGCGGAGAAGTTTCCGTTAATTTATGTAAGAAAAAAACGTCAGTTTTTAGTTAAATTTTATATTATTGTGTAACTTGACCCCCCGTCTGGACCTTCAGGTGGTGAGTAAACTCAGGATCGCCCCTACAGGGGCGAAATATCAGTTTGAAAAAGTTTTTTCTCCATCGAATCTTGGAAAAAATATTGTAAAAGTTTGATTACGTTATGAACGCTGCGTCCAACGATAATGGTGGTGTAGAGGCGGTAAGACTACAAAGCTCGCAGTCAACATCGTCTTCTTCACTAGATACTATGGAGATGGAAAGACGAAATGAAAATGTAAAAACGAATTCATATCCAAACAACACACATGACACCAAGCAGTTCAATGACAACAAAAATAAAAGCAACACCAATAATGATAATAAAAGCAACAATGATAACAACAACAAAGAAAAAAATAAAGACAACACCAATAACACCAGCATCAAGGACAACAACAACACCAACACCAACACCAGGGAAAATACGAATAATATCAACATCGGTGACAACAAGAATAACAACAGCAATAACAACAATAATGACAACACCACCAACACGGATAATTCCTCAAAGAAACCAAAAATCTCCTTTGCACAGACAGTTCAGAAAAGGGAGGAACTGACATATCTCGACATAACAAATGCAGAACAACTTTTAAAGGACGCTAGCAGATATGTCACTTTCGAAAAAAATGGTGCCTTCAGCATCAATTCTCCGGTAGAAATTCGCAAGGAAACTGCTCTCAAAACGATAGTTTTTAGGACAGTTTCCAATTCTACCCGAAAACCAGTCCAATTGTCACAGAAAGAAATTGAACTGGTTTTCAAAAATTCAATGAATGATATTGCATTCATTCAAAGAAGCAAACTTTTTGGGTGTATTTCGGTACTCATGAAGGATCAATTGACGGCCCAAAATTACTCGGTGTCGCCAATTGTATCCAACCTGTACACCTTTTTCCCTACATACATGGGAAAAAGGACACAAAAGATCAAAATCACAAGTGTCACACCAAAGGTGAACATATGGTGGATACTGTGCGGCTTCATCAATTTTGATGAAGACAAAATACTGTCAGTAGGAAATTCCCCCAGAGATGTATTCAATGGGACTAGCATTGAAGTTCTGGTGCAAATGAGCCCAGAGCGAATAGCTATGATCCCACAGCGTGTACTACAGGACGGACTCACCTGCATAAACTTTTCGGTTGAGGGTAGGCGGCCTTCATGTTCCCATTGCTTTAGCAGGGGTCACCTGAGGGCTTCTGTCCTAAATTAATGAATAAAAAAAAGGCTCTTCTGCCGACACCCATCAAAACAACACAACCACCAACACCACTACAACAACAACACCAACACACAAAACTAACCACAACAAACACAGTCCCACTCAACCCCACTCCACCTAAAACCACTGCAAAATCACATACAGACACAACAGCTCCCCAAGACATACCCCTCCCCAATCACACAGACGATACAACATATGAGGCTATCTCGCCATCACCCAGCGAAGACGAGGGAGAACCCCATCGCTCGAAAGAAAGAAAAGACATCACAAAAGCAAAAAACCAGCAAACACTACCAAAAACATACAACCACCAACACAAACAACAAAAACATCACAAACAAAACCCCCACCTCCTGAAAACAAAATACCTACAACAAAACGAAAGCACACACAAGAACTACAGACAAAAACAGACATAACACAAGAAAATTACACTTACACTTATATAAACACTGAAAACAAAACACTAATGGAGACCATCACAAACGACCCTTCGGTGAAAACCGAAGGGAAAACTTTCGCCCACTCTATTAAAAATAGCAAAAATCTGAACCTAAAACTGATTAGGGTCCCTATACAAACTTATAGGTCCCTAAAAGAAACATTTGAGAAGGATGTGGGGAATTCCTGCGTGAAACCTCTCAACCGCGTCCTTCTCAAATGTCTCCCCACCCCAGACACCCCCATCCCACCAGACCCCACCCCACCAAACATCTCCGTCCCCACCCCGCCGGAAACCACCACCCATCCAGACAACCCCTCCAACACCCCCATGGAAATCGTACGGCCTGGTCCTCAGGAGACGAAGGGTAAGTGATCTCTTTTCCTCTTTTAACTTTTCAGCACCAACATGCCCAATATAAGAGTTGGATGTTTGAATGTACGCGGCCTGGGGATGCCCTGGAAACAGGGCAAACTCTTAAACGACCTCATCTTCGATGACTTTGAGATCTACGCATCTCTCTGTCAACCGGGGGGTGGGGGCGGAGTTGCCGTTTTGCTGCGGAAACACCTGGGCCTCGTAAAACAGACGGTACATCTGGACCCGGAGGGTCGACTGGTCGTCCTAGACGTTGACGGTAGTGAAGGTGGAGCCTTCAGGCTGGTGGCCGCACATGCTCCATCCGGGACACCGCGACCAGACTTCTTCATACGTCTAGAGACTTTTCTGGGAACGTCCCGCTCCTTGCTTTTAGTAGGGGACTGGAATGGAATCCTAGATGCACGTTGGGACTATGTGGGAGCTTGTCCCGATAATGGGGGGTGTAACATCCTCAGACAGTTAATCGACCGATTTGACCTGGCCGATAGATATCGACTAGATTTTCCGACTGCGCCGCTGTGGACGTGGAGTAATCGTAGCGGAACATCTAGATCGTACCTAGATAGGGTTCTAGTTAGAAATAAGGATAGGGACATGTTAAGCTGTCCACAAATGTTCATGGTTGCCTATTCAGATCACAAACTAGTGATCTGCATGGCCAACCTTGATAGAACCCATAGAGAAGGACCCGGCTACTGGAAGCTGAACTTGTCGTTACCGACAAGCAAAGCCTACAGTAGACGGATTAGGACTTTAGTTAAACAGCACTTGACAGGGGCCATTGTCAACAACAGATGGTGGTACTCTCTCAAGAGGGCAGTTAGATTAGACTCGATAGTTTTTAGTAAAGAATTAGCGTTAGATAGAAATAGAACCGAGAAGGAACTGGTAGATAAAGTAGAAGAGGCAATTAGAAGTGGCAACGTAGCCAGCGTGCTAGCAACGAGAACGGCCTTGGACCAGTTCTTCGACGCAAAGCACGAGGGCTGCGTTGTCAGAAGCAGAATACGTGCTCTGGGAAACGAGGGAGCCAAAGCTGTTAGCTGGGCCCGAGTGACGGAGGCAAAAAGTGGCAACAAGTCCACGATTCGGTTTTTGAAGGACCAAAACGGACGCGTGATACGTGAGACGAAGTAGACGTATGCGGCTTTTCAGCGGCACTTTGCTCAACTGTTCGGGAGGGGCGGCGCGCCGGGAGAGGCTATGGATTTCGGTCCATACCTCGACGGCCTACCGCGACTCTCGGACAGCGAGGCAAAGTTCTGCGAAAAGCCGATTTCAGCCGCTGAGATAGGGGACGCGCTGAGCCAATGCGGCAAACGCAAATCTCCAGGTCTCGACGGTCTACCCTACGAATTTTACGTAGCAATGCCGAACTCATTCTCCGGTCTCCTGGAAGCGGTCTACTGCAACTGGCAACAGAACGGGAGAATTCCAAGTTCTGTAACCGGGGGAGTGGGCACACTAATCAGGAAGGACGAGAATAAGGGGGATGACATAGGCAACTTCCGGCCCATAACTCTGCTAAACACAGAGTTACAGATTTTGGTCAAGGTGTTGGCAAAGAGGCTGGCGCTTGTCGTCGAGAACCTGGTGGGAGAAGCGCAGACATGCGCAATCCCAACCAGGTCCATACACGACAACTCCACCTCATGCGATACATCATAGAGAGGGTAGGGTGTAAACCCGGCTTCGGTGGGGCCCGGATCAACTTGGATCAGTCTAAGGCTTTCGATAGGGTTGACCATCGTTACCTGGATGCGGTGCTCGAGGCGGCAGGCTTCGGACCCGTGTTCAGGGGCTGGATTGCTGCAATGCACAACAGCAAAATCTGCTCAAGGGTCAAGGTGAACGGCTACCTCTCGGAGCCGTTCCATATTACGCGATCCATTCGACAGGGATGCCCTCTCTCCTCCCTTCTGTACGTACTGACTCTCGAGCCACTACTGTGGAAGTTGGAGCTATTGCAGGGCATCCCTCTGGAACCGGGACTGCGGAAAGAGGCGTCGGCCTACGCCGACGACGTGACAGTAATGGTGTCGAGCGCCTCGCAGATCGAGGAAGTCGGCACCTTACTGAAGGAATACGAAAGTCTCACAGGAGCGAAGCTGAACCGGGACAAGTCCCTCGGTTTGCAACTCGGATCGTGGAGAGGCAAACCGATGCCTTCCAATGGCGTCGTCGGACGCTGGACGGAAGGACCGGTAAAGCTGCTCGGGGTCTGGTTTGGTCCGGACCTCCAGGTGGAGAAGAACTGGAACGAAGTGACGGCCAAGGTGTTTGCACTCACCCAGAAGTGGGCCGAGTGCAAACTATCCTTGAAAGGTCGAGCGGAGGTGGTGAACACTTTTATAGCGTCCGCCATCTACTACTGCTTGACCGTCGTGCCTTGTCCAGCCAAAACGCTCGCCAAAATGGAACGCGCGCTCTTCCGATTCCTTTGGAAGAGGCGGGCTCCTTTGGTGAGAAGATCCATCTGCTACCAACACCCTTCTAACGGAGGGCTGGGGATGCCGTGGTTGACGATGCGCAAACACGCGCTCAGGCTGCGGCATCTCTACGTATTCCTCACCGGACAACCGGTGTGTGCCCCGTTCGTGAGGCGAGCCTTTCCACGACTCGTCTCGCTGACCGAGCTGCAGTCCTGGGTCAAGCAAAGACCGAGGAAAATGGGCGACTGGCACATCGAATGTGCTCAGGCGCTCACAGCCCTCTGGCAGGTGGACCCGGCGATCAGTGGAGACTCCACTTCGTCATTCCATAGAGGGTTGATCTGCAGCAAGTGCGACGACGCGCTCGGTGAAACTCTAGATGTAGAGGAAGCTGAACTGGCCAATCTATTCGGTAGGACATTCCGCCCGGGACCGATGGACAACTTCCAAAAGTCCCTGACCTGGCAGTGCTACCGTGGAGCTCTACCAGTTCGAGACAAGCTCTACAGACATAGGCGCCCGGGCAGGGACCCTGCAAAAAAGATCTGTCCGAGGTGCGTGCGAGACGAAGAAACCGTCGCGCACGCATTCATACACTGCCCCGGCGTCACTGACCCGTGGGGCTATGTAGAATGACTATTGTCTTGGGTGGGACCAATCCGGTTGAGGACCGAGTCCAATGTCATGATCAAACCGCCACCCTCCTTCAAAAACGAAGTAGAGGTGGTTTTCCTTTGTGTGATAGCTATGGCGAAAGAGGTTGTATGGTGGACAAGGTTGAAAGGGCTGAGGTCAGCCACCTTTCTCTCTGGCCAACAACTGATTCTTTTTTCAAATACCACTTTGGAAGAAGAATCAGGACGGAGAGAGAGGTTCTGTACCCTAGCATGTTTTATGAAAGGTGGGTGAAGGTGGCGAGAATGGTCCGAGTGAATGGGCCTTCTCTCTATATCAGCCTGTAGGTTGAGGAAAAGGAGGAGGAGAGGAAAGGAGTACAAACTCTTCGTACTCCTGGAGATGAGGGTTGCACATTCTTTCGGGGGTATGTGTTACCCATATAAACTGTCTCCCCCATTGGGGAAAATCGACTAACTTTTAAAATTACATTTCTGATAACATTTTACACGTTTTTATTGTATGTAAACTTCCCCCTTTGTATTTGTCCCCTTCTTTTGTGCCCCTGTGGCTAATAAAGAAACATATCTATCTATCTATCTATCTATCTATCTATCTATCTATCTATCTATCTATCTCTCAAGGCGGCCGGTTTCAGTCCCGTGTTCAGAGGATGGATCGAGGCGATGCACACCAGCATCTGCTCGAGAGTCAAGGTGAACGGCTACCTATCGGAGCCGTTCGCAATCACGCGTTCCATTCGACAGGGATGCCCTCTCTCCTCCATTCTGTATGTATTGACTCTAGAGCCACTACTGCGGAAATTGGAGCTGTTGCAGGGCATCCCCCTAGAACCGGGACTGCGCAAAGCGGCGTCGGCTTATGCCGACGACGTGACAGTAATGGTGTCGAGCACCTCGGAAATCGGGGTGATCGGCAACATACTGAAAGAATACGAAACGCTGACGGGAGCAAAACTAAACCCAGACAAGTCTGTCGGTTTGCAACTCGGTACGTGGAGAGGCAAACCGATGACATCCGACAGCGTCGTTGGACGCTGGACGGACGGACCGGTGAAATTGCTCGGGGTCTGGTTCGGTCCAGACCTCCAGGTGGAGAAAAACTGGAACGAGGTCACGGCCAAGGTGTTTGCAATCACTCAGAAGTGGGCAGAGTGCAAACTGTCCTTGAAAGGTCGAGCGGAGGTGGCGAACACTTTCATAGCGTCCGTCATCTACTACCGCTTGACCGTCGTACCTTGTCCCCGTGAACACCTCGCCAAGATAGAACGCATGCTCTTCCAGTTTCTGTGGAAGAAGCAGGCTCCGCTGGTGAGGAGATCCGTCTGCTGTCAGCACCCTTCCAACGGAGGGCTGGGAATGCCGTGGCTGATGATGCGCAAACATGGGCTGAGGCTGCGGCATCTCCAGGTATTCCTCACCGACCCCCAACCGGTGTGGGCACCGTTTGTGAGACAGGCTTTCCCACAGCTCGTCTCGCTAACGGAGCTGCAGTCCTGGGTGAAGAAAAGACCGAAAACGATGGGCGCCTGGCACATTGAATGCGCTCAGGCGCTCATAGTCCTCTGGCAAGCGGGCGCAGCAATCAGTGGAGACTCCACTTCGACATTCTATAGAGGGATTGTACGTTACAAGGGAGACGACGTGCTCGGAGAGACTCTGGGCGTCGAAGACGATGAGCTCACCAGTATGTTTGGTAGGACTTTCCGCCCGGGACCTATGGACAACTTCCAGAGGTCCCTGGCCTGGCAGTGCTACCGAGGAGCTCTACCGGTTCGTGACAAGATCTACAGGCACGGACGCCCTGGCAGGGATCCTTCCAAGAGGACGTGTCCAAGATGTGCGCAGGACATTGAAACAGTTCTGCACGCAATTGTACACTGCCCGGGCGTAAGCGACCTGTGGAACTATGCAGAACAACTGCTGTCGCGTATGGGACAAATACAGTTGACTGCCGAGTCCATAGTAAGGATCAAACCGCCAGACTCTTTCAAAAACGAAAGAGAGGCGGTTTTCCTCTGTACGGTGGCTATGGTGAAAGAAGTTATATGGTGGATGAGGTTGAGAGGACTGAGGACAGATGCCTTTCTCTCCGGACAACAATTGATTCCATTCTTTAAGTATCACTTTAGAAGGAGAATCAGGGTGGAGAGAGAGGCACTGCACCCCAGTAAATTTACTGAAAGGTGGGTGAATGAAGCGAAAATGGCCCGAGTGATTGGGCCTTCTCTGTTTATAAGCCTGTAGGTTGAGGAAGAGAGCAAAAGGAAGAAAGGAGCACTTGCACAACACGCTCCTTGAGTTGAGGGTTGTTCTATCGACGGGGTATTAAACAACCCATTTGTGGCGCCTCCCCCCTATTGGGGATTTCGATTGTTGAAATTGTTTGTTTGTTTTTATATTTTTTACACGACTGTATATAAAATCCCCGGCATGTCTTTGTATTGTCCCCTTTCTTGTTGCGCCCTTGTGGCTAATAAAGAAATCTATCTATCTATCTATCTATCACTCTATCTATCTATCTATATTTCTATATAGTGAAAAATTGAACGGGAACAAAACAGAGAGGCAGTACGAACAAAGGTTTATTAATTTCACGCTCTTGAGAGTGGGGTGGTTGTGGGGAACGACGTTTCGGGCATAAGCCCTTCTTCAGGTGAAAAGTGTGTGGGAAGAGAGTTCAGAGGGTGTGTA
>OZ024747.1:39415294-39552794 GCA_964016885.1 Eledone cirrhosa | reverse complement strand
AAACCACCACCACCACGATGACGCCACATTATAAATGAGTGTGTATGTGTCTGTGAGTGTGTGTGTGTTTGCGAGTTTGTTACATACGTTAGGCCTCAGAGAATTAATCGCACACACACATCTACACATGCATATAGACAATTAAACACACACACACATCTACACATACATATACATATGTGATGACAGAGAAGTGTGCGTGAATGTATGTCTGTGTGTGTCTGTCTTTGTATATGTATGTGAGTGTGTGTGAGTGTGTGTGAGTGTATGTGAGTGTATGTGCGTGAGCAACAATTTATTCATTTGGACACCAACAAAAAAAATTACACAATGAATATTTACCCTAAGGTGCTTCACGTTTGACAGATTTTCATTTCTAAATTCTACTATTATTATAATTTTGATATTTAAACAAAATAAAATATAGATATTTTCAAATAATTGTGAGAAAAAACCCACATATTTATTGTTTACTAATCTGAATAAGAACAGCAGTAACCCAGGCAACGCCAGGTAATTCAGCTAGTATATATATATATATATAATTAAAATGTATTCTGCTTCACCATTATTGTATTAAAAATAAATGTGTAGTCGATGCATATATATATATATATATATATATATATATATATATATATATATATATATATATATATAACCTAAATATTTATATATATTTCTGCACAACTATGCTTTTCTTCAAGAAACATGTTGATATGTGTATGCAAGCCACAAAAGTTGTAGTTTTAGAAATGGGTATAGCTCTTGCTTTTATAAATCCCTGGAGGGGTTGATATTTAACATCGTGCTATAATAGATTTGAAGTTAAGAATGTGCAGAAAATCCTCTGAATACCAGCTTGAATTTATTCTTTTATATCTCTCTTTTTCTTTTATTTATAAACAAAATTGTGCTTCATTGATTTGTACATAAGATATATTTAGAAACGTTACTGTATAATAATAGATTTATATGTTTGCAAAATTTAAAATGGACGTCAAATAATTTAATCTAGAAGCTGTTTTGTTAGTCCCAGTTATTGCTTTTTTAAATATAATATTGCTCGTAGCTCTAAATTGTATTTATCTTTCCTGTTACATCCTTCATTAATCACATTTATATTCAAGGAACGTCATGTAGATTTTAATATAGATATACGTGGCAGGAGAAATAGCCTCCATAGCATTCAATAAGAAAAAAAAAAGGAAATATCTTCTAGAGTGTAGTAGGTTATTACTATATATCTCCGGAGACAAATTTCCATTTGGCGTCGTAAATGACCTGTAGCAAATTTCGATACAGTTTTGCTAGTGAAACGAATGCGAATTAGATAACAGAAACCAATGACAATTACTTTCGAGGCTTTTGGGCGATATGGATTAAAATGTATTCTGCTTCACCTTCATTGTTTTAAAAATAAATGTATTGTCGATGCATTCAGTATGTTCTCTACAGACACTAAATCGTTAGGTTTAACAGCTTGTATCATTCTCAGCTTAAACATCGTTAGTTCGCATACATACGTTACATGTGCTGTTACTTTTTCTACCGTTACTAAGTGTTGTAAAACTGAGGTAGAATATTGAGTTATATTTTGAGACATCTAAAGTACTGATAGCTTACGTGGACGTATTTTGACATCATTATCTTAGAGTTACGGCCCTTTATGTTCTGAGTTCAAATCCCGCCGAGGTTAACTTTGCCTTTCATCCTTATGGGGTCGATAAAGTAAAGTACCAGTAATACCCTGGATTAATTGCTGGCCTTGTGCCAAAAGTAGAAATAATTATCTTACTAGCGCCCGAAGATTAAAACCTAAAATGATTAAAGACAGAATTAATCTAGTATAATAGCAAATAATATAGAGAAATGCATATTAATCAGAGCGGCTGTCATTCGAAGTTGATACCCAAGCTACTCCTAAGCTTACAGTGATCAGTTATAATATTTCCTTCCTGCTGATTAACAGTTAAATGCACACACCCAACTAAATATTAGACATCATGTTACGAGGGTTGGCTGAAAAGTTCACAGGCTAATTATGACGGTGTGATGCTAGTGCTGTGAAAAATCTTGAATGCATTAATTTTAATTCTTCTTATTAACTGCATTGTTTATATCCAGGGAATATGTTGAAGAAAAGCCTCATTTGGTCATTCCATGAGAGTATTCTGGTCAGCTTATGAACTTTTCAGCAGACCGTCGTAGATTATCTCCCATCCGGTGATATTTATTCTACATCCTCATTATCTGACGTTAACGTCCCAGTTGACTTTAATGCTAATTCTCACACAAAAATATGCTGGGTCACTTGTTTTGTTATTTTGAACTACAATAGTATCATCAATTGCATTTTTCACTCACCATTCAAACACCCTTGTTGTGTTTCGTACCTGTTTAATACTTCGGTAATGAAAAAAACACAATCTTATGCTTCACATTGTGCAACAAACCTTAATTTAATAAGATTACGGGGTGAATCTGCCACATGTGTGGGTCAGCCATCTATAGTAGCAAGTTGACCTAAACTCTGAGCCACGAAGCAATAAAGAAAATAAATGAAACCTCATCTCTTATATCAGTCACTTATTCGTAACAACACCTCGAATTTTGGGTATAGAAACAGCAGAAAATTTGGCTAGGATACACCTATTAATCAAACTATAAATTACAAAGACTGTGCCGACCAGAGATAATCAGTAAATGCGGTATACATTTGTATTCGCTGTATGCTTTCTTATAACTATTCTAAAACCTATTATGATATTTTCCTGTTCGATAATCAGACATATAGTGTTTCTTTAAAACTGGCAGTTTCGATTTATATAATTGCAAAGTGGAAAAGAACTAATATTAAATTAGCGTAACATTTTCACCAATGAGAGAAGTAACTTTTAGATAAATATGAGAATTATCTCTTTTGAACCGGGTTAAGCTTCATAAGCTGGAACCAAATTATATCACATTATACATACGGACAGATATGGGGGTTATAAAAGGAGTCGTTTCTAAATATCTTTAAATAGAAGATCTTGAGCATGAGTTTAGTTAATTTTCTGGAAATTTTAAAACAAAATTTATTTAACTACCTGAGAAGGAAAGTTAAATATGTTGTTGGGATCACCAAAAATAACTTTCATAGATTTTATATCAGCAACCATGAATTGTTAATGCAATGTATATTATAAACGTCAATTTAACACCAACCATGTAAGCATCGAGATTTATATTTTTCGCGTATTTCTCCTTTTCAATCAGACATATGGGAATGTTCAGAATATAATTATATATTGAAAACGATGAATTATTGTTATTGATAAACATAAATGTTATATAATAATGATAATGATAATAACTGTTTCTACTTTGGGCACAAGGCCAGCAATTACCCCAGTGCATTACTGGTACTTTATTTTATCGACCCCGTAAGGATGAAAGGCTGACTTAACCTCGACGGGATTTTAACTCAGAACGTAAAGGGCCATAACTCTATACTACAAAGCATGGTGCTTCACGCTCTACCGATACTGCCAATCCAACAATAATAATATACATATCTGTGAGTGCGTGTATGTATGTACATATATATATATATATATTATATATATATATATATATATATATATATATATATATATATATATATATATATATATATAAATATATATATAAGAAAAAGTATGACCCCCGACGGCAGGGCTCAAGCCGTTTCGACGGCTATTTCTGGACTAAATTAGAATTTTTAGCCTGGTGAAATTCTAATTTAGTCCAGAAATAGCCGTCGAAACGGCTTGAGCTCTGCCGTCGAGGGTCATACTTTTTCCTATTTCCCACACTACTACCCTAAGTATTGAGTACTCTGGTGTGTTATGGTCCATCTGGTTCCTTACCACAATTCCTTTGTTATATATATATATACAGACGAACTGGGCCTCCTACTTAGACTTACCTACGACACTGACTACCTAGACAGCCATGACCTTAGAGGTTTCTGCCCTAGTAGACTCATAAGAGGTTAGACCCCCCACCATAACCTCAATGACAAAAAAAACTCCCATGGGAAGGTGGATTGGGTGGACCAAAGCTATACGGACGCCAAAAAACAATGATCAGGTAAGAAAAATGGTCGCACATACAATAGGGGCTAGTATCAAAACTACCCTAAAGGGCCACATATTCAAGTTCAACGAGAAGATCTACACCCAAAATGAGGGAGCAGCCATTGGCGTCAGCATAGCTAGTGATATTGCCAACCTTTTTATGGTATGGTGGGAAAGGAGACTTAAAGATCTCCTTAATGAGAGCTCCATAGACCTCATCATGTACTCTCGTTACGTAGACGATATCAATATAGTTATAAGAATATCCCCACTAGAGAGCACTAACAAGTTTGATTTAGAACGTAGCACAATGGAAAGCATCCAGCAGATAGCTAATTCCATACACCAGAGTATAACTGTAACTATCGACTACCCTTCCAAACACCCTAACAATAGACTACCTGTATTAGACACGGAACTCTGGATTAACACTATACACGAGAGAGCCCAAATTCTCCACTCACACTATGCTAAACCCATGGTCTCAAAATACCTGATACTAAAAAACTCAGCAATGTCCAGTAGTGCTAAGTTTAATATTCTGATCGCAGATTTGGTACGAGTGATGAAGAATGTGTCCCGCATGTGCGCCCCAACAGAAATGGAAAGATACATCCAAAACTTCAACAACCGCATGCAATTCTCTGGCTACAACCAAAGAGACAGAGTCAGAGTATACGAGGGAGCCATGGAGAAGTATAAGACCCTCATAGTACTGGACATGAAAGTAATTTGCCCATTATACAGGAGCAAATCATGGAATAGCTTAGATAGGGCTAGACATAAGATAGGGAAAGCCACCTCATGGTATGACAACCAGAATACGAGAGTGTCATGTTTGTGGACGCTACCCCTGGAGGGAAATTAGCTAACCAGAGTAGAAAAGCCCTGAGAAAGACCCACTTAAAGATTAAGGTGGTAGAAAAGGCAGGAACCACCATAAAATCCCTGATCAGCAAAACCTACCCTTTTAAGAAAACCCACTGTACTAATAGGAAATGTATCATATGTAAGGTAACCCCCAGGATAAACTGTAAAACTAGAAACGTAGTCTATAGCAGAAGATGTACAGAGGGTACTTGCAGAAACATGACTACAACATACATAGGCGATACAGCTCGTAGCATAGGTGAAAGGATAGACCAACACTGGGGGGAACTAAAAGGACGAAAAAACAGTTCAGTACTATAAGAACATGCCAGACAACAACACGACGGTAACATAGACAACATAGAAATTAGAATAATATCTAAACATAGAAATGACCCGGCAGATAGGGAAATCAGAGAGGCCAGTGAATTAGAACATAGAAGGCCAAGACTAAACAGAAAGAATGAATGGAATAACAACAACACTGACCTAAGAGAAGTATAAATAAATAAATAAATAAATAAATAAATAAATAAATAGATAAATAAATAAATAAATACATACACAAGCACAATAACAACAAACACATATAAACACACACTAGTAAAGATAGAATACATTAACCGATACACAGTCATCCAATCACGGACACACATCAAACAAAACACTATACACACACGCAAACGGATGCGCAAAGAAGACAAAATAAAATAAACAAACAAACAAATAAATAAATAAATATATAAACAGACTAAATAAAGATGGCGTAGACATACAATGTAACGGGAGGAAACAATAGCACCACTGACGATGTTGCAGATGTGCAACGAAAGAACTTTGATAAACTATATATATGTGTTTCTGTCTATATTGTATCTGTATTATTTTTGACCGTTGGTCAGTCAATGGCAACATTGTGGACCGAATAAATTTGATTACCGATATAGAAGACACAGAAGCGAAAAGCGAAAACCAACCAAACAGTGAGTGTGTTCTGTTATTAATTCTGGCAATATTACACATATATGACCCTCCCCAAGTATAACTATATATATATATATATATATATATATATATATATATATATATATATATATATATATATATATATATATATATATATATATATATATATATATATAAAAGACGTAAAATAAGAAAATTAAAAAAAAAAATAAAAAAAAAAAATAAAAAAAAAAAATTTTCACTCCAACTAATTAGTTTCTGCAATGGGATAAAGACAGTTACGTAATGAACTGTTGAGAATTTCATTGCGTCATCAGGGAGGTCTATTCTCATCCAAGTCTCCAGGCAATGCGCGGACACTGGAGACTCATATAAAAATAATAATAATTCGGTAAATGGAACAGCTATCGAGGACTGGATTCCAGGCACTGAAAATTCTCACTGTCACTGGTCAAATGGCCGATTCTAAAGAATCAATCACGTGACACAGAGGCTAGTCAGTAGGAATGGGATGGTAAGATGACAGACGCCTACTAACACCCCCAAAAAAATTTAGAAGTGGTTTTGGCAGGTTTGCTCGACAAATCAGTGATTTGGAGATAAATATAGATAATTTAATATATCTACTAACATAAGCGCACAGATGTACGCTAATGCCAGAAAATACACAGGTTATGTCATAGTACCTAGGTGGTTCAATGCAGGAGGATGCAGAACAATAATATAAAAGACGTAAAATAAGAACATTTTTAAAAAAAACTTTAAAAAAATTAACTTACTTACTTAAATTTTCACTCCAACTAATTAGTTTCTGCAATGGGATAAAGACAGTTACGTAATGAACTGTTGAGAATTTCATTGCGTCATCAGGGAGGTCTATTCTCATCCAAGTCTCCAGGCAATGCGCGGACACTGGAGACTCATATAAAAATAATAATAATTCGGTAAATGGAACAGCTATCGAGGACTGGATTCCAGGCACTGAAAATTCTCACTGTCACTGGTCAAATGGCCGATTCTAAAGAATCAATCACGTGACACAGAGGCTAGTCAGTAGGAATGGGATGGTAAGATGACAGACGCCTACTAACACCCCCAAAAAAATTTAGAAGTGGTTTTGGCAGGTTTGCTCGACAAATCAGTGATTTGGAGATAAATATAGATAATTTAATATATCTACTAACATAAGCGCACAGATGTACGCTAATGCCAGAAAATACACAGGTTATGTCATAGTACCTAGGTGGTTCAATGCAGGAGGATGCAGAACAATAATATAAAAGACGTAAAATAAGAACATTTTTAAAAAAAACTTTAAAAAAATTAACTTACTTACTTAAATTTTCACTCCAACTAATTAGTTTCTGCAATGGGATAAAGACAGTTACGTAATGAACTGTTGAGAATTTCATTGCGTCATCAGGGAGGTCTATTCTCAGCCAAGTCTCCAGGCAATGCGCGGACACTGGAGACTCATATAAAAATAATAATAATTCGGTAAATGGAACAGCTATCGAGGACTGGATTCCAGGCACTGAAAATTCTCACTGTCACTGGTCAAATGGCCGATTCTAAAGAATCAATCACGTGACACAGAGGCTAGTCAGTAGGAATGGGATGGTAAGATGACAGACGCCTACTAACACCCCCAAACAAATTTAGAAGTGGTTTTGGCAGGTTTGCTCGACAAATCAGTGATTTGGAGACAAATATAGATAATTTAATATATCTACTAACATAAGCGCACAGATGTCCGCTAATGCCAGCAAATATACATCTGTGCGCTTATGTTAGTAGATATATTAAATTATCTCTCTCTATATATATAGTGTTGATAGATATTAGATAAAATATCTAGCCTCTCCGAATGACTTCAAATAATTTTTTTTTATATTTGATCGCATCTCATTCTACAGTTATACCAAATATTTTCAATATCGTTTATATTTGTGGAAAAGGTTATCCCCATTTGTATTGTTTCATGAGAACAAGAAATCATAACAAGCCAACAAGTTTACTGCGGTACTTCGTTTCCTTTTCATCTAACACCGCTCGCTATAGTGACAATTTGGCACTTTAAACTTGCCAGAGTACATCCTTGAACAAAGTCGGTTGTTTGTTTTTTTTCTTATTCTTCTTAGAGTCGACCTCGGCAGGATGTGAAACAAGAACGCAGCAAGTCGGAACGAATACTGGAAGCATTACATCTGATGACTATAAGAACTTTAGATATTTATGTAATTATCTCTACTCTCTGATATTTCCGTCATTTATACACTCAATATGCAGCATATATCGCACCAGGGACATATTCGAGAACGATAAAATGACTAGTTCTTGAAGTACAACCATAACAGTATTTTAAATAATTTTATGACACTAAAAGATCTGAAAAACATTCTTGAAATTCCTAATAGTCTAGTCAGTCAGTTCTGTTTCTCCGTACAAAGAAGTGACGTATATATTATAATAGAATAATAATAATAAATAATCCATTAAAAATAAACCGGTCTGTTTAATATGGACTTTGAAAGTTGTAAAAGTTTGACGGTTGAATAACATAAAATAAACAATTAAATGAAAGAAGGAAACGAAATAAAAAAAATATACGAAACAACAAACTATAATTATATAACGAACATCTGACGTTGGAAAGCTGACAGGAGATTATTTCGTGTAACTAAGCTGATGTCCCTTCTATAATTAAGCACGTCATTTTAATAATCAAATAGAAATAATAATATTGTAACGTAACATGAAGCCTCCTCACAAGAAGTGTATTCAATTTTAGTCTCCTATTCTAGCTTCTTTCTCTTGTCTGGATTGTTCGTCTCAACCTACACATGGTTCTTGATGACAGAAAAGAGATTGTCTACCAAATATTCATAGCCTGCAGTCCATTTTTCTATACGTATCATAAAGAGTAATAATGCTTCGTAATTGATTAAAAGCAAACAGTGAAAAAAATATCATATTCAACTAGTTTCTGGTTCGAAATTCTATTTAGTACATTTGGTTGAAGATTATAGAAAGCATGAAAGAATGCAGACTAATCTGTCTACATAAACACAGACAAACAAGCAGGTAATTTATAATAACGTACATGTTTCTGCATTTAGCGTATATCATTCTACCATTCAGAGATCTATGTATGTAACCATCACGAATGATTAAATTGGATAGAGAACAGAAATAATAGAGAGAGTTTCTATTATAACATAGTTGTATATTGTTAATCTATCCTTACTGAATTAACAAAAAGTGAAGCCTCAATTACTGGACAAGCTACCTCTTGTAATCTGATAAGTATTGACATGCAATGACTTATTGAATAGCACACAACGTACGAATATACACCACGGACTGAATTATGTATTCAACCTGTCACAGATATATTCTATCTGTAAAGAAGTAATTGTCGCATGTAAGCATATATACAAACACATACATACACGCTTACAAAAACACATATACACACACACGCACGCACACGCGCGCGCAGATCAGCTACATACTATTTTAATACCGGACTCAGAATATTTTATATTGTTTTCAGAGATTAACTGGTTATGCAACAACACAAGAACGAATTATTGTAATTTATACAGCTCCTGTTGTATAATTTATTAAATTGCACGTAATTTATACAGCTCCTGTTGTATAATTTATTAAATTGCACGCCTCCAAGTTAGTCGCCTCAGCCATAAACCACGGTATCATGGTTCGCTGTGTAGAGGGCAGGAAGATTAGCAAATACCGGAGCTTGTTTGGCCGACTTCTCTTGGAACCAGTCGTAGTCGAGATCTCAGGTGTCCTCGGACCCCAGACAGCTGATCCCCTCCGTAACATCGATTGGGTAGCAGCCCGCATGAGGAAGGGACCCCGCAGGTTGTAATTATCTTGTAGAACGGTGAATGAAACAAATTCTATTTTACTCATTAGTAATGTTGTTTTTCTCGTGTTATATGATATACTGTTTTTGAAGTGGCTATAAACGAGATTGGTTGTACTTGGTGTCTTCAACAAACTGTTTCGTGAGAGATGCAACTCTTTATTGCTTTAATTATATGTATTTGTTTAATCACTCGTGGTTGATGACGGAAGAGAGGTTTAAGTGCGTGTTTGCCCAACTGTGCTGGGCAAACTTAATACCAATAGACGATATTTGCCGGATACGTATAACTGAATATAAACAATAGGATAAATAATCCCTCGTATGATCTCTTTGATATATTTTGACTGTATCAACGCATATATATATATGAACTGAGACCGAAGAAAGTCCAAATCTCGATACTTCGATTGAGAATTCACGTTATCTCATGGGGGATTTTAAGTCAATAATTATATTAGATCACTCCAAATAGATTTCTCATACAGAGTTTCCAGACATTGACTCATTGTCGCTATGGTATTATGTATATAATCTGGGCTATATCCAAGAAAAAAAATCAATATACTCAAGAAAACATATTTTTACACATATACTAGTGGCTCTCTCCATATACACAGTCATTCGTATTTGAATTATTAGTGAAATAATTTGACATTAGTTTCATAATAAAATTTATGAACAGAAAAACATAAAAAGAAACAAAAATCTTTATTTGTGTGTGTTCATGCTTGTGCGTCGTCAAAGAAATCAATATTAATGAAATAGATAAAGGAGAAAAATAGGTCGCATTGTAATAAATTCCTACATAGTTCTCTTTTATCAGATATGCATTTCAACCGATGTATCCGATGGTAGGCGACAACATTATTGTGCAGACGAGGAATATATTCACAATGACTATTTCAATGTAAGTTTCAAAATCAAGGTCATCTATGTAATATGAAAAAAGAATAGACAAGATCAAAGTTTAGAAAAGCTTCTAAGGACAAAACGAATAACTATTTGTGGGGAAAATAGTATATCAATATTTTCCAAATCTTACCTGAAGAAATACCGATGCCTACATACACAGAGATGCACACACACACACGCCCACACATACACACACACACACGCACAAACACACACACACACACACACGCACACACACACATATATATATATATATATATATATATGAAGACAGGGAGAAAGAGACAATTATTAGGAAGAAAAAAATATTGTTTTCCTTTTTTGTTTCTCTCTCTCTTTTTTCTGGGTTAGAAAATGATTAAAACGAAATGTTTTACTTTGTGTGAAGTGTTAAGGTATTAGTTGATTTATTTATTATTTAACAATGGCATTTATTTATATATTTATATATTTAATTATTGTCTATTACCGGTTTCAGCATTTTTATGCATTATCCAATGATAGTGAAATGTATTAGTGTGGTGTCACACATGTTAAAGAGAAGGTGCAGAAAGAATAATGTTATTTACAAACAAGGTTTATGAAGTGAAAAGAAAAAAGAAAAAGGAAAAAAAAACGTGCATTAACGTCTAATTAAATGAGCTCAAAGGAAATAGTTATCCTGGGCACTTTAAAATATAATATATAGAGGGGAAAGACAGAGGAGAGTCTGTTTTTCATTACAGGAATTTCGAACCACCAGCGTGAGAAGAATATAAGCTACTAGAGGCATTGGTTAAACATTAAAATTAAAAGTATAAATTAAAATGAATAACCATCCTCACCTAAATCACAGATGTACACACTCACCAGGAGCATATTTCGCCATTTTAGTGGGTTCCAATACGGCTCGGTGGGTCATCAGCATGTGGGAGGCCAATATTGTCTGCACTACTAGAGAGAGAACTAAAATATATAATTATACTTTTAATTTTAATGTTTTACCAATGCCTCTAGTAGCTTATATTCTTCTCACGCTGGTGGTTCGAAATTCCTGTAATGAAAAACACATTCTCTTGTGTCTTTCCCCTCTATATATTGTATATATATACAATATATAGAGGGGAAAGACATAGGAGAGTGTGTTTACAAACAGCTAGTGAATTTGAAAATTATGTAGTAATATGTGCTTACGCCGTATTTGACTACATAGTATTAGTCTGTTAGGTGGGATTTAAAAAAAACCCTCTGAATGGAAAACAAGGATGAGTATTGATGTACATGGACACGAACCGACATATTTGGTTTGCCGGAGCAATGTGTACTATTACGCCAACTCGTAATGTTTACACAAACCAAAGATATATATACATATATATATCTTATATATATATATATATATATATATATATATATATATATATATATATATATATATATATATATATATATATATATATATATGTCTGTATGTATGTATATATGTATGTATGTAAGATTTCACAAATTTATTACCAATAGAGGGAGAGTCGGTTTCTAACATTGATGCAAGACTCTCTCATTGGAATTAACACATCAACTAGGTAGATTATGTATGCATGTCTGCATGTGTAGATATGGATGTTATTGTATGTGTGGATGTGGATGTTTTGAGTTGGATGTGGGCATGTGTATATGCTTTGTATCTGTACATGTGTATATGCAGTTATTAGATGCAAAATCTTTTGAATGTTTTACATATTTTTACTGTTCCATTAATGGATTGTACTTGTAATTTCCTAACTAGTAGTGTTGTTTCTGTTCCTGTGAAGCCTAGCTTCTCAAGATTTGTATTGAGACAGTTACTAACATACCCCAGTGCCACAATAATCACAGGCATAAATCTGAAGATGTAAACAGGGTGGAGTATCTGCAAATTTCTCATCAGTTCTGCATAAATATTCTCCTTTTCGCTAATCTTTTATATTATATTGGCATCTGCTGGGCAGCTAATTTCCACTACTGTGCATGCTTTCTTCTCCCTATCCCATATCATAATATCTGGTCTGTTATGCCTGCATTTTATTGGGGTTTTCAATGGAACATTCCACCAGTACTCTTTCATATTATGTACATGGATGTCTTCCACATTGCTGTAGCTTTTAATGTGTTTATTATCGGGGCTATCTTTTTTACGAACGGCATTGTACAGTGTTTTGGCCACTACATCATGCCTCATAGGTAGATAGTACCGCCATGACATCTTTGGACAGCTGCTGATGGCATGGATGATATCCTCGATATTAGTTCTGCAGAGTCTGCACTTGTTATCACATCTAGGTGTTTTGCCTGCATCCCTATCTCTTTTGTGAATCAGGTATTTCGTGTTAATCTCTTGTTCTTGGATTGCAAAAGCGTATCCTTCAAAGTGGGAGCCAATATAGCGGCTGTTGGTCCAAGATAGACTACTTTCCTTATCTATATTACTCTCACTCTGGAGCTTCCTGGCAACATATCCATGCATGATTTTTTGCTGATAAGCAAGCAATCTTTCATCCATGGATTTAATGCGATACTGCCTAGCAACTTCCCTGGGTGTGTGCTTTTGATTATCACACAGGGTATATCTCTCGAGGAGTTCCTTCCCAACTCTCATGATCTTATCTGTTTCATGCAGATAGACTTGATCGAGGTTCGTAGATGTTGTCGGAGAGATATGATGCGGCTTTCAAATGCTGTCTGGAATGCTGTCTGGACTGCTTACGTTTCAAGTAAAGGCGGTCTGTGTCACTGTTGATGTGGAGGTGTCCGGTGTTATTTAGTATTTTTCGAGTTCCAACATCAACTGCTCGGATTTCGTCTATCGTCCAATTAAGTATTCCAAACGTTAGTGTTAGGGCAGGCACAACAAACACATTGTGAGCCACTGTTTTGTTTTGCGCAGAGAGTCCCGATGACCAGATCTTTCTTAATCGGGTGTAGTATTCCCTGGTTACGCGTTCTTTATTACAGACACTATTATAGGATATGTTCTCATCTATTCTCAGGTATCTGTAACAGTCCTCATCAGATATCGGTGAAACAGTTAGGCCATTGATGACAATGTTGCTAGATTGGGTTGTTGTTTTTCCTCGATTTACAGTGATGTATGAGCATTTATCTTGGCTAAACTCCATTTCTATATCCTTTGAGAACGTTGTAATCAGGTCAACATTTTTCTTCAACATATCCATGTTCATGGCATAGATTTTCAGATCGTCCACAAAGAAATTATGCGTTAGGTTCGTATTTCTGTCCTCCTGTGAGCCAATGATGTATCCCTCACATTTCTTAAGCAGAAAGGACAAGGGGTCTAAGATTAGCTGAATATTATCCCAGAGAGACTGTCCCCCTGAAATATACCCCTGCAATATTTTATTTTATCAGTGAAAATAGAGTCCCCCTCTCTGTTTTTAACCTTAGTAAAGTAGTCCAAGAAGAAGACAATAATGTCTGGGACTTTAGCAAGTTGGAGGGTTACTATCATCCAAGAGAGGGGAACAGAATCGAAAGCTTTCCTGGAGCCCAGCCAGACTGTAGCCATATTCCTCCTAAGTTGTCGCACCTCCGACTTCGCGGTTTTGTTGATTAGGAGTTATTCAGCACATCCCCAAACCCTTTCTTTCCAGCTGCTTGTTCATCTGTGATGATGTTATAATTTTCACAGTGATCTTGGGGGAATAGGTTCAGGCAGGCTGTATACATCATGCAATGGGTCGGTAGTTTTTTGCCAAGTGGTTGTCTTTGTTCTTGGGGACCAGTAATGTTTTTGCTAATGTCAACCATTCTGGTATAAGTGTATCTCCCTTACGAACTTGTTGGTAGAGGTCAGTAAGATACCTCCGATAGAATATTAGTTTTTTGTACCAGTAACCGACAATCATGTCTCCTCCTGATGTTTCCTTATCTTGGAGTTTTCCTATCACAGTCTCAAGGATACCCTCACTTATTTCGTATGTTTTTGTTGTAGTGTAGGGGCAATAGTTCTTTCGGATTTCTCTTAGCCACAATGCATCTTGGTTGAAATTCTTCTTTTCACCCCATATATTTCTCCAAAAGTAATCTATGTCTTTCTGGGATGCGGCCTCAGTGACACTTATTATTTTGTTCTTCATATCTCTATAGACTGATGTTTGGTTTCGTCTGAATCTTTTATTAAGCACTTTTCTCTCATCCACCTTCTTCGGGTATCGGCGTTTTTCGCTAACAGCTCTCAATTTTTGCTTGAGCGTGATCAGCTTATATTGAAGAGTTCTGGTTCTACTATTACCAAACATCGTCTCTATATTATTTTTCATTCTTTGTTGGTGAGGAGTGAGGTTATTTTTTTGTTTGTTTGCATGTAAGGAACATTGTCTCATATTCTATGGTTTTTTGCAGGTCAGCAATCTTTTTTTCTATTTTAGTTATATATGATGGTATTTTTAGTGGTGTTCTGTCGTAGCTAAGGCATATATACAGAGGTTGGTTTGCGAAAATGTTGGGGTTTTTATCCGTTGTAAATATTCATCCACTATTTCGACAATAACACGTTTCATTATTTGTTTTTTTATTAAACATGTCGTTTTAATACGTTCAGCAAAAGAGATATTTACACATGAATTAATTTCTCTCTGGAAGATTTCGTTGAGGGGAAATTTCAATTGTTTATACTTTTGATTATTATCATTATAGATAGTAATTTCCACAACAGTCGAGGTAGACTCGGATGGTACACGTGGTGTCAAATTTCTTCGATTATTATTATTATTTCTTCGATTATTAATATTATCGATAGTGTTTTTCCCAGCATTCGAGGTAGACTTAGATGGTACAGGTGGTGTCAAGTTTCTTACAGGCATAGTTGTTTCAAGACGCTGTTCGACCTGGCTGCTAGGAAGTCTAGTTGCATGGCGACCTGTAGCACGTGTTGTTGATAATATGTTTGTAGTGGGGGACTTACAATAAATAATATTTATTTTATTTTTACGTTCAACAAACGTCGCCTGTTGGCGTAATTGTTTCGCTGTGAAATAATTCAGTTCTGAGTGCATTTCGTCCCAGTGTAGCTTCATTCTGTTCATATAGCCAATGGAGGGATTGTTTTTTTTACCATGTTGTAACAATTAAATAAATCATTCTTAAGTTCGCAACTCCAAGAGAAATGCGATTTATAATTTCGGTTTCTTCTGTAGCTACAACTGAATATAGTTTGTTTACACTTTTTGTTGGTTGTCTTCGATACTTCCTTAATTTTGTTGTTGATGTTGTGTTCAGCCATGCTGTTGGTAGCAAATCCTTGTAAAATGAATTATGTATTTAGTCGGATATCTCTACGAATTCGAATAAAAGGTGTCTTCAGAAGATATAGTTAGAAGAATAATCAGTTATTCAACATGACTGTAGTTGTGGCATTACTGTCGGAGATAGTATTCATCTTAAATTTAATAAATAGTCTCCCACGCCAAAGTATACGACTGATCACGTTGACTGCATGTATGTATGTATGTATGTATGTATGTATGTATGTATGTATGTATGTATGTATGTATGTATGTATGTATGTATGTATGTATACATGTATGTATATATATATATATATATGCATGGTTGTGTGTGTTTGTCTGTGTTTGTGTATGTCTGTGTATGTGTACATATGTATGTATGTAAGTATGCATGTATGTTCTTCTGGGTTTATAATTTCACAAAGTTTTACCTATAGTGAGAGAGACGGTTTCTAACATAGACACAAGACTCTCTCATTGGAATTTACACAACATCAACTAGGTAGATATGTATGTATGGATGCATGTGTAGATATGGATGTTATTGTATGTGTGGATGTATATGTTTTGAGTTGTATGTGTGCATGTGTATATGCTTTCCATTTGTATATGTGTATATGCAGTTATTAGATGCACAATTTTTGGAATGTTTTACATATTTTTACTGTTCCATTAATGGATTGTACTTGTAATTTCCTAACTAGTTGTGTTCGTTCTGTTCCTGTGAAGCCTAGCTTCTCAAAGTTTGCATTGAGGGAGTTACTAACATATCCGAGTGCCCCAGTAATCACAGGTATAAATCTGAAGGTGTAACCACGGTGGCGTATCTGCAGATTTCTCATCAGTTCTGCATAAATGTTCTCCTATTCACTAATTTTTAATATTATATTGGCATCTGCTGGGCAGCTAATTTCCACTACTGTGCATGCTTTCTTCTCCCTGTCCCATATCATACTATCTGGTCTGTTATGCCTGCATTTTATTGTATGTATGTATGTATGTATGTATGTATGTATGTATGTATGTATGTATGTATGTATGTATGTATGTATGTATGTATATATATATATATATATATATATATATATATATATATATATATATATATATACATAGTAATAATAATAAATTTGAAGACTAAAATACAAATCAATTACCTCGACGTTACCCTCAATTTATTGAATGGGGTGTTTTACCCGTATAGAAAGCCGAATAATACGCTTAATTACATAAGTAAGCATTCCAACCATCCTGCCAGCATAACCAAGAACCTGGTAAGAAACGTTTCGTTGAGGCTTTCCCGTCTTTCCACCATCGAGCGTATTTTCAACGACCATTCCACTTATTACAATGAAGCTCTTGCTCGAAGTGGATTTGTCGATAAGGTAGCATATACAGAGTACGAAAATAGACCTAGAAGAAATAGATCCCGTCGCATTTGTTGGTATAACCCACCATATAATATGGATGTGGCCACACCATTAGCTAAGATCTTTCTTTCCCTTATTACGAACCATTTTCCCCCTACACATAAGTATAGTAACATTTTAAATAGAAATACTATTAAAATTTCTTACTCTACGACTCCTTACCTTGCACATAACATCACAGCTTCAAATTTAGCTAAACTACCTGGCCGTAGGAACACGTGCAACCATGTAGTTAGTAATAACTGTAATTGTAGGAATCGGGTTGATTGCCCCCTATCCGGGAAATGCCTCTCTAGTAACATTGTCTACAAATGTAAGGTTGTAACACCCACGTCCCGTAGGGCCTACATAGGGTTAACCGCCAATAGATTCAAGCAGCATCTTTACATGCATACCCATTCTTTTCGTTACCCTCTAAGAAGGAATATGACGTCACTTTCAGCTTATATCTGGAGTCTAAAAGACAAACACAGCCAATATAAGTTACACTGGGAGATCCTAGCTAGGGCTAGATCGTATAACGGAAATAAAAGACCATGTGACCTCTGCGCCGCTGAGGCCCTGGAAATACTCTACGCCACAGACCACATCTTAAACAAAAAATCTGAGGCAATTTCGGCTTGTAAACATAAATTGCACAAATCTTTCCTGTATTACAGACCCACGTTATACCATAACGGATAGTACGATTTATACGTGGATATTTTACGTCTTCATGTGGGAGCTAAGTATGTTTTATTTATACCATTACTTATTTGCTTAGCGAAAGTTTCCACGAACCAAAGTATCGTCTTCCTGTCTTCCCCGGCTGCAACGTTTTTTGAAATAACCACTTCTGCGTTTACAGATTGACTTTGTTAGTTTCAGAAGATCCCGTTAAGGGTGAAAGCAGCGATTCTTTGTTTAAACTTTAATCTGTTATTTTGTTATTTTAATAAATATATATATATATATATATATATATATATATATATATATATATATATATATATATATATAGTAATAATAATAAATTTGAAGACTAAAATCCAAAGAGGGCTCGATAAGGATAAATATATATGAAATATATAAGAACCGTAGAGCAAATATTTATTAAAATAACAGATTAAAGTTTAAGCAAAGAATCGCTGCTTTCACCCTTAACGGGATCTTCTGAAATTAACAAAGTCAATCTGCAAACGCAGAAGTGGATATTTCAAAAAACGTTGCAACCGGAGGAAGACGGGAAGACGATACTTTGGTTCATGGAAACGTTCCCTGGCAAAGAACGAGAAAAAACGAATATAATACGTCATTATTAGGAGCAATGAAAAACAATTACGCGCAAAGACAGAACCACGTTTATGGTATAAAAGAAGTCGTAGACTAATGTTCTCTTAGGTGGTTGATAGAGACGTTCTCTGGCAATGAACGGAAAAAACGAAGATAATACTTCAAATGTGGAGCGTGGAGAACAATTGCACGCAAAGACAAAACCACGTAAATGGTATAGCTGAAGTCGTAGACTAAAATTCTAACTAGGAAACCGAATGAATCTCCGCTTCAAAGTTAAGAATAAAGTCAATAAAATACAATACAGAGGTAATAGAAATTAAATAAATACATACACGCATGCAAATACGTACATACACAAGCATACGCGAAAACACTTGCCATAGGTATACAAAACCACGAACATATAATTATGTGTGTGTGTGTGTGTGTGTGTGTGTGTGCGTGCATACAAATGATTAAATAAATAATTAAATAAACGTATATAAATAAATAAATACGTATATAACAAGCGCACACACATACCTACATGTAAATACACAAATGTTCGGAGACTACGTCAACTAAAACATGAAGTACACATATACACACACCCTACATACGTACGAACCTGCATACTCACACGGACGCAAAACTCCCGTATACACATAGCCAAACCATATGTACCAGAATATATAAAAATTATACGCAATAACATATACAATCAAATATACGTACGAGAAAGTATACGTACCTTCACAAAACATACAGGTAATATACACTTTTCTATGCGAATAAGTAATGGTATAAACAAAACATATACTTAGCTACCGCATCAAGACGTATAATATCCACGTATTATCCGTTAGGGTATAACGTGGGGCTGTAATACAGGAAAGTTTTGTGCAATTTACGTTTACAAGCCGAAATTGTCTCAGATTTTTTGTTTAAGATGTGGTCTGTGGTGTAGAGTATTTCCAGGGCCTCAGCAGCGCAGAGGTCACATGGTCTTTTATTTCTGTTATACGATCTAGCCCTAGCTAGGATCTCCCAGTGTAACTTATATTGGATGTGTTTGTCTTTTAGACTCCAGATATAAGCTGAACGTGACGTCATATTCCTTCTTAGAAGGTAGCGAAAAGAATGGGTATGCATGTAAAGACGCTGCTTGAATCTATTGGCGGTTAACCCTATGTAGGCCCTACGGGACGTGGGTGATTCAATCTTACATTTGTAGACAATGTTACTAGAGAGGCATTTATCGGATAGGGGGCAATCAACCCGATTCTTACAATTACAGTTAGTACTAACTACAGGGTTGCACGTGTTCCTACGGCTAGGTAGTTTAGCTAAATTTGAAGCTGTGATGTTATGTGCAAGGTTAGGAGTCGTAGAGTAAGAAATTCTAATAGTATTTCTATTAAAAATTTTGCTATATTTATATGTAGGTGGAAATGCTTCGTAATAAGGGAAAAAAAAGATCTTAGCTAATGGTGTGGCCACCTCCATATTATATGGTGGGTTATACCAACAAATGCGACGGGATCTATTTCTTCTAGGTCTATTTTCGTACTCTGTATATGCTACCTTATCGACAAATCCACCCCGAGCAAGAGCTTCATTGTAATAAGTGGAATGGTCGTTGAAAATATGCTCGTTAGTAGATAGACGGGAAAGCCTCAACGAAACGTTTCTTACCAGGTTCCTGGTTATGCTGGCAGGATGGTTGGAATGCTTACTTATGTAATTAAGCGTATCATTCGGCCTTCTATACGGGTAATATAACCCATTCGATAAATTGAGGGTAACGTCGAGGTAATTAACGACCGAGAGATTGGCCTCAACCTGTATAGAGAGGTTAAAGCCTTTAAAGAAGGCTGTGAGTTCTTTTCTGAACCTGTCGCAAACACGAGGTCCGCACTTAGTCATGGTCAAAAGACCATCATCACGGTACAAACCACCGCCCGCGTTGGGGAATTCTTCCTTGATAGAGAAAAGAAGGAAAAGGCCGATAAGATCAGTAACCTCCGCAGAATCGCTGGCGCCCTTACTCACGTCGAATGGGGTACTATTGGATTTTTTAATCGAAATAGAGTCGTCGAAATTAATCACCGACTTACCGGCATTGAGGATGACATTGACTTCGAAATCCTTAACCACTGTGAGTGTTTTAGCGAAATTGATAGCTCTAAGGAGAAGTGGTAAAGTGATGGAGGAGTAGTAATTGTTGATGTCGAATTGTATAAAACGGCAATATATATATATTTATATATATTTATATATATATTTATATATATATATATATATATATATATATATATATATATATATATATATATATATATATATATATATATATATATATATTACTCTTCATTCTTTCACTATATATATATATATATATATATATAAATATATATATATATATATGTTACTCTTCATTCTTTCACTATATATATATATATATATATATATATAGTGAAAGAATGAAGAGTAACATGATTGGCTGTACAACAAGGGGCTTTACTACAGGTATTAACAATTGTTTCATTGATCAGGTGAGTCTAGAGGTCGCTAATCGCTGGAAGTTGCGTCACCCGATCTCCATTACATTATTTACATCTGATCAACACATCAGAATACGTAGATATATAAATAATAACATCAATAATAGAATATATATTTTATTATTGATGGTATTGTTTTTGATGGTAGACATTGTTTACAGAGAAACGGCCTTATATATCTATCAGTCCAAGGAATCGTGGTGAAACCTCTTAGAGGACAATAATATGCAAAGAATTATTTTCCTTCTGCATTCGAATAATCATATTTGATATAAAAATTTAGTGACAGATGACTTCAATTTAAGCAATATTTACTATCATGTAATGTTTGCAATTGCATCGTTGGTGTCATAAATATATTAGCGCACTAATATAATATGGTTTTAGCTATTAAATATCATTGATTATATCATCATTTACTCATCAATGAAATATTTCGTCCAAACGGGAATACAAAATAAAATATATTAACATTTATAAGGGAATATCTGGGGCAAACATTTATACATGATAATCGGACTGCGTAAATAATCAAGCAAAATCCTCAAGGTTACAACATGCCAATTCCATTTTCACAGTCTAGATGAAGCCGGAATGGAATTTTCTATTTCATTATAGAACTTATTGTCGACACTAAATCCGTTACTATCCAACATAAATTGTATCCGAGTAAATCACGTTAAATTTCATATTCCTAATGATAATCGATAATAACAACAATGTTATCGAAGTAGGACATATTGATATTTTCGTTTGAAAACTATTAAAATTTCAAATTTTACTAGCATGTTCTAACTTTCTATTTATTCTTCATTTCAGTATGCAAAATTATTCATAATATTCTATCTTTAATTACTGAATTTTGTGAAAGTCTCATGACCATTTCTTTTGTTAGAACGCATTCGATTTTATTAGTAATTAATATTTAGTAAAATTTGTGAGTTCTCTTCGTGAATAATAAAATGTTACTTTTGTTTGTAGAATAATTTAACATTCTAATGTGTAGTATGTTAAGTTAATATTTCACTATACATAATAATATATTTTAATTGAATTCGAGGAATATTCACCCCAGACAAGCATTAAACATCTATAGATATTAGATTATCAGAGATCTTCAAATAAGGATTTTACTGTATTAGCGGATATTTTTAGCCGATATACTTCCATTTGCTAATATCGTATATATATATATATATATATATATATATATATATATATATATATACGATATTAACAAATGGAAACTATATTTATAAAACCATATTTATTTTATTATACATATTTCAAGGACACCACGTTAAATTATGGTGTGCTTTCATTAGACAAAATACAATATAGATCAGTTTTATAAATAAATATTGACATACCCTTAAAAAATGCAACCATTACTGTTGGAAGCTCCCGGAGCTTCCAACAGTAATGGTTGCATTTTTTAAGGGTATGTCAATATTTATTTATAAAACTGATCTATATTGTATTTTGTCTAATGAAAGCACACCATAATTTAACGTGATGTCCTTGAAATATATATAATAAAATAAATATGGTTTTATAAATATAGTTTCCATTTGTTAATATCGTATGTTTACTCCAAATACTTGTTGAGTGCTTTATATCAGTTATGAAAATATTTGCTTGTTGCATCCCAACAATTTAAATAGAACTATATATATATATATTTTTTAAAATAACAATTTAAAGTTTAAGCAAAGAATCGCTGCTTTCACCCTTAACGGGATCATCTGAAACTAACATTCTTATCGAGCCCTCTATGGATTTTAGTCTTCAAATTTATTATTATTACTATATATATATATATATATGTGTATATATATACAGATATAAATTTAGGGAGAATCGCATTTCGGGGGGGGGGGGTAGATATTAGCGAAACGCAACTTCCGAATTGTGTTGACAAGCGCTCTATGGATATGAAGATACCAGAGCTATAAACATAAGTTAAAAAGGACATACAAATCTGAAACAATGGTTAAGAAGCCATTAACCACCTAAGCCAATGAAGCGAACAAACTAAACGGGTCAAACAAAAAAATATATGATTGAAATAGTTACCCGGACCCTCGGGGAAGATGGTATACTCCGATATAGGGTTTCTGCGACACCTAAATCAATAATTCTGCCTGCTTATAAAGAATAATAAGCTTTTGGTATAATGATCGAACAATGAATCACTTTCTCAACAGGCATTTTGTTCTTCGTGCGCCAGAATCTCACAGGGTAAGAAACCACATGTGAGGTTCTAAGGACCAGTGAATTGAGCATGTCTATATATATATATATATATATATATATATATATATATATATATATATATAAATCAGGAAAGAAGATTGACATGGTTTGCTATACAAAATATATATATATATATATATTTATTATACAAAAAATAAACCAAAGAAGGCTTCAATACATCAACAGTCTTTATTAGTTAACAATGTTTCGTCCTATTAAGGACTCATCAGGGCAAGTAAAGCTACAAGAAGCACTATCGGCCAATACAAGCCAAAAACTCAGAAGAATATGGAGTATACATCTATTAAAGCCTAGGAAGGATATCAAGGAAAAGTAGGCTAAGTTTAAGAGCGAGCAGTTACAAACATAGATATAGACCAACTAGCAAGGAAGTGATTAACATGTTGAACCCGCATTGTAAATATTATATAATGCAAAAACTTGAAACACAAATGGTAATATAATGCGATAATTACAGTACGATATAGAATATAATATAATATATAATATAATATAATAGATGGTGATAATAAAAAGCTTAATATATGCATATATATATATATTTATACATATATACATTAGTACAAACACAAACTAACACTTATTAAGTATTTAGATATATATATATATATATATATATATTGATTACAGTATAATATAATAAAGATACAAATAAGAATAAAGATAAAAATAAAAATAAAATATAATATATAATTCCCTGTCAGTGTGCATAAACAATATAAAAACATTATAATAACATTATAATAACAATATTATAATATATTGGCATCAAAAGATATACAAAATTACATCATATATATAATTCAAGGTTAACAAATAGTATAAAGTTTTACACAGGGTAAGAAAAAAAAACATATAGAACTAAATAGTGTTGAAAAAATTGTGTTGAAAAAAATATATATACCATTGCAACAAACACACGGATGTCAAGTCGTTTTACATTGGCATAAATATTATCAAAATATCACAAAATATTACAAAATATAATAGAACAGTACTTCAAATAACATATATTAAAATCTATAATACGATTACATAAAAATGATGATATAACAACATTAATATCAAATATCAAACAGGGTTCGAGTGATTCGGCCCAGGTAACTGATCTTGTTGAGCTGTTTCTCCTAAATGAACTCTATGTTACCTTTCCGCACCTTAAAGGCGAACTTTATCGTGATGATGCATTGTTTGTGATAAACTCTAGCACAACAATATTGCGCATAATAGGAAGAAACTTTATTAATTTTTTTAAAGTTTTAACCTTTCGATCACGATTGATAGAAATGATAGAGCGGTCAACTTTTTAGATGTGACTTTGGACTTGGTCACTAATAGTTATAAACCCTTTCATAAGCCAAATGAAATACTCTCTTATGTTAATCCCAATTCTAACCACCCAAATCTATGATTAGCTCTATAATTAACGGTGTATCTAATAGAATTTCCACACTCTCTAAGGATATAGAAATATTTAATTCACATGCCGAGTACTATAATAATGCCCTAGCTAACTCTGGTTACTCTGGTAAAATACGTTATAATGAGAACAATCTTAGAAAGTCTCCGTTTACCCATAATAATAATAACGTAATTTCCCATAATATGGCCATGAATGGGAGTAGAAAGCATAAGAATCGTAGAAATCCCATAGGTGTATCCGAACCCATCCATAAGTTAAGCTACCGTAATCGTAGGAGTGAGTCTAAGGGTACACTTTTCGGGATTAGTTCTAGGGAACAAGTTAGGCACTCTGATCGCTCACCCAGTGGTAATGTTTTTACTAATTCTAATAGTGTTGTTTCAGCTGATCCTGGTAGTAACCCTAATCCTATTGATATGATTCCAGATAACAGTAGATATACTAAAGGTAGAAACAGAAGGAGACTCAATATGGTTTTGGCTGCTTCTAATAATGTTGTTTCAACTAGTCCTCGTAGTAACCCTGATCCTATTAGTGGGATACTGGAAAACGGTAGAGTTCGTAAGGATAGAAATAGGAGGTGACTCAATACTTATTTTAATCCGCCTTATGATCATGAAGTATTAACTAACATCCCTAGGTCTTTCTTTTCTATCTTAGAGAAAAATTTCCCTCCTACTAATAAATACCATGGTATTTTTAATAAAAATGTAATTAAAATATCATTCTCTACCATCCCTAATATTAGTTCTCATTTAGCTAGCACTAACAATAAGAAAATTAGGGACAGCTACTCCTCTTTGCGTACTACTAGTCTTGATAGATCCATTAATGCCTTACCACCTGAGCAGACCTTATCTTATAATAACCCTAGAAGTGATGCATCACTTATTCAGCCGGTAAATAGCACCAGGAAGTGTAACTGTAGAGCAAGTATTAACTGCCCTTTAAATGGTCACTGCCTCTCTAGGAACATTGTTTATGCTTGTGAAGTTAAGACTGATTCTTCTAATAGCACTTATATAGGCTCCACATCAAATACTTTTAAAACTAGGTTTAATTCTCATATCTCTAATTTTAAGCATGTTAAGTTTAAGAACTCTACTTCATTAGCACACCATATCTGGGATCTTAAAGGGGACAGGCATACCATATAGCCTTAATTGGCGTATAGTAGCACGCTCTAATTACCTATCAACACACACCAAATTCTGTAATCTCTGTATCCTAGAGAGCCACTCTATAATTTTCTCTAGAGAAGTTTTGCTTAATAGAAAGTCTGAGATGTTTTCTTCCTGCCCCCATGCCATTTCTAATTCTTTCTTCTATTATAGACCTAAAAGTTCTGGTAGTTTAAATCTTATCCATTAGCTGCTATATTTCCTTATCTTTTTTGTTTAGGTTCATTTTGATTACCATCATCTTTATTATTATTAGTTTTTTTCCAACTTTTCGATTTTGGTTTCCATAGTCTTTTGGCTACCACACCCTATCTATCGTCTTAAGCATTATTATAGTTTAACTACTAACACCTTATGGGTTTATATCTTATTAAATACTTTGGTTGGAGTCTCATTCAACTAATGTACCTCCTCCTCTACACACTTAATATCCGCCCCTTCTATTATACTATATATAAATTTCACCTTTATGTTCCTTTTATGATATTATATAATATACTGATTTTACTTTTATGCTCCTTCCTATCCTCCGTAACCTCTCTTCTTTCTGTTCCCATTGGTCTACCATAGTTCTATTTAGAGTCCTTTTATTTGATAACGTTATTCGACTGAACGGAGCATATTTTACCCTATTCTTGATAATTTTATTGAAATATCTCAAACTTATACGTTTTTGATGACTTAAACTATAGCCAATTTTGAAGTGACTAAATATGTATTTTAAATACTTTTAATAGTAATTAATTTGAAAAGGTTTTCTAGTCAATTCGCCGCTTACATTTCTATCTCTTCTGTTACTTAACCGCTTGTGACACCTAAGTAAATATACTTGTTTTTGTTTTTCGATCTTCGGTTTATTTTATTTATTTTTTTACTACCACACGCTGTTCATTAATAAATGTCTGTGTATCTCAACCACGTAAATATTTATTAAGCATTTCCTTAGACTCTGTTTGATATTTGATATTAATATTGTTATATCATATCATTTTTATGTCATCGTATTATAGATTTTAATATATGTTATTTGAAGCACTGTTCTATTATATTTTGTAATATTTTGTGATACTTTGATAATATTTATGCCAATGTAAAACGACTTGACCTCCGTGTGTTTGTTGCAATGGTATATATATTTTTTTCAACACAATTTTTTCAACACTATTTAGTTCTATATGATTTTTTTTCTTACCCTGTGTAAAACTTTATACTATTTGTTAACCTTGAATTATATATATGATGTAATTTTGTATATCTTTTGATGCCAATATATTATAATATTGTTATTATAATGTTATTATAATGTTTTTATATTGTTTATGCACACTGAGAGGGAATTATATATTATATTTTATTTTTATTTTTATCTTTATTCTTATTTTTATCTTTATTATATTATACTGTAAACAATATATATATATATATATATATTTAAATACTTAATAAGTGTTAGTTTGTGTTTTTACTAATGTATATATGTATAAATATATATATATATTCATATATTAAGCTTTTTATTATCACCATCTATTATATTATATTATATATTATATTATATTCTATATCGTACTGTAATTATCGCATTATATTACCATTTGTGTTTCAAGTTTTTGCATTATATAATATTTACATTGTGGGTTCAACATGTTAATCACTTCCTTGCTATTTGGTCTATATCTATGTTTGTAACTGCTTGCTCTTAAACTTAGCCTACTTTTCCTTGATATCCTTCCTAGGCTTTAATAGATGTATACTCCACATTATTCTGAGTTTTTGGCTTGTATTGGCCGATAGTGCTTCTTGTAGCTTTACTTGCCCTGATGAGTCCTTAATAGGACGAAACATTGTTGGTTAATAAAGACTTTTGATGTATTGAAACCTGCTTTGGTTTATTTTTTATAATTCTTCGGCTCTGTTTAATTACATTGAGCTATATCTTATACTGTCATTTCTATAATATGAAGAGGGTGTTTAACTCCAACACACTCTAGTATTTTAATTCTTATATATATATATATATATATATATATATATATATATATATATATATATATAAAAGAATTAAGATATATATATGTGTTTGTAAACAAGCAACCCGTATTAAGCCGTAGTGTCTAGCAACCATCGTTGCTCGTTTGTTCAACACTGACAAAGGAACGCTGTACTAGTTTCAAGCTTATTAGCTATCGTCAGCAACTTCCTGTCAGATTGTTGAACGTATATACTTACCTTATGCATATTAACGGCTGAGTAGCCCAATTTGCATAACGAGTGGGTTAATCGGCTGGGTGCACCGAAAACGCAGTAGGCAGTGATTTTTTCAATGTCTTTGAACTTAGTCCACGCTTTGCTTTTTTCCATCCACTGAATTATTTTTGTATAAGTTCCCTGTGTCCACGCATCGCCTGGAAACTTAGCTGAGAATAGACATCCCTGATGACGAAAGGCTTCTCCGTACGTTTCTTCGGAAACTATGTTTATTCCCTTTCAGAAACTAATTAGTTGGAGTGAAATTTTAGTAAGTAAGTTAATTTTTATAATTTTCCTATTTTACGTCTTTCATATATATATATATATAAATATATATATATATATATATATATATATATATATATATATATATATATATATATAAATATATATATATATATATATATATATATATATATATATATATATATATATATATAAGTCGTTTGGAAGCCTCGACAATGCAAATGGGTAAATCTCCGGGTAAAAAGATCCGGTGGTGGAGAGAGAGATGTAAGTGGGTGTACGTTGAGATGCGTGGTGTGTATAAGATGTGTGAGATGTGTAGAATGAAGGGAAGAGAATAAAGGATAAAATAAAAATAAAAGATGGAATGTGACAGGTTCAACCAATACTACATAGGTAGCGCAATTCGACCTTTGCACATCCGGATCAAGGAACACACTAAAACCAGGGCCTCGTCTTTCCGGAAACACATAGACAAATGCGGAAACAAAGACGGAAGGCCCATTGTGACAATTCTAGCGACTGAAAGAAACGTCGGCACGTTACGTATCAAGGAAGCGCTTTTTATCAAACGACTGCAACCGCAAATAAACAACCGATCAGAGAGAAGCGAAATGAGATGGCTGGTTTAAGTTAACAAGCGATGCAACAACACACAACACACACACACACACACGCAAACGAGACAACTACACACACACACGCACACACACAGTAGCATTCCACTATACGAACATACTACACTGCCAATACAGAGGAACAAGGCAACAACACACGCACACACACACACACACACACTCAAGCGAGACAATAACACACGCACACACACACACAGTAACATTTAACAAACAGGCAGAGAATGGACTGACAGCTAGCGCCATCCCACTCCCTCATTCGGCCGCTGACCTCTGTACGACCGACCCCATTCACGCGCACGCGCGCTCTGCCGAATACCTCAGATATTCAAAACAACAAACAGCGAAGGACGCGTTCCGGACTTGTCCGACAGAGAACCTTTTCCCCCACCCCGGAAAAAACCCAGTTGATGGATGTGAATCCGAAATATATAGGGACTATTAAATCTCTCCCAAGGTAACTCTCTCTTGTGTTGTTATTTTTATTTTATCCTTTATACTCTTCCCTTCATTCTACACATCTCACACATCTTATACACACCACGCATCTCAACGTACACCCACTTAAATCTCTCTCTCCACCACCGGACCTTGTTACCCGGATATTTACCCATTTGCATTGTCGAGGCTTCCAAACGACTTAAATATTTTTACTTATTGTTCCACAATGTTTCAAGCAATCTTCAATATTCTCATATATATATATCTATATATATTTCGTTTCTGAATTTGTTTAGCAAGATTCTTCATCTGAAAACGTGTTTTGAGACCGATATTGTTATACTTTGGGAGGGTCATGTTGCAAATAAGAAACACACGCACCAGATGTTTTACTCCAATTTATTATAAGTAAAATTTATAAATTTAAGAATTTATAAATTTACGGTTGGTTGGTTCCACAACAGGGCGGTTGTTCATATATTGTCAAAGTTCTTTCGTCACACATTATGTGACCTCTTCAGTGACTGGGGAATCTTTTTCTTGTTTTTGTGCCCGTCATTTGTTCTGTCCTACGCCATCTTGTTTTTGTGTGTGTTGTGTGCTTAGTTTTGGCATGTGTTACATCCGGGTGTCTGTGTGTGTTTATATTTGTTTATTTATTTGTTTACTTACATGTTACTGGTTGGTTGTTTGTTTTATGTGTGTGTCTGTTTTGTCTTTAATTGTAAGCTGTGATGTTGCTATTCCATTCATGTTTTCTATTTAATTTTGGTTGGAGTTCATTTATGTTTATCGCCTCTGTTTATCGACATTGCGTCTTTTCTGAGTGTAGATTCTATGTTTATTCCTATGTTCTCTAATTTGCCCATATGTTCTATTTTAGCATGTTGGTGGAGTATTGATGATTCTTTTTTATCTTGAAATTCTTGCCAGTGTTCATTTAACCGTTCTCCTCTACTACGAGCTGTCTCACCTATGTACACTATATTCTTATCTTACATTGTCCTTCAGTTCATCTTATGCTATATACTACATTTCTAGTTTTACAGTTAATATGGGGGCTTAATTTACAGATTATACATTTTTTGTCTATACAGGGAGGTCTTTGGAAAGGGTATGTATTGCTAATAAGTGTTTTTATGGAGGTACCTGGTCTTTCTACTATATTAATATTAAGTTTATGTTTATCTAGGGCCCTTCTAAATTTGTAAGCTAATTCACCTCTAGGGGTTGTATTGATGAACATTACACTCTGGTATTTATTGCTATCATACCAAGAGTTTATTCTATTAACCTTATTCCTAGTTCTTTCTATTCTATTCCAAAATTTGCTCCTATAAAAGGGGCAGGTCCCATTTGTATCATTATTTACCATTTTTTTCCCATTTGGTTCTGGCTCCTCTATATACTCTGATTTTATATCTCTGATTGTAACCAGAGAACTGCATACGGTGGATGAAGTGTTGTATGTGTCTCTCTAGTTCTTTGGGGTTGCACATGCGGGACACGTTTCTCATCACCCGTACCAAATCCGCAATCAGTATGTTGATTTTGGTATGGTCCGAAACAGCTTAGTTTCGGTGGATCAGATATTTCGTAGTCATAGGTTTGGCATAACGGGAATGGAGGATTTGTTTTTTGTTATTAATGGTTTCAATCCAGAGTTCTGTGTCTAGTACAGGTAATCGATGGTTGGGGTGTTTGCTTGGGTAGTCTATAGTAACTTTAATACTCTGGTGGATGGAGTTAGCTATTTGCTGGATGCTTTCCATGGTGTTTTTCTCTAATTCCTGACTGTTCTCTAGTGGGGGTGTTTTTACTACGCTGTTTATATCATCAACGTAGCGGGAGAACATTATCAGGGTTAAGAGGTTGCTGTCTTCTAATTGTACTTTAAGTTTAAGTCTATTGTCCCACCATACCATGAATAGGTTAGCTATGTAACCTGCAATGCTAACACCAATGTCTGCTCCCTCCTCTTGGGCATATGTTGTTCCATTAAATTTGAACATATATTCCTTAAGGGTTAATTTTATACTGGCCCCCACCGCATGTGCAATCATTTTCTTTAGTTCATCGTGGGTTTCCGGGGTCCGAAGGGATCTGGTCCACCCGTTCCATGTATCTCTATATGTTTTCTTGGCCATTGAGGTAATGGTAGGTGGTCTGCCTCTTGCTGGTCTTGTAGGGCACAGGTTGCTAAGGTCATATGTATCTAGATAAACATTACTATAGGTAAGTTTAAGTTCAGCTCACTTGTATCAATCCCATGGAATTCAACATTGCTCTCACTGATCATTTCTACGCATTTCTCCACAGCAAAATCCACGTCAATGGATGGATATAGGGACACACCATCCATACTACCTATTATACAGTTTGTTAGGTCCCTAAATCGTTTACTTTCGCTGATTCTGCTGAGGAGGTCCTCCGTGCTGTCACATATATCTGGCTACAGTTCAATGATGGGGCGTATGATTAGGGAGAGGAAGTAGGACAGTCTTTAATTACTAGCAATGTTAGCTCCACAGACTGTCCGTGTTGGTGGTCCTGTGACAGGGTCACTGCTCGTTTTATGATCTTTTCGAAGCCCATACAACGCTGGCACGTCATTGTTCCAGGCCTGGAAGTAGTAGGCAGTCCTTTTGTTGGGCTGCTTTATGTTTGTCCACATCATCATATGGGCATTGAAGGTTTTCTCTCTATCCTCATGCTCTTGTGGTGTTACTTCTCTTGTGTTAGTGATGCGGGGTTGCATTGCCCGGATGTAGTTTGACAGACTGTCAACCGACATTCTGCCAGACTTGTCTGTTGGAAAGCATGCAATCCCTCCATTACCCGAGCGCTGCATGAGCTTACGCAAGCAATTTGCATATTTTTCTCCCAATTTCTGGGCCTCCATTCTATTTTGCTTCTTGCTATACTGTTCTATAATATTTTTAAGTTTAGATCTAGCTATACTAAATTGTGCTTCTGTTTGTGTATCGACCTGAGAGAACATAGAAATAAAAATATAATCTACACACAGAAAATACGCAATGTTTAGACAAATCACAGAGGCAATAATCATAAATGAACTCCAACCAAAATTAAATAGAAAACATGAATGGAATAGCAACATCACAACTTACAATTAAGGACAGAATGAAAACACACACACACATAGAACAAACAACCAACCAGTAACATGTAAATAAACAAATAAATAAACAAATATAAACACAGGAACCCGGATGTAACACATGCGCAAAATAAGCACACAACATACACAAAAACAAGATGGCGTAGGTCAGAACAAAGGGGAGGCACAAAAACAAAAAAATAATCCCCAGTCACTGAAGAGGTCACAGAATGTGTGACAAAAGAACTTTGGCAATATATGAACAACTGTCCGGTTGTGGAACCAAACAACCAACCGGAAATTTATAAATTCTTAAATTTATAAATTTAACTTATAATAAATTGGAGTGAAAGCAACTGGTGCGTGTGTTTCTTATTGGCAACATGACCTTCCCAAAGCATAACAATATATATATATATATATATATATATATATATATATATCACTCATGTATCAAAACTACCCTAAAGGGCCACATATTTAAGTTCAATGAGAAAATCTACACCCAAAATGAGGGAGCAGCCATCGGCGTCAGCATAGCTGGTGATGTTGCCAACCTTTTCATGGTATGGTGGGAAAGGAGACTTAAAGATCTCCTTAATGAAAGCTCCATAGACCTCATCATGTACTCTCGTTATGTAGACGATATCAATATAGTTATAAGAACACCCCCACTAGAGAGCACTAACAAGTTTGATTTAGAACGTAGCACGATGGAAAGCATCCAGCAGATAGCTAATTCCATACACCAGAGTATAACTGTAACTATAGACTTCCCTTCCAAACACCCTAACAATAGACTACCTGTATTAGACACAGAACTCTGGATTAACACTATAGACGAGAGAGCCCAAATTCTCCACTCACACTATGCTAAACCCATGGCCTCCAAATACCTGATACTCAAAAACTCAGCAATGTCCAGTAGTGCTAAGTTTAATATTCTGATCGCAGATTTGGTACGAGTGATGAAGAATGTGTCCAGCATGTGCGACCCAACAGAAATGGAAGGACACATCCAACACTTCATCAACCGCATGCAGTTCTCTGGCTACAACCAAAGAGACAGAGTCAGAGTATACGAAGGAGCCATGGAAAAGTATAAGACCCTCATAGAACTGGACATGAAAGGAATTTGCCCACTATACAGGAGCAAATCATGGAATAGCTTAGATAGGGCTAGACATAAGATAGGGAAGGCCACATCATGGTACGACAACCAGAGATATCAGAGTGTCATGTTTGTGGACGCCACCCCTGGAGGGAAATTAGCTAACCAGTGTAGAAAGGCCCTGAGAAAGACCCACTTAAAAATAAAGGTGGTAGAAAAGCCAGGAACCACCATAAAATCCCTGATCAGCAAAACCTACCCTTTTAAGAAAACCCACTGTACCAATAGGAAATGTATCATATGTAAGGTGAACCCCCGGATAAACTGTAAAACTAGAAACGTAGTCTATAGCATAAGATGTACAGAGGGTACTTGCAGAAACACGACAACAACATACATAGGTGAGACAGCTCGTAGCATAGGTGAAAGGATAGACCAACACTGGGGGGAACTAAAAGGACGAAAAAACGGGTCAGTACTATACGAACATGCTAGACAACAACATGACGGTAACATAGACAACATAGAAATTAGAATAATATCTAAACATAGGAATGACCCAGCAGATAGGCAAATCAGAGAGGCCAGTGAAATAGAAATTAGAAGACCAAAGCTAAACAGAAAGAATGAGTGGAACAACAACAACACCCAAACAAACAACATTGACCTAAGAGAAGTATAAATAAATAAGTAAATTAAATTAAATAAAATAAGATAAATAAATACATACACAAGCACATAAACACACACTAGTCACCCAGCAGACACAACACTATACACACTAGTCACACATCACACATAACACTATACACACACGCAAACGCATGCGCAAAGAAGACAAAATAAAATAAGATAAACAAACAAGCAAATAAATAAATAAATATATAGACAGACTGAACACAAAAAAAAAAAAAAAAAAATGGCGTAGACATACAACACAACAGGAGGAACAATGAATATAACACCACTGACGATGTTGCAGATGTGCAACGAAAGATTTATGTAAACTATATATATATGTGTTTGTCTATATTGTATCTGTATTATTTTTGACCGCCGGTCAGTCAATGGCAACATTGAGGACCGAGTAAGTTAGATCGCAGATATATATATATAAAAGACAGCGAGAAGCGAAAACCAACCAAACAGTGAGTGTGTTCTGTTATTAATTCTGGCAATATTACGCAAATATGACCCTCCCCAAATATAACAATATATATATATATATATATATATATATATATATATATATATATATATATATATATATATATATATATATATATATATATATATATATATATATATATTAATATATATATATATATATATATATATATATATATACATACAGAGAGAGAGAGAGAGAGAGAGAGAGAAAGATGAGGAAGGATCAGACATAATCATTTGTATGTTAATTTAAATCTTTCACAATAATGCAATTGTAATAAACAGTCATAATTACGAATGAAAGTCACGGAAATACACTGATTAACTCATAGAATCTGAAGATTTTTCATCCTATTCAGACACGAATGCTTATTAAATGTGTCGATTGTTTTGTTATATCGAATTAATTTAATTTCTCTGCCTGGTATTAATAAAGTCTATTTAAAGGAAAGAGTTTCAATCATCCATGAAGGAAAAAAATGAAAAGACATTTCCTGGTTATTCTCAATGTGAGACGTGGGACCGGCTGGGACTCAGCCCAGTAGACGTCCTTCCTCCTTCTCCCCCTGTTGACGTCAAGTCCCCCAAAACACTTGGGATACGATCCAGTGCAGCCTGGCCTCAGATAGTCTCACGCGCCAGCTCGTCCAGCACCTCTTTGTCTGTTTTCGTGCGGCCTCCAAACCACACAGTGGTGCCTGGCTCCTTGCCCTGCCCTCCTTCTCCACTGGCATGCAGCTAGACAATAATAGCCTGCGCATTTGCGTTTCCTGAGGCTCAGCCTCCGGATCTGCAAGCCACACCAATGTCTCTACCGATCCACCGTGGACCCTTTCGGCCTCCACCTGCTTTCCTGTCGCCATGCTGCCCTCAACGAGGTCATAAAGCATGGCTTGGACGGTGCAGACTTGCCTTCCCAGCTCGAGCCGATGGGGTTGGACCGAGGGGACGGCTAAGGGCCAGATGGCATGACCCCTCGTCTGAGATGCCACTTGCACCGACACTCTCTGCAGCCGCAACCTGGTGCAGTCTGCGATTAACCTGGGTTCTGCTGCACGTCGGACTGAGGAGCTAAACTCCTCAAATACCGGTCGCTTTTCGACAGGTTTGCTGTTGTAGCCCTGGAAGTGGAGATCAGGTGTCCTTGGCCCTAGGGCTACCTCCCTACACACCACCATAGGTGCTGATCTGGCCAAACGCTAGTGTGAGCCCTGCGAGTTGGAGTGGCTTTTCCAGTGCGTCTCCCTTGCCTTCCTCCGTGTAAACGCCTTCTCGATTCTGACCGCCAGGGCTGGGGGGGGGGGGGGGCATCGCGTATCATTCCATATTTAATAATGGTCGGTATGTGTATGTTTATGTTTTGGATGTTGACGAAGACAGAATGTGAATTATAACTGTTGTTACTGCATAACACTAATACTGCACATTTTGAGAATGGTTTGTCTACGACTAATATTCTATTTAGGAAACCGAATGATTCTCGGATTCCAAGTTACAATCCGGTAATCTGAATTCTGTTTTATATTAACCACAGTGGTAGTCAAAATATGGTTTCAGAGTCTACAATTTAGCGTTGTTTTTATTTATAATACGAAAATTGATTTTAGCCTTGCTTCTGATAATAAGAACATTTTTGTTAGCCAAGGGAACCGAGAGATATTGGCTAAATATTTGGTGATTACACCTGAGATTTATTGCCCAAAGTTACCCATGAGGTTATCTAAAATTAATGATACTACCGGCTGGAAAACTGAATATGATCTCAAGTTACCATGTGGTAACGTGTAGCAGGTGTCATTTGAAATTGGTACAAAAATTCTAAAGAATAGATTGTTTGTCAACTGTCCAGTGTAGTTGTGGCAGGTAAATTGAATAAGGTGGAGAAAAGACTGATCTCACTTGTCCTATTTCAACTAGACATGCTCCGGGTGAAAGATAAATATCAAAATGAGACTAATATAATACATATTTTATATTTTTTCAGTAACCAATCGTTACTATTGGTAAAATAAGATAACACATCTACTAATTACATCCCACGCATTAAGGAAGAATAATGAGGGGGTTAGTGGAAGAATGGTGGATTTAAAAATATTGTGTCTATTAGTATGTATTAAATGTGTAAAGATAATTTCATATGAATAGATGATAATTAAATTTATTGAGCAATGAAGTAAATTTAAGGATACCGGAAGGCAAGACATATACAAATTTCTGACGTGTGAGATTTATTTAGTGTTCTTGTATGGTTCCGATTTAATTTCGGTGAGGGGAAATTTGCTTAGAACAGTGACTTGCTCTTAGCTTTTAAATTTGTTGTATGCTTCAACCAGATATTTGTGCTAAGTGCATTCCAGTTTTCTTGTTTCCACTGATTTAATAATTTATTACGTAGCCTTTTATTTTTCATTCAGTTTCTATCTTTGTATCCTAACACCTCCAAATTGTATTCGTTCCATTCATTTGATATATTCTGTAAGTTTGAATGTTCTGGATCTGAAGCTATCAGAGTAATCGTATTTGAAGTTTCTGTAGTGTCCACAGTATATTTCAATATTAATATAATAGTATATTTCAATATTAATATACGCGTTTGTTGTTCCATTTTTAGGGTGGTTGGCATACGGAAATCGGATGTATTTTTGGAAGAATACACAATTTAGCTGAAATTTCTTCTAAGTGTTTTTCACTTCCATTTTGTTTCGCCACTGTTTCCGATATTTTCTCTGCCATTTTCGATATTCTATCAATCATTTACATGTTTTCAATGAAGAGATATTCTTGACAGAGTGATACTATTAAGAAATTTAGAAGAAATCCTTGAAATTACTTTTTGATCAGGATTGATACAAACCAGCAGAATAATATTTTGAACGTGAAACCGTTGTTTTCCCATGAAATTAAGAAACATATCTTTAAAATCTATTTAAATAAGGATTGATATGAACCGGCTGAATAGAATTTTAATGATTAGATGTTAAGCGCTTTCACCATTTTTTTTCATACTAGTAATAGCAAACTGGCGTTTCTAACAGGAGTGTGTGATCATATATATATAAAACGAAAATTATCTCCATATCAAATAGGCCTTCATACCGAGTCACAAATGATATGAGTTCAAATTCTAAGGTCATTATAGTTGGAAATTGATAGCACTCACATCCTTTCAAAACAGGAGAATATTTTGCATCCTCTATTTTCAAACCTATCAAGTTGTTCGCTACATTTCTTACTGATATATTATTTATTGACCGATCTCCACCCCAATAATACACTTCCTGTTAGACCGTTGTGAAACCCATGGCATTTGAGGTATATAATACTATAAACTAACATTTGTTTTTTATTTACAATATTTATATGCATTAACTTTAAATGTATATTTATTTTGGAATTTTATCCTTATACGTTGACGAAAGATTGATTATATTGCAGGCAAGTATAATTTTATTTCGGATTTTCTGATGAAAATCTCAAAAATTCACCACTTTATAAAAACAATGGAGAATGTGAGAACGAATAGCTAACCTCCTATGTAGTTTGAAGAAAGGAGTATTTGTGGTGGACGCAGAAATGAATTGATTTAGGAGGGTGCCATGGTGGTAGTCTGTGCTTATGTTTGCGCGTGTGTGCACATCTCCGTGTTTTCATTGTTTCAGTTATCAGCGGCCCACCTGCATTTCTAACCTGATATGGGGTTTTTCCGGGTACCTTCATAGAGAGAGAGAGAGAGCGAGAGAGTGAGAGAGAGAGAGTTAGTGGTTGTGAGAGAGTAGATTGAAAGAGAGACATAGAGAGAGGGAGAGGAGACAAAGAAGGAGACTACATCTAAAGGCGGTTAAATACTGGGTGGAAAAACATAGAGAAGTGATTCCCATTAGATTCACAGCGCCAATTATATTAGACGCAGTTAAACTTATTCTGGAAAACAACACTTTCTTCTTCAATGGAAAGAATTACATCCAAATTAGAGGCACAGCGATGGGATCGAAGTTTGCTCCCGTTTACGCGAACTCTGTAATGGGATACTTAGAACAACAACTCTACCAAGAAATAGAGGAAAAATATAGTACTGACTTTAGAAAGTACATTGAAAAATCTTGGAAGAGATACCTTGACGACTGTTTCATCATCTGGACAGAATCTCTAGATACTCTGGATGAGTTCAATATCCTCCTGAATAACCTACACCCATCTCTCCAATTCACAAAAGAGATGAGTAGGACCAAATTACCATTCCTAGATATAATGATAATCAAAAACGACACCACCATTACCACGGATATATATTATAAACACACAGACACCCATCAATATCTGAATTTTAAGTCGTGCCATCCACCTCATACAAAACGCAACATCCCATACTGCCTAGCCAGAAGAATTTGTACCATTGTAGAAGATACGAATACCAGGTACAAACGCCTAACAGAACTAAGAGAATTTTTGCTCAAACAAAAATACCCATCTCTACTTATAGAAAATGGCACACAGCGGGCTATAAAAATACCTATACAACAACTTAGAACAACCCAAGGAAGAAGAAACCAAGAACTGGTCATACCATTTATAATGACACACAACCCATGTCAACAGAATATCTTCAACACTGCCAAAGCAAACCTCCGATCATTGCTCAAAGTAATGAATTAAAAGGCTTAATCACAGATCGATCTTTGACTCTTAGTAAAAGACAGCCAAAAAATTTGAAGCAATTGCTAACAAAAGCAAAGTTTGACCTTAACAACAAAGACCAATCATTCACTGTATCTAAATGCAATGATAATCGATGCGGCACATGTCAATCCATACACGCCGGTCAATATATGAAAACAAAAACTGGAAAAATATTCCCAAATGCAAATATGAACTGCAAAAGCAGAAATCTAATTTACTGCATTAAATGCCCGAATTGTGAAGAACTATATGTCGGTCAAACTGGAAATGCACTATCGGAACGTGCACGGGTACACCGTCAACAAATCAGAGACCCAAATGTCCGTCAGATACCCCTAAGCGGCCACCTGACAACATGTGGTCAGGGAATATTTATAATATTCCCATTCTACAAATTACACAGCCCAAGTGAAATCAAGAGAAAAATCAAAGAAAAGAATTTTATTGATAAATTCAAACCCAAGCTAAATGAACAATAATAACGCCTAGGGGTATTACTTCTACTACCACTATGACCACGACCACTAACAACAACAACAACAACAATAATAATAATAATAAAAGTGATGTTGATGGTGATGATTAATAGAAAATGCTATTTTCATCATTTCAAAAAGAAAAACAATTGATACGTTGGATATGACTATTGGTCGTTAGCATGCTCAACCAGCCGTGACGCTTAAACCAATCAGCTGTAGTAATTCAGTGAAACTACACACTGATTGGTCGAAATACAGTTTACAGGGCTTTGCATTCTGGAGCCACTTTTCTCTGTATAAAATGTACAAAAGGTAGGAAATTTACCCATCTCATTACAGTTGAAAATTGCAAACTCGACTGTCACCACATATCATGAACCTGAAGATTGCGAAAGCATGAAAGTACTTGTTCAATTAACACTTATAATTTAATATTCTATCATACTATTTCATTATAATACCATTATATATATTTTAAAGGATTGTAAATAAAACGAGTAAATCAGACAAAGTTGGAATTCCTCTTATTAATATAATCTTCTATACACAATCATACACACCCGTGTATATTTACCTATCTATATCTATATATATATATATATATATATATATATATATATATATATATATATATTTATTAAAATAACAGATTAAAGTTTAAGCAAAGAATCGCTGCTTTCACCCTTAACGGGATCTTCTGAAACTAACAAAGTCAATCTGTAAACGCAGAACTGGATATTTCAAAAAACGTTGCAACCGGAGGAAGACAGGAAGACGATACTTTGGTTCGTGGTAACGTTCGCTGGCAAAGAACAGGAAAAAACGAATAATACGTCATTAATAGGAGCGGTGAAAAACAATTACGCGCAAAGACAAAACCACGTTTATGGTATAAAAGAGGTCGTAGACTAATGTTCTCTTAGGTGGTTCATAGAGACCTTCTCTGGCAATGAACGAAAAAACGAAGATAATAAGTCATATGTGGAGCGTGGAGAACAATAGCACGCAAAGACAAAACCACGTAAATGGTATAGCAGAAATCGAAGACTAAAATTCTAACTAGGAGACCAAATGAATCTCCGCTACAGAGTTAAGAACAAAGTAAATAAATACAATACAGAAGTAATAGAAACAAATAAATACATACACGCAAACAGATACGTACATACACAAGCATACGCAAAACCTTACCATGGGTATACAAAACCACGCACATATAAATATGTGTGTGTGTGTATGCTTGTGTACAAATAAATAAATAATTATATAAAATTATATAAGTAAATAAATACGTATATAACAAGCGCACACGCATACCTACATATAAATACACGAATGTTCGGAGACGTAAGTCAACTAAAACAAGAAGTACACATATACGCACACCCACCATACGTACGAACCTGCACACTCACGCGGACGCAAAACTCCCGTATACACATAGCCAAACCCTAAATACCAAAATATGTAAAAATTATACGCTATAACAGTCAAATATACGTACGAGAAGGTATACATACCTCCACAAAACATACGGGTAATATATACTAACCTATGCAAATAAGTAAAGGAATAAACAAAACATATACTTAGCTCCCACATCAAGACGTAAAATATCAACGTATAGATCGTGCTATCCGTTAGGGTATAACGTGGGGCTGTAATAAGGAAAGTTTTGTGCAATTTATGTTTACAAGCCGAAATTACCTCAGATTTTTTGTTTAAGATGTGGTATGTAGCGTAGAGTATTTCCAGGGCCTCAGCGGCGCAGAGGTCACATGGTCTTTTATTTCCGTTATAAGATCTAGCCCTAGCTACGATCTCCCAGTGTAACTTATATTGGGTGTGGTTGTCTTTTAGACTCCAGATATAAGCTGAAAGTGACGTCATATTCCTTCTTAGAGGGTAACGAAAAGAATGGGTATGCATGTAAAGACGCTGCTTGAAACTATTGGCGGTTAACCCTATGTAGGCCCTACGCGACACGTGGTTTTGTCTTTGCGTGCTATTGTTCTCCACGCTCCACATATGACTTATTATCTTCGTTTTTTCGTTCATTGCCAGAGAAGGTCTCTATGAACCACCTAAGAGAACATTAGTCTACGACCTCTTTTATACCATAAACGTGGTTTTGTCTTTGCGCGTAATTGTTTTTCACCGCTCCTATTAATGACGTATTATTCGTTTTTTCCCGTTCTTTGCCAGCGAACGTTACCACGAACCAAAGTATCGTCTTCCTGTCTTCCTCCGGTTGCAACGTTTTTTGAAATATCCAGTTCTGCGTTTACAGATTGACTTTGTTAGTTTCAGAAGATCCCGTTAAGGGTGAAAGCAGCGATTCTTTGTTTAAACTTTAATCTGTTATTTTAATAAATATTTGCTCTACGGTTCTTATATATTTGATATATATTTTCCCTATCGAGCCCGCTTTGGATTTTAGTCTTCAATTTTATTATTATTACTATATATATATATATATATATATATATATATATATATATATATATAAATTATTGACGTATTGTTTTATTGATATTTTTTATCTGTTTGTCCCGAATCTTCTATTATCGATTTTTTATCGTATGGTTGATTGTAGACTTGTTCTATATGTGACGGTATTTTAACGATAGTTATAGCTCTGATTCATCTGAATTATTGAGCCCTCTGCCGCTCATTTCGAATTTTGTTTATCGTGAACTCGTGCGCCGATTTTTCGATACTCGATCTTTCTAATATATTTAGCTCTGGACATAGCTATCCACCAGTTAATTTTATTGCTCATTTTTTGTCGATTCTATTGAGTGATGAATAGCTTTTGTTTTATTTTAACATGTCTATTGAGCACTCTTATTCGATATGTGTATTTCCACATTCCCTCGAATTGTTTTCGCGGATATAGAGGTTATCTCCCTTGTCTAATGCCATGTGCGTTTTTCACTGGTAGTTAGCCCCTCTCCCGCCAGGAAAAAAGCTCGTTGAGAAAGTAAACTCCGTTCCGCTTACTCTAGTAGGCTTTTATATTTATATGTGAGCTGATAGAGTACAGTCTAAGGATTTACAGAAACCCATGAAGCTAGATTTAACACCTGTCTAGTGGGTCCGGGTATGATTTTACATTCATTTAAATTATTGACGTATTGTTTTATTGATATTTTTTATCTGTTTGTCCCGAATCTTCTATTATCGATTTTTTATCGTATGGTTGATTGTAGACTTGTTCTATATGTGACGGTATTTTAACGATAGTTATAGCTCTGATTCATCTGAATTATTGAGCCCTCTGCCGCTCATTTCGAATTTTGTTTATCGTGAACTCGTGCGCCGATTTTTCGATACTCGATCTTTCTAATATATTTAGCTCTGGACATAGCTATCCACCAGTTAATTTTATTGCTCATTTTTTGTCGATTCTATTGAGTGATGAATAGCTTTTGTTTTATTTTAACATGTCTATTGAGCACTCTTATTCGATATGTGTATTTCCACATTCCCTCGAATTGTTTTCGCGGATATAGAGGTTATCTCCCTTGTCTAATGCCATGTGCGTTTTTCACTGGTAGTTAGCCCCTCTCCCGCCAGGAAAAAAGCTCGTTGAGAAAGTAAACTCCGTTCCGCTTACTCTAGTAGGCTTTTATATTTATATGTGAGCTGATAGAGTACAGTCTAAGGATTTACAGAAACCCATGAACCTAGATTTAACACCTGTCTAGTGAGTCCGGGTATGATTTTACATTCATTTAAATTATTGACGTATTGTTTTATTGATATTTTTTATCTGTTTGTCCCGAATCTTCTATTATCGATTTTTTATCGTATGGTTGATTGTAGACTTGTTCTATATGTGACGGTATTTTAACGATAGTTATAGCTCTGATTCATCTGAATTATTGAGCCCTCTGCCGCTCATTTCGAATTTTGTTTATCGTGAACTCGTGCGCCGATTTTTCGATACTCGATCTTTCTAATATATATATATATATATATATATATATATATATATATATATATATATATATATATATATATATATATATATCGGGCTGTTTGTTTGTTTACAAACAAACCGAGCATTATAATAAATGTTTGGTAAACCGATACGTGCAGATATATATGTGTGCATGTATGTATATATATATATATATACATACTACTGTACGTCTGTATACATATATGTATGTACGTATACATACATACTTACATTAATATAACTGCCGTACCAAAAGTGAGAAATGAAATTTCGTTTCATTCTATTCCATTTATATATATATATATATATATATATATATATATATATATAAATATATATATGTATATATATATACCTATGTATATATATATATATATATATAAATATATATATATGTATATATATATATATATACCTATGTATATATATATATACATATATATATAAATATATGTATATACCTAATGATTCCTGATGATTTCTAAAAAATGAGACAGTTCTAGTCCTGTAGAATCTCATCTATATTATATATATATATATATAAAAATATGAAAACAGGAAGAAAGAGACGATTATTAGGAAGAAAAAACAATTTCTTTTCCCTTTTTATTTATTTCTATCTTTTTTCTGGGCTAGAAAATGATTAAAACGAAATATTTTACTTTGTGTGAAGTGTTAAGATATTAGATGATTTATTTATTAATTAACAATGGCATTTATTTATTTATTTATATATTTGATAATAGTCTATTACCGGTTTCAGCATTTTTATGCATTATCAAATGATAATAATATGTATTGGTGTAGAATGGTGGTGTTGGACATGTTAAAGAAATGGTGCAGAAAGAATAATGTTATTTACAAACAAGGTTTATGAAGTGAAAAGAAAAAAGAAAAAAGGGGTGTAATGTGGAGCATAATAAGGCAATGTGAAAGAAAAATATTGTTATTTACAGGCATAGTTCTTGAAGATAAGCAGATCAAAATGTGTTAATATAGCAAGAGTGCTTAGTTGATCCATGATGGAGCCAAATGGTGGACTGGGGTTTGATATGATTTCCCTTTTTAGAGAGTTAATATGCAGGGGGAGGTAATTTATGCTGGATGATATTTAATTTATTTAAGGAAAAGGATTAGGTAGGGAGTTAGGGAAGTAACTCTTTAGAGAGACATAGGTATTTGTAAATGTTTCATTGTTCGTTCCAGTTTTAGTTTAGTCCGACGTTTAGTGCATTAAGTAGAGGTTGGAATTTGTTAATGAAATACGTTTCCTTATTGGTACGATGAATGAAAGTAGCGTTGTCTATGAATTTGTAAATGGAGAACATTTTAAAGCTGGGATGTTGGTTGGGTGCACAATTGGCGATATGTTCACTGAACGCTATCTTTCTGTAGTCCTGTATTTTGATTTGTGATTTATGGACGGTCATACATTGTCGGAGGCTGTTTTTGTCTGTCCTGTGTAGTGCTCTTGACAACCTGAGCAGGTCAAAACATAGATTAGTTTTTCAGATGCACAAGTAAAGTTGTGTTTAACTGTGAAATGTTGTCCTTGTTTAAAATGGAATGTTTAACCTTCTATTAGATTTATGCATATGCCACAGTTGGGCCTTCCGCATTTTGTTACTGTTGGTTTCATTGTGACGGTTTGTTGGATTTTGGCTAGTGTGAGGAAGTTTTTTTATGGATTTAGGTTGTCTTTTGCTCATTATGATGTGTGTTTGGAGGATATTGTTCATTCATATGGGTCTCTTTTTAGTAAAGAAATGTTATGGAGGATGGTGTCGAACGCCTCATATTTGAGGGGGTTGTGTGTGCAGATATATGGTAGCGTTTTCTGTTGCGTTTCATTCCTGGATTTGGGGTGTCTGAGTTCCTGAATGTTGAGTTTTAGGGCACGTTGGAATCCATTGTTGATTAGGGATGGTGGGTAGTTTCTGCTGATAAGTGTGTTTTTCAATTCTTCTAGTCGTGTGTAGCATGTGTATTTATCTGAACCTATTGTGCAGATCCTTCCGGCTCGGTTATAAGGAATCGCCATTTTGGTGTGTCTAGGGTTTCACGAGTTGAATGGAAGGTATTGTTTGGAGTCTCTGGGCTTGTAGTTTATGTCTGTCTATTTTGTTGTTTGTTTTCTTGATTAGGATGCCGAGGAAAGGGAGTTGTTCATGGATGTAATCCATTGTAAATTGTAAGTTTGTGTTGAGTCAATTCAGAATTAAAGAAATTTGTGTTATTGAAAATCTGCCGACATCATAACAGACGTCAAACACTCATCGGTTTATGTTTATGTGAATTTTTATTTTAATAATAAACAAGAACGCCAAAAATATCAGAAAGAATAAAATAATTGTTTTTCAAACATTACGGTCTCAAGCTAGAAATAGAAAATAACAATAGAGTACCCAACGTCCTAGACATAAAGTTTAACCTCAGTTCAGGCCCATAACATAAAACAAATGAAAACTTCAATTAGGTTAGCTACTACTCAAACCACCCTAGAAACGTTAAGAAGTCCATAGTCAAAAGTGTAGAGCAGAGAATCTCTAGACTCTCAGGTAACAGGGACATCTTTGATAGTAAGGCTAGATACTATAATAATGCATTAGCTAGAGCAGGTTACCAGAACAAAATTGAGTACATGCATATAGAGAAAAATAACTACACATCCTCTCATAGAAACAAACAAACCATAGGCATAGACACTAACATAGACACAATTAATGGCAATCGAAATAATAGGAGTACTCGAAGCCAACACAATAGAGTTAGAACAAATCAAGTTTCAAATGGATATAACTCAAATTTCACCAAAAGGTTATATAAGACAGTTAGATCCCATTCCGTTCTGTGGTATATCCCACCACACTCCTTTGGAATTCAAAATAACATAGCTTAGATTTCCTTTAACGCATTAGATAAGTGTTTTCCTAGATTACGTAAATACAGTCAAATCTTTAACCGACACACAATCAAACTTTCCTACTCGGCTACTAAAGACATAGCCCAGAATATAGCGAAAATTAACAATAGAAATCTCGGAATTAAACAATAGCAAACATAGAAGCACTGATAGAGTAAACAGCAACTCGAATAACAAGGATAATACCATTAATATAGATGAGACAGACCTACAGACACACAAACACAGAGAGGGAACTACGAATGGTAACGTAAATAACTGCAAATGTAGAAATTGTAATATTTGCCCATTGAATAATTAACTGTTTAGAGGATAATATGGTTTATGAATACGAAGTAAAAACGATTTGTAAGTCTTATAGATATATTGGTGGAAATTCCACTAGATTTAAGGAAAGTTGTACAACCATAGCCACTCATTTAAAAGAGCTGATAACAGATTTAGACGGCCCTGTCGGAACTGATTTTGTCGCTTAAAAATATACAAGTTGAATACTCCCTTTTTTGGCAAAAACTCTCATACACTTTTTCATACATAAATGGATCTATATATAACTATCTCTATATATAGTCTCGACATCATATATATATATTAGACACAAAATTATAAATACATGCTAAAAATTATTTTAATTCTTGTATACACAAGACATTTCAAATAATATTTAGTTAAAACTTAAATAACGTTATATAGACCATGAAATAAGTTCATTAATATATAAAACATTCATTAATATATAAAATTTAAAATAGTATCTAAGTGAATTGAATCTAACATAAAAGAAAAAATACACTAACAGTTCATACATGCTTCACTTAGCATTAAACGGCCAATCTGGTAACTTGATACCCTATCCAGATCACAAACAGCAACGCCAACTGAAATATCTATCTCCCTCCCATATACGAACTACTGCTGGAGAAATTTTCGGACATATGCTTGTCAGTCGCCGAAGTGTATAACTCGTGTGACCGGCAACATATCAACAGACATTTAAGTCTCGTGTGGATTTTTGTCTGAAGAGGACACGTAGTGCAGATGTTATACAAATGTCATACATCTTCGAAATACGCATGATAAAATAAATACGGATGGACAAACAAAACTGTCTTTCTTATTGTTTATTATCGTATACTTATATATATATATATATATATATATATATATATATATATATATATATATATATATATATATATAGAGAGAGAGAGAGAGAGAGAGATTGATAGATAGATAGGACTAAACATAAGACAGGGAAAGCCACCTCATGGTACGGCAACCAGAGATACCAGAGTGTTATGTTCGTGGACGCTACCCCTGGAGGGAAATTAGCAAACCAATGTAGAAAGGACCTGAAAAAGACCCACTTAAAGACTAAAGTGGTAGAAAAGCCACAAACTACCATAACATCCCTGATCAGTAAAACATACCCTTTTAAGAAAACCCATTGTACTAATAGGAAATGTGTTATATGTACTAATAGAAATCATGGAATAGCTTAGATAGGACTAAACATAAGATAGGGAAAGCCACCTCATGGTGCGACAACCAGAGATACCAGAGTGTCATGTTCGTGGACTCTAACCCTGGAGGGAAATTAGCTAACCAGTGTAGAAAGGCCCTGAGAAAGACCGACTTAAAGATTAAAGTGGTAGAAAAGCCAGGAACTACCATAAAATCCCTGATCAGCAAAATATACCCTTTTAAGAAAACCCACTGTACTAATAGGAAATGTGTTTATATGTAGAGTAAACACCCGGATAATCTGTAGAACTAGAAATGTAGTCGATAGCATAAGATGCACAGAGGGTACCTGCAGAAACATGACAACATACATAGGCGAGACAGCTCGAAACATAGGAGAAAAAATAGACCAACACTGCGGGGAATTAAAAGGGTGAAAAAAACTGTTCAGTACTATACGAACACGCCAGACAACATGACGGTAACATAGACAACATAGAAATTAGAATAATATCTAAACATAGAAATGACACAGCAGGTAGGCAAATCAGAGAAGCATGCGAAATAGAGCGTAGAAGGCCAAAGCTAAACAGAAAACATGAATGGAATACCAACACCCAAACAAACAATACTGACTTAAGAGAAATATAAATAAATAAATAAATAAATATATACACAAGCAGAATAACAACAAACACATATAAACACACACTAGTAAACTAAGGTAGCATACAATAACCAAAACACAGTCACCCAAACGCGAACACACACACGAAACAATATACACATACGCAAACGAATCCGCAGAGAAGAAGACAAAAACAAATAAATAAATAAACAGATAAAATAAAAATGGCGTAGACATATAATACAATAGGTGGAACATAATAGTACCACTGATGATGTTGCAGATGTGCAACGAAAGAACTTTGTAAGACTATATATATGTGTTTATATCTGTATTTTTGACCGTTGGTAAGTCAATGGTAAACATTGAGGACCAAATGAATTAACTATGGAGGTATAAAAGATACAGAAGCGAAAACCAACCCAACAGTGAGTGTGGTCTGTTATTATTTCTGGCAATATTATTACAACAATATGACCCTCCCCAAGTATAACAATATATATATATATATATATATATATATATATATATATATATATATATATATATATATATATATATATATATATATATATATATATATATATATATATATATATATTTACACACACATATTTTACGGCTTTCACACGCTAGCGCACCCTATTGATTTAACCCAATTGGTCAGTAGCTTTTGCCACAACCTATCACGCGCACGCGCATTCTTTCCCTCGTTTGAATTTTCCCCATAACGGCATTCCTAAGTTTTAACGACAATACAACTTTCTCCGGCTTAGCCTGTTCCCCCCCTTTTGGAACTTTTCCCCCGTTGGTGGGCGTGAGCCCGAAATATTGGGATTAAATCTCCTCTACGGTAACCCTTCTACCTTTGTTTTGTTTTCATTTTCATTTTCACTTTTCTCCTATTTTTCACTCACTTCTTACCTCGAGATTTCCCATCTGCATTGTTGTGGCTTTCTAAACTACATATTTTACACATTTCACAATGCTTCAAGCAAACTTTAACACCCTCTTATATATATATATATATATATATATATATATATATATCGTTTCTGAATTTGTTTAGCAAGATTCTTTATCTGAAAACGTGTGTTGAAACCGATATTGTTATACTTTGGGAGGGTCATGTTGCCAATAAGAAACACACGCACCAGTTGCTTTCACTCCAATTTATTATAAATTAAATTATAAATTAAACAAACATTTTTTAATTTCCGGTTGGTTGGTTGGTTCCATAACCGGACCGTTGTTCATATATTGTCAAAGTACTTTCGTCACAAAATCTGTGACCTCTTCAGTGACTGGGGATTATTTTCTTTGTTTTGTGACTCCCCTTTGACAATATATGAACTTTGACAATATATGAACTTTGCCAATATATGAACAACCGTCCGGTTGTGGAACCAACCAACCAACCGGAAAGCTATAATTTTTTAAAATATTTATAATTTAATTTATAATAAATTGGAGTGAAAGTAACTGGTGCGTGTGTTTCTTATTGGCAACATGACCCTCCCAAAGTATAACAATATATATATGATAAAATTAGGAAAATTAACAAAGGGAGGACAAGACAACGAACGAAAACAAGGCGAAATCAAAACCAAAACAATGTTTTTAAAGGAAAATCTTAAACAATTATTTTGTATGTATGTGTTCGTATATGAATAATGCAAATAGTATTTGACTTTAATTTTACTGAAATTCTAAGAGGAAAAGTAAATCAGAAATTGTAACCTGAATAACATCGGGCATTACGGAATTAATAGATTGGGATGAATTTGTAGAGAGTATGAAGTTACACAATGAATTACTCCACAGAAATATAATCATCGCCAATATATGTTTTACTAGTGTGAAATCTATAAACTAATAAACCATCAACTTTACTTTCAAGTTCTGAAAACTATTTAAGTATAAATGCTTATGTAGCCGAAACCATAAAGATATTTCTTCTAAAGTTCTATGTAATCTTTTGCTAGAAGCTGGCTTTTCTTTAAAGTAACATTAACTACTTGAATTAACCTTTGCCTTTTGCAATGAACTCTATAATCTTTATCTGTTTCAATAAGAAAATCAAGTGATTTCGGAATCCTAATTTCTATGTTAAGTGGGAAAATCACGTAATATATTCTTGAGTGTCTCTTTCTCTTTATCTTTGTTCCCATTCTTCCTATTTATATTTCCATGAAAATATATACGTTTCTTTATATTGCCTTAATACCCACATCTGTGAAGCAGTCTTTGAAACGCACGCAAATTTGTTTGGAAGACAAATATGAAACGAAATGATATTATTTCAGGTTATCCGTCTGGTAAATCATATACGTTTATTTACAAAAATCTGTCGCCCCACCCCGTAATGTATACGGAAACAAAGAAACTCATTCCAAGAAAAACGATATATCTGTGTGTGCCAAGGATAGGATGAAATTCTATAGGCATTTAAAATCATGGAAATCATTTGTAGAGCGACTTTTCTGGCTAATAAAGATAACAAAAAAGTACATGGTCATTTGAACATATTCCCATACACGGTAATAATGGGTGGTTCAAAGAGGTGCTAGTGTTCAAAGATTGTGTGTATACGGATAGACATGGAAAGGTTGTTGGAGGAGAAGTAGCAAGCATATTTCAAACTTTTCCCGGGTTTGTAATATGTATTTGGTTTAGAATTTACTAGTATACATATAATATCTAATCTTTTAGTGCTGAACAAAAACTTGGGTGAATTGATAACATTTACTTCAGGCTAAGATACGACTAAATATATATTATTGATGTGCATCTGTTTAATTCATACGAATTCATTGGGTTATATTGTTAATTATTGGATATGAACCATACATTTCGGGTTAACGATTCATTCATGGCTATAACATATTTATATTTGATATACTGCATATATTTCTTTGGAAAAAGAAGAAAAAATGACTTCATTTGAAGTTGGTATTCTATAACAATTTAATTTCTAGAACTTCACAATTTTATGATCTTATAATGTTGCTATGTTGATTTAATAAGTCCTTTGTTAACTTCGGTGGAAACATTTTCTTAAACATTCTGGTTAACTTACTAGAGAACCTTTTCGCATTCGTCGGTGGCGATTGTCAAATAGATCTAAAGTTACAATGTGCTGTTGTATGTATATATATATATATATATATAAACCACGAAGCCTCCATCTCAATTCTACTTTTGAAAAGCATAAGAACTGCGAAACCGGTAAAGGAACCAAATAAATATTCTTAAAAAGACTCCAGCTGCATTTTCGATTTCATGTTTTTCCCTTATACTTTCACTCGTCACGTTTCTCTTTTTATTTTGTAAAAGAAAAGGTCATTTTCTAAATTATATATATATATATAATAATAATAATAATAATAATAATAATAATAATAAATTTGATGACTAAAATCCAAAGATGGCTCGATAAGGATAAATATATATCAAATATATAAGAACAGTAGAGAAAATATTTATTAAAATAACAGATTAAAGTTTAAGCAAAGAATCGCTGTTTTCACCCTTAACGGGATCTTCTGAAACTAACAAAGTCAATCTGTGAACGCAGAAGTAAATATTACAAAAGACGTTGCAACCGGAGGAAGACAGGAAGACGATAGTTTGGTTCGTGGAAACGTTCACGGGCAAAGAACGGGAAAAAACGAATATAATACGTCATTATTTGGAGCGGTGAAAAACAATTACACGCAAAGACAAAACCACGCTTATTGTATAAAAGAAGTCGTAGACTAATATTCTATTAGGTGGTCCATAGAGACGTTCTCTGGCAATGAACGAAAAAAAAAGAAGATAATACGTCATATGTGGAGCGGGGACAACAATTGCACGCAAAGACAAAAACCACGTAAATAGTATAACTGATGTCGTAGACTAAAATTCTAACTACGAAACCGAATGATTCTCGGCTTCAGAGTTAAGAATAAAGTAAATAAAATACAATACAGAGGTAATAGAAATTAAATAAATATATACACGCATCCATATACGTACATACACAAGCATACGCGAAAACACTCGCCATAGCTATACAAATACACGCACGGGCACGAAAAAAAAAACCCCGCACGCACATACAGAACCTACGCAACACCTGTACCTGCACACATACGAATGTATACACCAAATACACATAAACATATATATAAACAAATATATATATATATATGTGTGTGTGTGTGCGTGTCTACATATAATTAAATAAACGTATATAAATAAATAAATACATATATAACAAGCGCACACACATACCTACATGTAAATACACATATGTTCGGAGACGTACGTCAACCAAAACACAAAGTACACCTATACACATACCCTACATACGTACGAACCCGCATACTCACACAGACGTAAAACTCACGTATACACATAACCAAAAGCATATGAACCAGAATATATAATATATACGCCATAACATATACAATCAAATATACGTACGAAAAACTATACGTATCTTCACAAAACATACAGGTAATATATACTTACCTATACAAATAAGTAATGGTATGAACATTACATATAATTAGCTACCACATCAAGACGTAAGATATCCGCGTATAGTTCGTAGTATCCGTTAGGGTTTAATATGGGGCTGTAATACAGTAAAGTTGTGTGCAATTTATGTTTACAAGCCGAATTTGCCTCAGATTTTTTGTTTAAGATGTGGTGTTTGGTGTAGAGTATTTCCAGGGCCTCAGCGGCGCAGAGGTCACATGGTCTTTTATTTCCGTTATACACATATTGGGTGTGGTTGTCTTTTTGACCCCAGATATAAGCTAAAAGTGACATCATATTCCTTCTTAAATGGTTACGAAAAGAATGGGTATGCATGTAAGGACTTGCATCTATTGGCGGTTAACCCTATGTAGACCCTACGGGACGTGGGTATTTCAACCTTACATTTGTAGACAATGTTACTAGAGAGGCATTTCTCGGATAGGGGGCAGTCAAGCCGATTCCTACAATTACAGTTAGTACTAACTACAGGGTTGCACGTGTTCCTACGGCTAGGTAGTTTAGCTAAATTTGAAGCTGTGATGTTATGTGCAAGGTTAGGAGTCGTAGAGTAAGACATTTTAATAGTATTTCTATTAAAAATGTTACTATATTTATGTGTAGGGGAAAATTTCTTCATAATACGGGAGAGAAAGTTCTTAGCTAATGGTGTCGCCACCTCCATAATATATGGTGGGTTATACCATAAAATGCGTCGGGATCTATTTCTTGTAGGTCTATTCTCGTACTCTGTATATGCTACCTTATCGACAAATCCACTCCGAGCAAGAGCTTCATTGTAATATGTGGAATGGTCGTTGAAAATATGCTCGTTAGTAGATAGACGGGAAAGCCTCAAAGAAACGTTTCTTACCAGTTTCTTGTTTATGCTGGCGGGATGGTTAGAATGCTTACTTATGTAATTAAGCGTATCATTCGGCTTTCTATAAGGGTAATGCAATCCATTCGATAAATTGAGGGTAACATCGAGGTAATTAACGACCGAGAGGTTGGCCTCAACCTGTATGGAGAGGTTGAAACCTTTAAAGAAGGCTGTGAGTTTTTTTCTGAACCCATCGCAAGCACGTAGGCCGCACTTAGTCATGGTCAAAATACCATCATCACTGTACAAACCACCGCCCACGTTGGGGAATTCTTCCTTGATAGAGAAAAGAAGGGAAAGGCCGTTAAGATCAGCAACCACTGAAGAATCGCTGGCGCCCATACTCACGTCGAATGGGGTAATATTAAATTTTCTAATCCAAATAGAGTCGTCGAAATTAATCAGCGTTTACGGGCGTTGCGGATGACATCAACTTCGAAATCCTTAATCACTGTGAGGGTTTTAGCGAAATTGATAGCTCTAAGGAGAAGTGGTAAAGTGATGGAGGAGTAGTAATTAGCGATGTCGAATTGAATAAAACGGCAATGTTGCTTGTTGCATATGCCTTTGAACCAATCAATCACCGCGAAAGAATTGTTCCACACTGCAAGAGGGGCCAAACTTCTAATTTCAGGTATAATTCTATCAAGAATTATTTTACTAAGTCTACCTAAATCAGGCTGAGCACTCCCTTTGTTTGTTGAAAAAAGAAGTGACATAGTCACTACTTTAAAACAATAGCGTAAGGTCTTCAAATGCTTTTAATTAAGCATACAGTGTATTACCAAATACACTATATATACATTCATATATATATATATATATATATATATATATATATATATATATATATATATATATATATATATATATATATATATATATGTATAAAGTTAGTACTTCATCAGTGATCTTCCAACCTTCAATGGTATTTCATTGGTATTTCGCTTTAAAGACCATATACCTCCGTTTGGTGCGAGCAATGGCTAAAGAAAGTCGTTGGGACACATAAATAAGGGGAACGAGCGAGACTGTAAACAATCAAAGATGGTAATGCAACGAAAAGTGTGGAAGAAAGTGTCAAGTCCCAGATTTCTATGAATATAATTTCGGTGAAATCGTGAACGAGAGAGAATAAAGACCATCAAACCTAGTCGAAATGTGAGCAAGGCAGGGATTCCGCACAGGTCAAACGGGAGGAAGTAGGAGTCTAGTCCCTGAGTTCTGTGAAATCATAGACAAGAGAGAAAAAAAAAGAACAACCAGCCTGGTCAAGCGTGCGCGAGAAAAGAATTACGCACAGGTCAAACGGGAGGAAGTAGGAGAGGTAGTAGAGCATATATATATATATATATATATATATATATATATATATATATATATATATATATATATAACAGCCCCAACATTGTTTTTGTTTTACTAACTAGGTAAAAAAAACAACAACTGCATGAAATCTTCTTTTTTTTCATATGTCATCCCTTGCCCATTATACAACTGTATCGCATCGTGTCGGTCTTCTGAAACGTATTAGATATTTAATAAAAGTCTCACAATGATTCATACTAGCTATACTACTATACTATCATACTACTATACATACATGTATATATATATGTTTTTCTTTTTCGTTTCAGTGTGGTCTACCCTTGGTGGTAGGGTCCGTCCCGTAGATATAACTCAATGTAGTCTGATTGTGAGTAATCCAGTGAAATCCATAGAAAGGTTCCGCTCTTTGATACAGAGTCAGATATTTGGTATTAATTTAACAATGAAAATAATAACAAGAATGTCGAGTTATTTTATCTATTCATACTTATTGTTTCCGAAGAAGACGGCCTGATCAAACCTATATATGAGGTCTGATAGTATACAGTTATATAACTGCTATAGATCAGACAATATGTCAATATGATCAACCCTCCGAAACGATCGTAAAAACAATAATATGAATAAGTAAAATAACTCGACTTTGATGCTTTTATTTTCATTGTTAAATTAATACCTAATATATATATATTTATGTATGTATATGCCTGTGTATGTACGTGTGTGTGTATTGTAGGTACACATTTGATATATACTACTCATTCTAACTATAAAACTATATATTGAGCGATCTATGCCGTCGCTTCTGATGCGCGTATATATGTGAATCTTTGAATAAATGTTACAAGGGAAGCTTTACATATACAACTAGATAAAAACTAAATATCTTAACATAATAAGTTCATGTTATTTTTTTTAAAAGGAATTAGATAAATAATTTAGACTAATTCTATAAGATGCATAGAAAAACTTAATTATTCTCTGACGCATTTGTTTGAATGTAATTTTTCAGCTGTGTGCTTAAGGAACTAAACAAAAGAATTCGTCTAGTAGATTTCCATTTTAATAGACATGTTTGTTTTTGTAAACTCATGTTTTGTTTACAGCAATATAAATTAACAAAATGTAAAAAAAATATTTTTCATAAGAGACACATTATATCATTGGACAGTTGATGTTTTTGCTTTCATTTACTTTTCCGGAATATTCCTGTTCTGTTGCAGTATTTTTCAAACTTAATATTCTCAGATGTTCATTTATTTAATATATATTCTATATCATACCTTATTTGTATAATATAAGTTTCTTAATAGGTAAATATGGACAGTATTAAATTCATCTGAAACAATGCTTTGATGTATATTGAAAACATTTCAAAGTTAAATAAATATCTTTTCTGCATACGTTGCAAAACAATGTAATATTAATTGTATTGTGTTTATTAAATTCCAAAGTTAAAATTCCAATACAATTAGATTTGGCATGAGAATAATTTGTTTATGTGGGTACTATGTTCTATTGAATCACAACCAATACTTAATCTTGTAGAAATTATACTCAAGATTAATTCTAAGTATCTATGTATTTATAAAACTAGGTATCTATGAAGCTACTAAAGGTTTAGTAGGCAGGCTTAATATTTTGTCATCAGTCCTTATAGACTATATCTATAGGTTACGTCTTTATAGCATGGGTGCTATAAATAACAGAAATCACTTTTGTAAGAAGAAAATATACATGTTTATAACAGTGTACACACACACACACGCACACGCACACATGCACACACACACACACATATATTTATATGTAGAACCCATTATATTAGCCAAGATAACCTCCAAAGATTTAAATATAAAATATCACTGTAAAAATTGTACCTTCAATTATTGGAATTTAATCCACCTTTCCAGTCATGAAACACACATCTTTATATATATATATATATATATATATATATATATATTTATTTATATAATCGAATAAGGAAAAGCGAAGTAGTTTCAGATGTTCAAGTCCTTTAATAATAATTGTTTCTACTTTTGGCACAAGGCCAGCAATTAGCCAGTACATTACTGGTACTTTATTTTATCGACCCCGTAAGGATGAAAGGCAAAGTTAACCTCGGCGGGATTTGAACTCAGAATGGCAAGGGCCGTAACTCTATGCGTCAAAGCATGGCGTCCGACCCTCTACCGATGCTGCCAAAATGCTGTGAAATATATTTCAATGACGACACTGGCCACACTGTTCTGTGTGCGAGTGTCGTGACATCATCAGACAGCCTGTTACATAAAAAGGTTATCTTTCCGAGGGAATCCAAATTGAATCGACATGGGAACGGATGAAGTGTGTGCTTTTGGGTTCTTCATCCGTGGGAATGGAAACCCCTGACACTGGACGGACATAATAGTAACTTTCTGCAAGATAAATAGGCGGAAACAAAAACTAAGATAAACCCCTATTTTCCTGCACCATATCGCATTTGAACAGAAGCCCCCCCCTCAATTCAATCTATACATTGACAGATTGACAATCATATAAATCATTTTGCATATATGTACTCTGTGTGTTAGCATTTATTCATTATTGGTACTTTTCTTGTGTGTACTTTATGTCTGTTTTTCTTTGGTTGTACCAGATTGACAACTGCCTTGAATACTTTAGCTTACCCTCCGATCTAATGTACGGCACTATCGTTCAATATGTGGATAGAGTAACTGTGACATTAGAACACCTCTTAGAACTTCTTACTTAAACATCTCTCTCCATATTATTTACTCACATCAATCTATATTTTTTGACTCACCTCAATCCGGATTTTCACTTGAAAAAGTTTTTAATTTCTAATTGTTAATTTTTTAATTGTTTAATTTATAATTTCTGATATTTGATTTAGGATTTTAATTTTTATTTCCAACTCTCACTCATAACTTCCAATGTAAAACCATGATACCTAGAATTAAGTTTATTTTCTCTTAGGAGGTGATGGTCAGTCGTACTGTCCACGCGTGGTGAGAGGTAGTATTGTGACCTGTAAAAACTAACGATCTCCCATCCCCTCTGGCTTTCGGCTTACTGCCACAGTCGGGATGGGTAGCAGTAAACTATGGTACATACCTAAGTGGGTCATTGTTTGGCTGAGAGGGTGAACTGACTAAGCGAATTTCGTTGAAATCTGCCGTAGCTGATGGTCAACTTCCTTCGGACATGCGCCTGCGCAGACCGGTGGGGATGAATTGGTACTCACAGGGGAACGGATGAAAAAACCAAAAGCACACACTTCATCCGTTCCCATGTCGATTCAATTTGGATTGCCTCGGAAACATAACCTTATTATGTAACAAGCTGTCTGATGATGTCACGACACTCGCACACAGAACAGTGTGGCCAGTGTCGTCATTGAAATATATATCACAGCATTATTATTAAAGAACTTGAACATCTGAAACTACTTCGCTTTTCCTTATTCATTATTTCCTCCGTCACTCCTATGTGGAAAAATTACGTTGAGTGCTTGAATTGAATTGCATCAATGTTTACCCTAATAATTTAGCTCCAATTAGTTGAGCGCTCTATGATGTAACCGATATGGTGGAGAAGAGAGGAACCAACCATGAGCTACCCCTGGAAATTCCCTCTACCGTGGGGATGGAAACCCCTGTCACTGGACGGACATAATAGTAACTTTCGGCAGGCTAAATACGCGGAAAGAAAAACTAAGATAAACTCCTATTTTCCTGCACCAAATCGCATTTGAACAGGAGCCCCCTCAATTCAATCTATACATTCACAGATTGACAATCATATGGATCATTTTGCATATATGTACTCTGTGTTTTTGCATTTATTCATTATTGGTTCTTTTCTTTTGTGTACTTTATGTCTGTTTTTCTTTGGTTTTGTTCCATGTGATAGAAATTATGACTGTGTACCAGATTGACTACTGCCTTGAATACTGTAGTTTACCCTCCGTTCTAATGTACGGCACTATCGTTCAATATGTGGATAGAGTAACTGTGACATTAGAACCTCTCTCAGAACTTCTTACTTAAACATCTCTCTCCATATTATTTACTCACTTCAATCTATATTTTTTTACTCACCTCAATCCGGATTCTCACTTGAACATGTTTTTAATTTCTAATTGTTAATTTTTTAATTGTTTAATTTATAATTTCTGATATTTGATTTAGGATTTTAATTTTTATTTCCAACTCTCACTCATAACTTCCAATGTAAAACCATGATACCTGGAATTAAGCTTATTTTCTCTTAGGAGGTGATGGTCACTCGTACTGTCAACGCGTGGTGAGAGGTAGTATTGTGACCTGTAAAAACTAACGATCTCCCATCCCCTCTGGCTTTCGGCTTACTGCCACAGTCGGGATGGGTAGCAGTAAACTATGGTACATACCTAAGTGGGTCATTGTTTGGCTGAGAGGGTGAACTGACTAAGCGAATTTCGTTGAAATCTGCGGTAGCTAATGGTCAACTTCCTTCGGACATGCGCCTGCGCAGACCGGTGGGGGTGAATTAGTACTCACAGGGGAACGGATGAAGAACCCAAAAGCATACACATCATCCGTTCCGATGTCGATTCAATTTGGATTCCCTCGGAAACATAAACTTATTATGTAACAAGCTGTCTGATGATGTCACGATACTCGCACACAGAACAGTGTGGCCAGTGTCGTCATTGAAAAATATATCACAGCATTATTATTAAAGGACTTGAACATCTGAAACTACTTCGCTTTTCCTTATTCGATATTCACTCCGTCACTCCTATGTGGAAAAATTACGTTGAGTGCTTGAATTGAATTGCATCAATATTTAACCTAATAATAATATATATATATAGATTCCTGATAATAATATATATATATATATATATATATATATGAGATTCCTGATGATTTCTAATGAATGAAACAGTTCTAGTCCTGTAGAATCTCATCTCTCTCTCTCTCTCTCTATATATATATATATATATATATATATATATATATATATATATATTTAGTACAATAACAGAGATAGCTTAACGCTAAACTCCGACTGGTAACCATCTCACTCAACAAACATTAGGTTATATGTTAGTATAACCCAATTTAAGTGTTTGGGGTGCTAACTATATGTATTTTGTCGAAAGCCAGTTGTATTATTTTATGAGATATAATTAAAGTTAAAATATATCTCTCTTTCCAAACAATTGTTTCATTATAAGTTTTCTACAAATTGGGAGAATGTTTCCAGTTCATGTAGAAGCCTAACATATATTCATTTAAGAATATATTTAGGTCGGCACTTATAAATCTTCAGTGGAAGTACATTAAACTTTGATATAAGAACAAATTTTCTTACCGCAGTTAAAAATCGTGTCTGCTAAGCTGCTCCCTCACGCATGGAATGACCGCCAAATTTGAAATTCTAGCATTGTTTTGACTGAGGAAGTTTCATAGCGTCACGAAGCGGGAAGGGGAGACAACCACAATACACGAGAATAGAAAAAAATAATATACACTCGGGTTAATTAGTTTTTTCACACGCATATAGATATTTTCTTAGGCTAAAAACAGAAGTGATACCAAAATAAGAAACCGCATTCCATCACCGCAGCAAATACGGAAGGTTACGCTTTAAAGGCAATTGGGAATGTAAATCTCTGGCCAAATTAAGAGTAAAATATTTAATACACGCGGGTTAATTAGTTATTTAAAACTATTATCAATTCATCGTGTTAAGAACTCAATTAATTAAAATAAATAAATAAATGTATGCATGTAATTATTTACACACGCATATATATATTTTCTTAGGCTAATAACAGAGAAGTGACAACCAAAAAACCTCCATATCACACAAAAGTAACAAATACGGAAAGTCACCTTTATAAGGTACCTGGAAATAAATACCTCTGGCCAAATCAAGAGTAACATATTTATATGTATATATATATATATGGAGGCACATGGCTTAGTGGTTAGAGCATTGGCCTTGCAATCGAAAGGTTGTGAGTTCAATTCTCAGACCGGGTGATGTGTTGTTTCCTTGAGCAAGACACTTTATTTCACATTGCTCCAGTTTACTCAGCTGTAAAAATGCGACTGGGGTCCCTATCATTCCACTGACAAGTGGTCGTGGCGGTGCCACGGCAAAAAAACTCCCAGCACTCACTGTAAATGAGGTTGGTGTTAGGAAGGGCATCCAGCTGTAGAAATCAAGCCAGCATCAGTTCCCGTCCCACCCTTGCAAGCAGGGAAAAAGCGGACGTAAAATGATGATGATGATGATGATGATATATATATATATATATATATAAATGAATGAAAGTATAGAAATTATTGTGAGCGTAAACCAATAGTATTTCTTAATATATATTGACTATAACGTCAATATGGAAAATAATTAACGTAAGATGTGGGAAAATAATTCAAACTCAATTAAAAAAATTCAAGACATAGATTTATCCATAGAATTTTGTGAAATCCAGAGAAAAATCAATAGAGCCTTAACTCTGAATAAAATAAAGTTTAAATACTCATTCTTCAATTTTGAAAAACTTCAAATGCTCTATTTTATCTTAAAAAGACTATTTCACGAAACTTTCAGTGGGGATGGTCACGGTTGGAGTCATTCATCAGTAGAGCTCAACACGATAACCCTAAGCCACTGCCAGAATATGCCAAAAAGGGAATTTAAAAGCAGGCTAGCTCAACTCATGCGTAAATATGAAAATAAACGTACATGGAGAGACATGGCTGGTGACGTCAGAATGAGACGAATGTCTGTTTACAGGAAACAGCAGTCAAAATGCATTCCGAAAAAAATTCTATAAATGTATATATATATATATATATATATATATATAGGTATTGAAGTTTCCGTTGAAAATTGAAAAAGTCATAGGAGGGAAGAGTGCTCTATGTAAGTACCAGAGCAAAATTGAATGTATAAAAACAATACAATATAATTACCTCATTACCAAAGTTTTCCCGAATAAGACGAATACGAAAGAAACGTCTTCATTCGTTCGTCGGACGAGGCAATATAAAACATAGTGAAATATTTGGAAAGTCTCCTCAAGAAATGCGAAAAAAAAATTATATATATATAAATAAAGGTAATGCAATAGACATATAAAATATATAAAAAATGTTTAAGGAAATATAGTTAGGTGTCTGTATATGTATGTATATACACTCACAGATGTACATATGTATGTATGTACAAATGCGTGTGTATAGTGAAAATGTGTGCGTAAATATATGTATGAGGGCAAGTATATCTGTGTATATGTAACCACAAACACAGACATAATATGAGTGTCTGGTTGACAGGTATACAGAAAACAGGGTATTAGATACATTATAAGAATATGAAGGCACGCGTATGATCACACACATACGCGCGTACACTTATATGCGGAAGAAAAAGAGGTATGGGAGTGTAATAGTTAAAAGAAAGTGTCATTCTCGATATATTTATAAAAAATGGAACAATAATTTAGAAAGAAAAAATTGCAAAGTAAAGAAAAGAAAACAAACAAGGTACACGCGTACATACACATATATCTATAAGAAACATATATCTATAAAAAAAAAAATATATATATACACGCAATACGTGCAGACAAAAGCGTATGCAAGCGTACATATACACACAGGATGCACATATATATATATACATACACATCGCCCCATGTATATCTAATAACACGTACGTACGCGACTGCATACACATACACATATACACACATATAAATATAAATATATATATACATACGCACACATACATATCTATACAAGCAGTACGTACACACACACACACACACACACACACACATACATACACTCACGTACATTGACCCGCTTACATGCACACATAAAAATAAGAAAGTAAAAAACAACAAAAAACATAGATGTAAAAACACAGATATAAAAACACACATTCATACACATATATATATACACGCACGCGCGCACACATACGGAGGCCTTCGTGTACATATATAGAAAGTATACACACATAAAGACGCTCAGACACATAGATACAGGGTAAAAAACAGCCTTATGAATAAGTGAGTACAAATATAAAAATATAAAATTGGCTGCGAAATAACAGAAAATATCTGGAGTGGAAAACGCAAGTGACTAGTATAATCAGGTAGTGATAAAAATAGGGAAGTAAAAAGTGGAAAGTGAAGATATTAGGTAAGTGAATCGGAGAATATAGGGGGGGGGGAGTAGTGGTGGATGTGAAGTAAAAATAAAATAAAAAATAAAATTAATAATAAGGTTAAAAATGAAAGTAAATCAGAAATGGTAGTCTTTAAAGAGAGTAATTTAAGTGAAGAATAAGAGCTTATGGAGGATAAGTATCTGAAAGTGTGTTAAGTTTATATGAGCTGGAAAGCAAGTGTGATTTCATATGTGGGCAACTGGTGAACATTTTTGTTTTGTGTTTAGGCAGGTCTTTGGTGATTTAATGTTTTGCAAAATCCAATATTTTTCATTAATGCAGAGCGTGCATTTTCTTGTTCCTCTTGCATATTCAATTATATATATATATATATATATATATATATATATATATATATATATATATATATATATATATATATAAATTAGTTAAGCAAAACAAGACCACAAATTTCACAAGGAAGACATTATTAAAAGATTGTCAACATATTTTAGTTTGATGTAAGGAATGTAGAGAATAATAATAATAATAATAATATTAATAATAATAATGTCCGTTTACAATCGTTTCGCTACTCCATATAATATTTCTGGATCAAATGACTATATATCATTATTGATCTGGTTCAGTTGAAAATAATTAACATATTTAAAAACAGAGCGGCTCATCGGAACTTCAATGGAAAATAAATTAAAATAAGGAGAGAATGTAACATAATGTAATGTTCCATATATTGATATTTCACTATGGTGTCCTGGGTGTATAAATTGTCAGCCATAATCAAGCAGTATTCAGTCGAGGGTGCATTGAGTGAGATCTGCCTATGTGTAACAAGATGGCCCCCAATCGACATGTTTACCTTACTAATTAGAGGGTGGTGTCAGGGGAAGAAACTCCTCGAGAGATTAGACATTGTGGGTAGTTTATAGGTAAGTGCTAATTTTTAAATTTTTTAATTGAGAGACAATGTAGGGGAGGTAACTTATAATTAACTAAGTTAGTTATAACTATTTAACTTATTAGCTATAAGTAAAAATGGGGCTAGATGACTATGTTGGGTCAAATATTCTGTTAGCGAAGTAAAAGCCCTTCGATGTTGACAGCTAATAGTTACCTCCGTTCTATCGTTAATCGGTAGAGGTCCTGACAGAGTTATGTAATATGCTTCGGTAATACAGAGATCACAAGATTTTCTTCGTCCATTGAACGGTTGGGCCCTAGCTAAGATATCCCATGTTAGTGAGTGTTCAATGTTGGTTAATTCAAGGTTTTTAATGAGCCTAGCTAGAGATGTCGAACATCTGTTGTTAGGGTCTCGGAAGGAAAAAGAGTGCGCGTTATAGCGTACTTTAAAAGGGTTAGAGGTAGACCCCATATAGGAGCTGGTATTCGAAGCAGTTTTAACCGTGCACCTATAGACTATGTTGGGTGTCAGGCAGTGTCTATTTAGTGGGCATGCATTAGGGTAACGGCAGTTGCAGTTGCTTCTGCAGTTAGTGAGAGTAGGTAGTTTAACCTAAGCGGTTGGTCAGTGTTAGAAGGATTAGATGGGGGAGGTGTGCTACTATAGTAAGTATTGGTGTAGTGGCGTGGTGTATTTGATAGGAGTGGTGGTACCGTGGTGTGGGAGTTATACTGTCTTAGTTTATGATGGTTACTGAATGTGATGTGGCTAGCTAGGTTAGGTGTTGCGGAGAAAGAGATTTTAATGTTACTTTTATCAAAGAGTTTGTAATAGCTATGGTTGGGGGGAATGTTTAGATAGGATACAGAAGAAACGTTTAGGGATATTAGTGGCTAGATTAGATGAGAATGGGGGGTTAAGCCAGGTGATATTTCCAAGCCTATTCCTTCTAGGGGTTCTAGTGGGGTTGATAGGGGCCTGAGGATTTGTTATTTGTCATCCCATTTGTCATTCCTATTCTAGGGTTGATTTTTAGTTTGCTACTTGGAGTGGGGAGCAGGCCGCTGCTACCATTAAAGTTCCATGTATAGGTGCTGTAACTGTTAAAATTCCGGCGAATCTGGCTATATGCTAAGGTATTTCTAGTTCTAGTGTTAAGTTTATTATGGTGAATTGCTGTGTTATGGAATTTAGGTATGTAGTAAATGGATTGTTCATAACCAGATTCAGAAAGAGCCTTATTATAATATTGTGTATGGTTTATAAATATCTCCTCATTTGCTGACAGCATGGAGATCCTATACAAGATAGATTTGATTACTGCTCTGATGACTGCCGGTGGGTGGTTAGAGTGTGGGCTAATATATGTGAGTATTTCACCTGGTTTATGGTAAGTGTAATATATGTTATGGTTGAGATCCAGGGTGACGTCTAGGAAGTTTACTACTTTATGGTTCGGCTCGATGGTGATAGAGAGACCGTTATTTTTAAAGAATCTATGTAATTGATTTTTTAGCAAATCAATGCCCCGATTAGTGCAATTGTTGACTGCAAATAGGGCGTCGTCCCTGTATATTCCGCCTTGCAAGAGTTGGATTTCGGCTCTGATGTTATGTAATAGGTAAATTCCAACTAAATCGGTGATTTGCGCAGTCATTTGAGCCCATCGTGATGTCAAAGTTGTTTGTTCTGTCTTTTCTAGTCCAGAGTGCTCAGTTGAATTAAATGATGGTCTGCCTAGCCATAAGTATGATGTCAATCTCATTATTGGTTATGTCCGAGTTGGTGCTAGCTAGGGTTAATGCTTTGTTGAGCAGTTCCGGGGTTATTGAAGCGTAATGGCTGTCGATGTCAAATTGGCTGAACCTCATAGATTTCTTGGACTTTAGATCGGAGGACCATCTAATGACTTGGCCGGTGTTGGACCACAACTTGTAGGTGATAACATCCCGTAGCCCCGGGATGATCCTATCAAGGATGTTCTTACTGATACGACCCAGGTCGGATGTCGTTGGGCTTATAAGTCTAATAAAGTTTGGCTTATGATCCTTGAGAGAGAACCTTGGGGTTGTTGGTACATAAGGGTGGGTAAATCTATCCAGATGCAAGTCCTTAACCAAAACTTGGGCTTTTTGGTTAAGTACGTTTACACTGGAGGGCATAGTTTTTTTTATAGCTTTTATCAAGTTCCTTAAGAAGGAAAGAGTTGTAAGTTTCAGGAGTCATGGTGCATAGATTTTTAGTTTTGTCAGACATAACGTGTAAGAGGTGGCTATCTTTAAATTATTTTATAGTTGTTGCTAATTTAGTGAGGAAATTATTCTTGTGTCTATAATGCTTTTTGAATTTAATGCTCCTGACGAAGTTGAATAGATCTTTCTCAAAAGGGTCCAGCAGGATGTTGTGTGCGGGGTTCTTGCAGGTTGTAAATCCATATCTGTTTGCTGTACTTCCGGCGTCAGCAGCAGCCTCACGGTTGAAGAGGAAGGCTTTCCTCCATCTTATTCTTCGGATGAAAGAGTTGACACTCTGTATTAGGAGTTTGAGGTATGTCTTCCTGTCTGGGATAGGTATGGACTTAAGTGAGATCCTGCGTTCCTGCTTGCTCAACATGGTGACTTCTAACAGTAAGTAGCTCAACTATGGGAGCTCAAGTATACACAGTTCAAGAGTAACCAATCTTAAAGAGAGAGATGGAGATAGTAGAGGAGAGATTGGTGAATTAGTTAGAAGCCAAAACGTAAAGGCATGTGCTCAATTTGCAATATGCAGTAGAAAGCAGCTAAGTGGCTGGGTTCAAGCAGAAGTTAGGCGCGCAGAGCTGGGAATATTCATTAGTTAAGCAAAACAAGACCACAAATTATATATATATATATAAATGGAAAAAATGAAACGAAATTTCATTTCTCACTCTTAGTACGGCTGTTACTTAAATATAAATATGTACACGTACATACATATATGTATACAAACGTACAGTAGTATGTATATATATACATACATGCACACACATATATATATATGTACGTATGGATTTACCGAGCATTTATTATTATGCTCGGTTTGTTTGTAAACAAACATCCCGAATTAAGCCGTACAGTGTTTAGCCACCATCATCGCCCTTTGTTCAACACTGACAAAGGAACGATGTACTAGTTTCAAGCTTATTAGCTATCGTCAGCACCGTATACCTTCCTGCGAGATGGTTGAACGTCTGAAAGTATATACTTTCCTTATGCATATTAACGGCTGAGCAGCCTAATTTGCATATCGACTGAGTTAATCGGCCGGGCGTACCGAAAACGATAAATGGAAAAAATGAAACGAAATTTCATTTCTCACTCTTAGTACGGCTGTTACTTAAATATAAGTATGTACAATTACATACATATATGTATACAGACGTACAGTAGTATGTATATATATACATACATGCACACATATATATGTAAGTATGGATTTACCGAGCATTTATTATAATGCTCGGTTTGTTTGTAAACAAACATCCCGAATTAAGCCGTACAATGTTTAGCAACCATCGTACATATATATATATATGTGTGCATGTATGTATATATATATACATACTACTGTACGTCTGTATATATATATATGTATGTAGGTGTACATACTTATATTTAAGTAACAGCCGTACTAAGAGTGAGAAATGAAATTTCGTTTCATTTTCTCCATTTATCATTTTCTGTGCGCCCGGCCGATTAACTCACTCGATATGCAAATTAGGCTGCTCAGCCGTTAATATGCATAAGGAAAGTATATACTTTCAGACGTTCAATCATCTGGCAGCAAGGTATACGGTGCTGACGATAGGTAATAAGCTTGAAACTAGTACATTGTTCCTTTGTCAGTGTTTAACAAAAGGACAACGATGATTGCTAAACACTGACGGCTTAATTCTGGATGTTTGTTTACAAACAAACCGAGCATTATAAGAAATGCTAGGTAAATCCATACGTACATATATATATGTGTGCATGTATGTATATATATACATACTACTGTACGTCTGTATACATATATATATATGTACGTGTACATACTTATATATATATATATATATATTATAAATGTAAGCTATCGCTGTATTTTGACTAAAGAAATTAAAGAAATTATTTACCCTGATAGTGGGGTTAAGAACCCTCGGAGAAATGGAAAAAGATGTCAATACTCATCTTTTTCCATTTCTCCGAGGGTTCTTAACCCCGCTATCAGGGTAAATAATTTCTTTAATTTCTTTAGTCAAAATATGGCGATAGCTTTTATTTATAATAATTTCAAACCCGCTAGCGGTTTCGAAAATATTCTTACTTGATATATATATATATATATATATATATATATATATATATATATATATATATATATATATACAATACAGAGAGGAAAAACACAGGGGAGTGTGATTTCATTTACAGGATTTATAAAGCCACTAGCGCGAGGGAAATTTAGGCTAGGGGAGGTGTAGGACATACATTATAAGTAAAAAGATGAATTAAAATGAAAATCCAATCTCATAATTAAGTCACTCATATACTAAATAACTAGGAGAGTATTTCACCATGAAATTAGAGGGTCAAATTTAGCCTTGTGGATCATAAGCATATACTTAGGCCGATATTGTCCGCACTATTAAGGAGACCTAAAGTAACTGACCGGTAGCACGTGTAAATCGAAAGAAAATGCGTGAGGCAGTGCCTAGTAGTATGAATAGATCGTTACTTTACTTCATATTTGCTCCATGCGCTTTCTGCTGTAGAGCACTATAAATTGAATGGTTATAAGCTGCCATTTCTAGCAGGTTCTTGTTCTATTCATACCACGCATTCTCCTTTCCTTCTGTTATATATATATATATGTGTGTGTGTGTATGTGTGTGTGTGTGTGTGTGTGTGTGTGTGTGTGTGTGTGTGTGTGTGTGTGTGTGTGTGTGTGTGTGTGTGTGTGTGTGTGTGTGTGTGTGTGTCAATGAGGTACGTGGCCTAGTGTTAAGGGTGTTGGACTTAAGATCATAAGGTCGTGGGTTCGATTCCTGGGTTGCGTGTTGTCTTCTTGAGCAAAACACTTCTTTCATGTTGCTCCTGTATACTCAGCCGAACATGAGTACCGGCAATAGCTGGGGGTTTAACCCTGCGATGGACTGACGTCCTGTCGAGGGGGAACTCTTGTGCTCTCAGCCACTTCACGCCATGAAACCAGAATAAGCACCGAACAAATGAGCCTTCTGGCTTAAAACAGACTTTAGACGTGCGCGTGTGTGTGTGTGTGTGTGTGTGAGAGAGTGTGTGTGTTGGTGTGTGTGTGTGTAGGTGTGTGTGTGTATAAATGACTTTTACGAGACTAGAACTGTTCATTCCTATGAAATCATCAGGATATTCCAGATGATTTCATACGAATGAAAACTTTCTAGTCCTGTAGAAGTAATTTCTATATATAATAAAGATGCCCATACTCCTCCAACGTATTGAGTAGCCTTTCAACTGTGGCTACTCCCAGACATCTCTCAGGAATCACATGTATGTATAATATATTTAAAGGCACCTCTACCTAGTGAGACTTCTCTCATTAAATATTCTTAATGGTGAAAAGATGTTATTGTAGATGAAAACATTTAGTCGTTAACAGTTTTTTTAAAATCTAAATAATATTATTATAGGTTGAAAGTTTATTTGACATACGATGAGAAAATTATGACAACAATATTACTTGTGGACATGTTATTAACCTTCCCATCCTGGTTTCTTAAGATTTTCGCCTACGTATGCCTACTTATTGATTGGAAGAATACACTCATACACATATACTAACATATTATTCCTCTACATAGAAAATACGTTATTTATTCGTCACCAGCTATTTTTTCTGGATCGTACAAAAAATGAAATCGTTGTAAAAATCAAATGTACTATGTTATTCATTCAAAAACTAATAATAATGTACAATACACCCTCACGAATCTTCCCCCAAGCAGAATATATAAAGGTAAATAAAGTGTGTTGTGATGTAAAAAAATAAGAACTACGATTAAAAATCGCGTTGTGACTCCGGTTTGTTTGGTCCCAAACCATAACGTGATAACGATATTTGTTTGATTATTTAACTAGACATTGTTTATATAATAAATGTTTCCTTAGTCATAGACGCCAGTCTCCGCTACAAAATATTGTAGGAACTGCATCGCTGTTATTGATTTATAAGTTTAATGCCATAAATCATTAGATACATTTCCGTCATTAAATCACCTTTATCAGTAAGAGGTGAAAGCTGAAGACAAAACTCCAAACGCATTTCATTTTGGATGTATTAATGTATCCATGATTTCCTTTATACAAATGATACGGTTAGAAAACATTAAACGCACCTTGATTTTCAAAGCGATTTATGATGTGATCGAGTATTCTATACTTTCTGAATAGGTAGATTAGTTGTAGTCGTCCTCTCCTCCAATGCTCTCTCAGTTGAAATCAAGCCGATGTCAACTTACTTCCTTAATCTCTCCCCTCTGGAAGAAATCGGCTGCTCTCAGGCTTGGAGAAAAGATTGGCTCTGCCAACGATAAATGCCATAAGGGTGCCCCTGCGTCTCCGTAAGGAATTTCGTGTCCATACGTTGTAGAAAAATATTTTCAAACCTTCCCACAGACTAACCGCAATACACAAAATATCACAATTACAAGCTGACGCTGGCATTAAGGGTCAGTACATTTTCGTAGATGCATGCACGGATAATCTCTCGTCCTCTTTCTGTAAAGCACACGCACACAAACACACGTTTAATTCACGTTTTTATCAACACTAAAACTGCATTAACATTACCCACGTTCTTTGTTTAGGAGAGAAGAAACGCAAAAATATGACGCGTATTCACATGCGAATATTTACAAGATAACATGTTCTACCTATGACAAATGATCATATTATTGTATGATGAATTTAAAAGAAAATCCTTGAGAATCAAGTCTTGATATATATTAGATTAATGGTATTTCCATGCATTTTCGAATGTGTTTTCTTATATATTGCCGAAGTGATTCCCTACTGTTTAAACGATGACCCGTTGACGTCGAAGAGCTGGTGTGGACGCACAAGTGATACACTCAGAAAGTTGTTAAACTTAAATGATACCAGCTTCGTCTCTGACAACTTCCATCGCACAATTATGTTATTAATACCAGCACCTATGGAATGTTTATGAAACTACTCATCCAAATTATATATGTGCATTAACGTTTATATCACATACTAAATGTTTTTTAACAAATACATATGAAATAATCTGTACCGGAGAGAGGAACTAGACCTGGTTTAACAACCGTTATCAAGAAAGCCAGGTATTTAGTGGTAAAATATTTTCTTTTTGCAATAAAACAACTGACATGAAGAAAGCGTATGAAGGTAAAGATTTATTCAATTAGAGCAATATATATATATATATATATATATATATATATATATATATATATATATGTCAATTAATCCAGAACCCTATCTATAGGGTAAAATAGTTGCATAGAAAAGAAAAAAAATCCGAAATGATACAAACTGAAGCGGTTTTAAAATGAAACATTGTGTCCTATCCCTTGGATAATGAGTGAATGAGGAATTGCAACGTGTCACTATAACTAAAAAAAGAGAAACTGTGTTTTAACTGGAGAGACATAATAAAACCAAGGGGTCAATTTAGCAGAGTCATTAGGATTTCGAATAGAATGGTTAGTGGTATTCGTCTGAATTCTCTACTCTGAGTTCAAATGTCACCGAGGTCAACTTTGCTTTTCGCCTATTCGAGGTCGTTAAATATGTACCAGACTAGAACTGGGGTCGGTTCTTTCTCCATATCTCTTTTCACTTCTATTTATCACTCACGCTATCCATTTCTGGAAGAAATCTACTGTGTTCAGAACTGAAGAGATTGGGCTACTCCAGATTTAAATACGCCCAAGAAACACCGTATATATATACGGCACCCCTACGACTCTCTTAGGAGTTATTGGAAGATATTTGCTCATAAAAGAACCGTCTATGCCCCAATGTTTCAAGAGCTAGAAAAAAACAAAAACCAAAAAAAACAAAGCAAACAAATAACATCACATCGCATTCGAAGTAATTTGAAGATTACTGTATTGTATTTGTATTTTTAACAAACACGTAACATGTCAGAATCCTTCGCAGAAATGAATATATTTATTAAATTGATATAAAATAAAATTGTTTAAATCCCTTAATTTTAGTTGCGATACGCCTGTTATGAATAAATCTAATTCGGGTTAACTAAATAAAATTCTCTAGCATGGTCCTGATTTTAAATGCTTTGAAAACAAATTACAAAATTGTATTTGTCACCAACACTAATTTACTCACATCACTTATATTTATGGTCTCGTCGTCCTGAAAATATTAAAGAAATTGCAGATTCAGATATAGATTGCTGATATAACCCGTTTCTGAGAGATTGTCATATTCAATCATATAAGTGTAAAACAAATTAAAACCATACTGGTATTATATTCTTAATATTTGTTACGTATTCTGAAGCAAGTATTTGCATAATTCAGAATGAATATATAAATCTTATTCCTGAAAGTATTCTTCAATACATAAGCCAGTTAGTACATCCTAAAAATGCATGCTTAGATGTTATCACAGAAGTCCATTCATGATTGAATTTCTTCTGACGCAAGATTAAATGACGTGGTTTTGTTTGTGATAGTAAAATTAAGCTTAACAATCTCTTTGTGACAACCAGCCAGAATCAATAAACAATTTGAATAAAGATTCAAGGAAAAAAAATATTTTTCGAAAAACTGGATATTGAGTTGGTTATTGAGAAATAGAATATTTTAATTTAATTTTTTTTTTGGGGGGGGGGGTTAGAAAATCAGAATTCTATTTCATTTTTCTTGATATTACGACAAAAACGTTTCTCATAAGAATGTTTAGAACTTCGGGGAATGATAAAATTTCTCCTTATATTTGTTTGCTTTTTACCACATCTGTCCTCTTCCTCTTTGTAGAACACACATTCACATGATTCCTCAGGCAGGCGGATAGCTTATGAGGGGGTGTTTTGCTAATTAAAGTTAAAGTCTGTTTTCAGCCGAAAGATTACCAGGCAGGTGCTTATTCCTGGTGTTATTGGTGTTAAGTGACTGAGAGTTCAAGACGCCCCCTAATCGTAGGATTAACTTTCCAGTTTATGCCGGCACTCGCTATCAGCGGACTGTACTGGAGTAACGTGAGATAAATTGTTTTGCTCAACAATACAACGCAGCAGCCTATCCAGAAGAACCGAAAACCGACGACACTACGATCCGACAGAAATTAAGATATATATATATATATTGACACTGAATATGCGTTTTCAAAAATAATATGAAAAGCCACTTTTTATGAATACTTGTTATTCAGAAAAACTGTTTAATAAAACATTTTGATCGTCATTTTTTAATGCAGACAATTTGCATTTAATTTGTTAATTTTTCATGATAATTTCCCACGAAGAACGTTTAAATTGATGAGAAAACTTGTTATACAGATATTTTGGCAAAAGAAGAAACAATAAATAAATCATTTTGAAATGTTTTGCTTTATTGCAGACAATTATTTTAGTCATATTTCAACGTAATATATACACTATATTTCTTCAAACTTCCATACTACACTTTCTCCTAAACTACACATTGAAGGGGAAAACATGCTGGAACACACACACACACACACACACACACACACACACACACACACACACACACACACACACACACACACACACACACACACACACATATATATATATATATATATATATATATATATATATATAACGAAGGAAATGTGGTAAGGAACCAGATGGACCATAACGCACCAAAGTACTCAATACTTAGGGTAGTAGAGTGGGTAATATATATATATATATATATATGGGAGGAGGTTATAGTTCACTTGAAGCATTGTGTAATGAGGTATAAACGTTTGAATATGTGTAATAAATGCAATTGTAAAAGATATTATTGACAATTCGTCATTTACCTTGAATTTATTTAAATGTCCTTAATTTTCGAGATAATATCTCTTCTTCGGAGGGAAATAAAGGTCTCAAACCAGCGTTCTAAAAATCTAACCAAGCCATGCTGACAGGAAATAGTAGAGAGTATGTGTTCTATCTCTAATATCAAAGAATTAAAATTAGGTGGATAAAGAGTAGTCTCCCTTTAAAAGGGGTTTGTTTAGGGTTTTTTTGTTTTTATTTTATATACATGCCTGTATAAGTGTGTGGGAGAATGCATGAAGGTGTAGGTATGTGGGTGTGTGTGTCTGAGTGTGAGAAGATAGGTCTATTCGTAAATGTGGGGGTAGGTGTTATCTGGTGTTAGAACTGGTTTTGTGTGTGTATGTGTGAGAGAGAATAAGTGGAGGTGTAAGCGTGTGTGTGTGTGTGCGCGTGCGTGTGTGTGTGTGGGGTGTGTAAATATGGGGCTAGATGCCCTATCAGGTTATAAATTGGGTGTTGAGTTCTAGTCTATTATTGATTGGTGGTTGTGTTTTATCTATAATTAGTGCTTCCTTAATTCTAAGATTGCCGAGGTTTCTTTCCTTAGTTTCTATCCTAACTGTTATGGTTTTGTCAGTGTTTTTGCATTTAACTAGGTGTTTCTTAAATGAGGAAGCGTTAGTATTGAGGTGTTCTTTTATTCTTATGTGGAGTGGTCTGGTGGTGCTACCTACGTAGAAGTTGTTGCATTTGTGACACTCCAGCTAGAATGCCGAGCCCTCAACGCCTGCCATTCCCATGCCTTCTTCACCCGATATGTAGATGACATACTCATCCTTATATCATCCCGTGAGGAGGCAGATAAAATATACACTACATTCTCCAGCATGGACGCCAGTATAAAGTTCAGCATGGAACAATCCGATGACCGCGGATCCCTATCCCTACTAGACTTCCAACTCAGGGTAACAGAGGAAGGCAACATCCACACCTGCTTCTATAAAAAATCCGCCAGCAGGGACCTGTTCGTACATTTCAGATCGGCCCTCCCACTCAGTGCCAAGTTCGGATACATAAGGAACGAACTGGCACGTATCAAGAACAAATGCACCGACGCTAGAGACCGAGACACACACACCACACATTTCCTGGAAGTACTCAAACTGAACGGATACACGACATCCACCACAAACCGTGCCAGAAAGAACAGAGGACACCACACCCGAGGCACTATCACTTGCTTCCTGAAGCTCCCACACTTCAGTGAAGAAACAACAACAGCCATCCGCAGAGCCATCAGACGAGAGGGACTGAATATCCAACTGGCCCACTCGGGTCCTTCTCTGCGCGGACGGCTGGCCAAGAGACACTCCACCAGACATGACAACTGCTGCAGACTAGCCAACTGCCCCATCAACGACACAGACCTATGCCACCAGGCTTACGTCGTATACAGACTAGAGTGTGACAAATGCAACAACTTCTACGTAGGTAGCACCACCAGACCACTGCACATAAGAATAAAAGAACACCTCAATACTAACGCTTCCTCATTTAAGAAACACCTATTTAAATGCAAAAACACTGACAAAACCATAACAGTTAGGATAGAAACTAAGGAAAGAAACCTCGGCAATCTTAGAATTAAGGAAGCACTAATTATAGATAAAACACAACCACCAATCAATAATAGACTAGAACTCAACACCCAATTTATAACCTGATACAGCATCTAGCCCCATATTTACACACCCCACACACACACACGCACGAGCACACACACACACGCTTACACCTTCACTTATTCTCTCTCACACATACACACACAAAACCAGTTCTAACACCAGATAACACCTACCCCCCACATTTACGAATAGACCTATCTTCTCACACTCACACACACACACCCACATACCTACACCTTCATGCATTCTCCCACACACTTATACAGGCATGTATATAAAATAAAAACAAAAAAAACCCTAAACAAACTCCTTTTAAAGGGAGACTACTCTTTATCCACCTAATATTAATTCTTTGATATTAGAGATAGAACACATACTCTCTACTATTTCCTGTCAGCATGGCTTGGTTAGATTTTTAGAACGCTGGTTTGAGACCTTTATTTCCCTCCGAAGAAGAGATATTATCTCGAAAATTAAGGACATTTAAATAAATTCAAGGTAAAGGATGAATTGTCAACAATATCTTTTACAATTGCATTCTTTTTTCTATGTCCATACCTGCATTGTTTTGGCTTTATTACACATATTCAAACGTTTATATATATATATATAAATATATATATATATATATATATATATATATATATAAATATATATATATAATTAAGTTAAAAATGTACATCCACATATGTATACTGAAATACTAGTATGCATATGAATACACACACGTGTACATATGTAGATGTACCAAGTTTTTCACTGGTCACTTTACTGTGAGTGTCCAGCTATTCTGTATGTAAACACACAGACAAACCGGTTTTTAGAGTCATACTGGTTTTTGAGGAAACACCTTTCCTCTATTCTTCAGAAAGCCAGACAAGGAATATTGGACTAGTTTCGATGTTGTTACATCTCATCAGCAATATTTACCTATCTTCCGGCCTTTCTAGAGAATCGTAAAAGCACATATCGTTATATGCTTTTTCTATGAAAATTAGTAGTGGGCAGACTAATTTGCATAGAGCGTGAGTACGTACCGATTCAACGGAGACGATAAAAACAGTATTTCAGTATACATATGTGGATGTATACTGAGTTACAAACGAAACGAAATTTAATTTCGTTTCGTTATTTGTTTTTATCGTCTCCGTTGAACCGGTACGTACTCACGCTCTATGCAAATTAGTCTGCCCACTACTAATTTTCATAGAAAAAGCATATAACGATATGTGCTTTTACGATTCTCTAGAAAGGCCGGAAGATAGGTAAATATTGCTGATGAGATGTAACAACATCGAAACTAGTCCAATATTCCTTGTCTGGCTTTCTGGAGAATAGAGGAAAGGTGTTTCCTCAAAAACCAGTATGACTCTAAAAACCGGTTTATCTGTGTGTTTACATACAGAATAGCTGGACACTCACAGTAAAGTGATCAGTGAAAAACTCGGTACATCTACATATGTACACGTGTGTGTATTCATATGCATACTAGTATTTCGGTATACATATGTGGATGTACATTTTTAACTTAATTGTTTAAGCGTCAGTCATACAAAAGTGAGTTACAAACGAAACGAAATTTAATTTCGTTTCGTTATTTGTTTTTATCGTCTCCGTTGAACCGGTACGTACTCACGCTCTATGCAAATTAGTCTGCCCACTACTAATTTTCATAGAAAAAGCATATAACGATATGTGCTTTTACGATTCTCTAGAAAGGCCGGAAGATAGGTAAATATTGCTGATGAGATGTAACAACATCGAAACTAGTCCAATATTCCTTGTCTGGCTTTCTGGAGAATAGAGGAAAGGTGTTTCCTCAAAAACCAGTATGACTCTAAAAACCGGTTTGTCTGTGTGTTTACATACAGAATAGCTGGACACTCACAGTAAAGTGACCAGTGAAAAACTCGGTACATCTACATATGTCCACGTGTGTGTATTCATATGCATACTAGTATTTCAGCATACATATGTGGATGTACATTTTTAACTTAATTGTTTAAGCGTCAGTCATACAAAAGTGAGTTACAAACGAAACGAAATTTAATTTCGTTTCGTTATTTGTTTTTATCGCCTCCGTTGAACCGGTACGTACTAACGCTCTATGCAAATTAGTCTGCCCACTACTAATTTTCATAGAAAAAGCATATAACGATATGTGCTTTTACGATTCTCTAGAAAGGCCGGAAGATAGGTAAATATTGCTGATGAGATGTAACAACATCGAAACTAGTCCAATATTCCTTGTCTGGCTTTCTGGAGAATAGAGGAAAGGTGTTTCCTCAAAAACCAGTATGACTCTAAAAACCGGTTTGTCTGTGTGTTTACATACAGAATAGCTGGACACTCACAGTAAAGTGACCAGTGAAAAACTCGGTACATCTACATATGTACACGTGTGTGTATTCATATGCATACTAGTATTTCAGTATACATATGTGGATGTACATTTTTAACTTAATTGTTTAAGCGTCAGTCATACAAAAGTGAGTTACAAACGAAACGAAATTTAATTTCGTTTCGTTATTTGTTTTTATCGTCTCCGTTGAACCATACGTACTCACGCTCTTTGCAAATTAGTCTGCCCACTACTAATTTTCATAGAAAAAGCATATAATGATATGTGCTTTTACGATTCTCTAGAAAGGCCGGAAGATAGGTAAATATTGCTGATGAGATGTAACAACATCGAAACTAGTCCAATATTCCTTGTCTGGCTTTCTGGAGAATAGAGGAAAGGTGTTTCCTCAAAAACCAGTATGACTCTAAAAACCGGTTTGTCTGTGTGTTTACATACAGAATAGCTGGACACTCACAGTAAAGTGACCAGTGAAAAACTCGGTACATCTACATATGTACACGTGTGTGTATTCATATGCATACTAGTATTTCAGTATACATATGTGGATGTACATTTTTAACTTAATTGTTTAAGCGTCAGTCATACAAAAGTGAGTTACAAACGAAACGAAATTTAATTTCGTTTCGTTATTTGTTTATATATATATATATATATATATATATATATATATATATATATATATATATATATATATATATAGAGAGAGAGAGAGAGAGAGAGAGAGAGAGAGAAAGTGTCAACGGTACTGAGACAGTGGAGACCACTAATCCTGGAAGTACTCGAAGTATGGGGATATGCAGAGTGGGTATAGAGATATGTAAAATCCAGACTGCGGTGCAAAGCAGTTTCGGTTTATGACAAAGCCGAAGCCACTTGGCGCCGTGGTTTGGATATTATATCTGTCTCAGTCTCTCTCTATCTCTCTCTCCCCCCTCTCTCTCTCTCCCTCTCTCTCTCTCTCTCTGTTCAACCGTAGAAACCAGACCAAATACGGAATATATGAGCAATATGAGGTTGCCCCAGCCCATTTGATCTTGGATACTGATAACGCTACCAAACAATGCCAACGAAGAAAACGGATGTAAAATGATGATGCAAGCGATGATGAATGTGACAAAATTCTCTACTTCTAATTGTTTTTCGTATTCATAAAAACTGCTTTTAGCTGTGTGTGCATGCATATATAGATACTAATGTATATATATAAGTAAAGTAAAAAGGCCTAACAGCATTTACATTCATCTACCTCACGAAACACACTTCTATTTAATGTAAGGAAGATACAGACATAGTCATAAGCTTTCGTTCCTTTGTATATGTCTTGAAAACTCACTAATACAATGTAGTTTTCCAAATATAACATTTTCTAATGCTAATTCCCTTTGGTGCTCGTAATACTGTTTTTAGTTTGCAGCTTCTGCCTTCCTTTTTCCGAAACTTATATATATTTTAGAGCTGCAAATTTAAGTACATATCAAAGCATATATGCATATTCATTCCGTACTGAAAAACAAGAGCAAGATGTAAAATTTAATTTGAATAGTTCTTTCCAGATCAATTTTCAGAGGAAATATAATATATGATTGAGACAAAAATAAATATATTCTAGATTGTGCTTTCATTTAGAGAGAACTCAGTGTAAATTCAATTTCTTAAAGTTATTTAGTACAAATTTCACTCCCATTTCACACTCATCTACTGTGTATCTAAATTAAGTTCGCTTTTTTTAACATCAAATATATATAATGTTCATTCATCTCTACTCTATTTTAATTACAATTTTGTAATTTACATCTTTGTAAGTAATTTAATAAAGGATACGCAATTTCAGCTTTTGTATGTTGCCATTTAGTAGGATTGTCCTATTACAATTGCATGAATGCAATCACATAGCTCCAGAAAGAAGGATGAAACAAAGTAATATTAACTTGAAGGTTGTAATATTGGAATTGTTTGAGATAAGTGATCTAGAGAAATGGATAGTACTCATTGGACATATACGTTTTGGTTGTTTGTAATTACCAGTTATAAAGCAATTCATTTATCACTCTACCATCTCTCAGAAATATATCAACACATATATTCAATAAAAATGAATTACAAGAATTAGGAATACAAATACAAATACAAATACATTGTCGAATGGATATCTAGGTCATTATCTGACATATTTGAATGGCACGATCACACACCAATGAATAGGGTGATTAATTGTCTGGTATGTACCAGACAATTAATCACCCTATTCATTGGCATTCGTATATTTAGTTAGTTGTAATGTATCTATAAGAACTTGCCTATAATCAAATGATGTATGTTCGCATGTACATTGATCGTGGAAATATAATGGGTAATCTGCCCCTGTAGACGTCAAGTCCCCCAACGCACTTGGGATGCCATCCAGTGCAGCCTGGCCCCAGACAGGCTCACGCGCCAGCTCGACCAGCACCGCCTTGCTTGTTTTCGTGCGGCCTCCAAACCCCACAGTGGTGCCTGGCTCCATGCCATGCCCTCCTTCTCCAGTGGCACTCAGCTAGACAACCATAGCCTGCAATCTGCGTTTCCCTGAGGCTCGGCCTCCGGATCTGCCAGCCACACCAATGTCGCTGCGGTTCCACCGTGGACTCTTCCGGCGTCCACCCGCTTTCCTGTCTCCACAGTGCCGGCCGCATTCCATGCCATGCTGCTCTCAACGAGGTCATTAAGAATGGCTTGGATGCTGCAGGCTTCCCTTCCCAGCTCGATCCGGTTGGGCTGGATCGAGGGGACGGCAAAAGGCCAGATGGCATGACCATCTTCCCGTTCCGCGGTAGCCAACCCCTCGTCTGGGATGCCACTTGCACCGACACTTTCTGCAGCCGCAACCTGGTGCAGTGTGCGACTCACCAAGGTTCTGCTGCACGTCGGGCTGATGGGGGCCAAATTCCGGAAATACCGGTCGCTCTCCGACCCGTTTGTGGTCGTTCCCCTGGCAGTGGAGACTTCTGGTGTCCTCGGCCACATGGCTACCTCCTTACTCACCACCATAGTCGCTGAGCTGGCCAGCCGCAGGTGTGAGCCCCGCGAGTGGGAGTGGCTTTTCCAGCGCGTCTCCCTTGCCGTCCTCCTGGGAATCGCCTTCTTCATTTTGTCCGCCGGGGCTGTGGGTGGGCCTCATCGCGTACCAATACATTAGTGAAATACCATTCTTTCATCTGATACAACACAATAAAGACTAAAGTCTTTAAAAAAAAAAAAAATTAATGTTGAAGTAAAAAAACAACAATTATATCCCCTACATATGATAGCGCTCATCCTTTTGATATTTCATAGGAACTCTGCGTACAAAATAAAATCAAAACTATATTTTAAAGAAAAAAACCTGCTCTGGGTGAACCATTCATTCGCCCCTGCTACTGTATTTGTGACAATATCCATGGGTAATCTTAACGTGTAGTTTCTATTCGTTTCATGATTTACATTCTTTTTGAAACTTTACTATTTACCTAGCTTAATCCTCTCTATTAAGGCATGTATCAATGTACAAAATCTATTTTACCTATTTATTACCGTGAAACGATATATATAATCCGATTTGCCCTATGGTAAAACACACACCTATTGCCTAGTGTCATTGTCAAGATTGTGCAAAACTATGGACAAGGTTGAACTATCCCTGATGATTATGATTTTGCTTTAGACATAACTTTGAATCATACACTATACAATTTGTCATATTATATTTCAGGCGGCATAGTTTATGTTGAATGAAATGCAGAAGCTGTTTCTATCGTAGATGACTTCGCGTAAGCTCACGACTATATTATGATCCAAGACAAGGCGATTTCATCGGATGTTATTTTAAGAATTTGTAAATTGTCTAATAAATTTTATTCGTCGCAACACTGGTTCTCCGTTTCTTATGTGATGTCATACTCTGCTCTGTAAGAGCATCGAGTGCTCAAACGGCCTACCGCTTACGGACACTTTAAGCATTCCACACTAATTATATATATATATATATATATATATATATATATATATATATATATATTTATATATATATATATATATATATATATATATATATATATATATATATATATATATATATATATATATATATATATATGTATATATATATGGGGAGGGTCATATTTGTGTGATATTGCCAGAATTAATAACAGAACACACTCACTGTTTGGTTGGTTTTCGCTTTTCGCTTCTGTGTCTTCTATATCGCTAATCTAATTTATTCGGTCCTCAATGTTGCCATTGACTGACCAACGGTCAAAAATAATACAGATACAATATAGACACAAACACATATATATAGTTTATCAAAGTTCTTTCGTTGCACATCTGCAACAACGTCAGTGGTGCTATTGTTTCCTCCCGTTGCATTGTATTTTCTACGCCATCTTCATTTAGTCTGTTTATATATTTATTTATTTGTTTATTTTATTTTGTCTTCTTTGCGCATGCGTTTGCGTGTGTGTATAGTGTTTTGTTTGATGTGTGTTCGTGATTGGGTGACTGTGTATTGGTTAATGTATTCTATCTTTACTAGTGTGTGTTATATGTGTTTGTTGTTATTGTGCTTGTGTATGTATTTATTTATTTATTTATACTTCTCTTAGGTCAGTGTTGTTTGTTTTGGTGTTGTTGTTATTCCATTCATTCTTTCTGTTTAGCCTTGGCCTTCTAAGTTCTATTTCACTGGCCTCTCTGATTTGCCTATCTGCTGGGTCATTTCTATGTTTAGATATTATTCTAATTTCTATGTTGTCTATTTTAATGTCGTGTTGTTGTCTGGCATGTTCGTATAGTATTGAACCGTTTTTTCGTCCTTTTAGTCCCCCCCCCCCAGTGTTGGTCTATCATTTCACCTATGCTACGAGATCTCTCACCTATCTATGTTGTTGTCATGTTTCTGCAAGTACCCTCTGTACATGATAGGTAGCGCTCTTGTTTCGCATATGAACATAAACAAATAAAATAACACACACACACACACACACACACACACACACATATATATATATATATATATATATATATATATATATATATGTGTGTGTGTGCGTGTGTGTAATTCTTTTCTCGCGTGGTCTTGGTCAAGCTGGTATGGAATTTTTTTCTCTCTCTCTCTTTCGTCTGCGACTTCACAAAACTTATGTTTACCGAATTCGTAGACCAGACCCCTTCTTCTTCTTCTTCTTCTTCTTCTTCTTCTTCTTCTTCTTCTTCTTCTTCTTCTTCTTCTTCTTCTTCTTCTTCTTCTTCTTTTTCTTCTCCCCCGTTAGACCTGTGCGAAATTCCTTCCTTGCTCACATTTCAACCAGGTTTGATGGTCTTTTGTCTCTTGTTCACGATTTCACCGAGTTTATATTCATAGAGATCTGGGACTTGTCTATTTCTTCTCACTTTACGTTGCTTAAACCATTTTGTTTGTTACCCTAACGTCCCCTTTATTTACGTGTCCCAATGACTTTTTTTAGCCGTTGTTCGCACCAACCTGAGGCATATGGCCCTTAAAGCGATGAAATGCCTGGGACGGTTGGAGGGTCACTGATGAAGGACTTACTTTTTCATATGCACCACCATTTGCAACGCGCAGCCATCATTATTATCATATTTACACATAATTTTTCTTCTGCTGCCACCCGTCTGTTTCGTTCTTTGTACCTTTTACCCTTTCTCGTTCTTTGTACCTTTTACCCTTTCTAGCAGTCTCTCTCTCTGTTAGCCTCCTCCTCAACTTTCACTCACTCATTCTCTGTCACTACCTCTCCTCCTCCTCTTTCCTCCTCCTCCTTCAAGTTTGACCTGTGTGTAATTCTTTTCTCGCGCGGTCTTGGTCAAGCTGGTATGGAATTTTTTTCTCTCTCTCTCTTTCGTCTGCGACTTCACAAAACTTATGTTTACCGAATTCGTAGACCAGACCCCTTCTTCTTCTTCTTCTTCTTCTTCTTCTTCTTCTTCTTCTTCTTCTTCTTCTTCTTCTTCTTCTTCTTCTTCTTCTTCTTCTTCTTCTTCTTCTTCTTCTTCTTCTTCTTCTTCTTCTTCTTCTTCTCCCCCTTTAGACCTGTGCGAAATTCCTTCCTTGCTCCCATTTCAACCAGGTTTGATGGTCTTTTGTCTCTTGTTCACGATTTCACCGAGTTTATATTCATAGAGATCTGGGACTTGTCTATTTCTTCTCACTTTCCGTTGCTTAAACCATTTTGTTTGTTACCCTAACGTCCCCTTTATTTACGTGTCCCAACGACTTTTTTTAGCCGTTGTTCGCACCAACCTGAGGCATATGGCCCTTAAAGCGATGAAATTCCTGGGAAGGTTGGAGGGTCACTGATGAAGGACTTACTTTTTCATATGCACCACCATTTGCAACGCGCAGCCATCATTATTATCATATATATATATATATATATATACTTCAGAAACCTTGTTTGTAAATAATATTATTCTTTCATTCCCATTTCCTTAACATGTTCAACATCACATTATTTTCTCTCCAACATTTTATACCAATACAAATTTCCCCCTTTGATAACGCATAATAAGGTGAAACCGGTAATAGATAATTATTAAATATATAAATAAACAAATAAATAAATAAATGCCATTGTTAATTAATAAATAAATCAACTAATACCTTAACACTTCACACAAAGTAAAATATTTTGTTTTAAACATTTTCTAACCCAGAAAAAAGAGAAAAAAATAAAAGGTAAAAAGTATATTTTTCTTCCTAATAATCTTCTTTTTCTCTCTAAACAGCCCAAATTACGCCTTACAGTGCTCGGCAACCATTGTCGCCCCTTTGCTCAACACTGACACAGGAACGATGTACTAGTTTCAAGCTTATTAGCTATCGTCAGCATCGTATACCTTTCTGTCAGATGATTGAACGTCTGAAAGTATATACTTTCCTTATGCATATTAACGGCTGAGCAGCCTAATTTGCATATCGAGTGAGTTAGTCGGCCGGGTATACCGTAAACGATAAATGGAAAAGAATGAAACGAAATTTAATTTCTCACTCTTAGTACGGCTGATACCTAAATATAAGTATGTATACGTACATACATATATGTGTACAGACGCACAGTAGTATGTATATATATAAATACATCCCCACACATGTATATATATATGTACGTATGGGTTTACCGAACATTTATTATAATGTTCGGTTTGTTTGTAAACAAACAGCCCGAATTACGCCGTACAATGCTCGGCAACCATCCTCGCCCTTTTGTTTAACACTAACACAGGAACGATGTACTAGTTTCAAGCTTATTAGCTATCGTCAGCGATTCAGCGCGCGCACGCTCTGCTGAACACCTCAGATATTCAAAACAACGAACAGCAGACGACACCTATCGATCCTATCCGACAGACAACCTCCTCCCCCGGAAAATCCCCAGCTGATGGATGTGAATCCGAAATATAGGGACAATTAAATCTCTCCCAATGTAACTCTATCTCGTGTTATTATTTTTATTTTTTACCCTCTTTCCTACGTTCTTCTACACACTATACATCTCATTCTACATTCACTTACATCTCTCTCTCCACCACCGGATCTTGTTACTCGGAGAATTACCCATCTGCATTGTTGGGCCTTCCAAAACGACCTAAAGAAAATATATCTTATTATTCCACAATGCTTCAAGCAAACTTCAATACTCTCTTATCCTTACACTTGAGCCAGGAATTGTTTGCATCCGTAAGGGAACTGTTTAGACTGTCGGAGAAATGGGCCAATGTTGGCTGTCAAATTATTTTCCTGAAACGCTGGCTAAAAAACGATGTCATCCCCACCACCATCAGGAACATCCGCTTACCAGGATGCCTACGTACACCAGCTTTTCAAAACACCACTAACCGCATACATCGTACGTGTATCAAAGAAATCCTGAGATATCTCAACCGCCAATCACACATCCAAAAGCGGACACTCTCAGAGCGGACACATCGACTGACAATAACACCCGGCGACTTGCTCCTTAAAATTACTAAAGCAATCGACCAGTGCTACCACTTCAGAGTCCAACACGAGAAAAAACGACTCTAGCGGAAATATTTAGTGGATCTTGTCTAAACTCCAAAACGAGAACACCGACAATAAGAAATAGACAGACCAGGACCATATAATAAGCAGCAACATAACAACCGCCGCCGCCGCATTCACCAACACCGAGCCACACCTCAACGATGCGACGCACCTGGTCACCGACCTAACCGGCACTCTCACGAGCGACGAGCTGAAACTCCTACGATCGGACCCAATTTGTCAAGTCTCACAACGACTTGACGACAGACTCAAGCTCGACATCGAAGCCAACTTCTGTCGAGTGGCCTACCAACTTAAATGGGTGACCGCCATCAACAGCGCCACGGAAAATAACAGCGCCCACGCAACCCCCCCCCCTAGTTCCCCACTTACCACGCTGACGACCCCACCCCAGCCACGAAGACGACACTAAACTCAGGCTAAAACACTCCATCTCGGATATTCTACACACACACACACACACACACGCACAACACACAACCTCACCAATTCCCAACTCACCACTCTCTCCAACCTGAAATCGAAGAACCTCATCTACCTTCCCTCCGACAAGGGAAAAGAATTCTGCGTTATCAGCAGAGAAGCCTAAAACACCCTGGCCCTCCAGCACCTTGACGATGACAACATCTACTCCAAGGTCACGGGAATAACTCCCGCGCCGATAGAGGAGCACATCAACGCCGCCTGGACCAACATCTGCGACCGGCGGAAGCTCCCGAAGAAGCTGAGATACAACCTCCTCACGAGGAACAGCAGACTACCCGCCTTCTACCACCTCGTGAAAACACACAAATAGGGACCCGACCTGAAGATCAGGCCCATAGTATCGATCGTGGAAGGACCGCTCTACAAAATTTCATGGCTCCTAGCCAGAATACTCAAACCCATCTTAGACACCTTGCCGGGACACGTAAACGGCTCCGAGGAGGTGTTGGAGCGCCTGCATCAAATGGATCCCGACACCAGAAAGGCTAACAGATATGCCTTCAGCCTTGATATAGTCGCTCTTTACACCTCGGTCCCGGCACTCCCAGCCGTTGATATACTGATGGAACGTGTCCAATCTACCGACCTACACTGCTTCGGGCTCACCAACACTGACATCCACCAACTCCTATCCATCGTCGTTGACAACACATACTTCGAGTTTCTCGACCAAACATACCAGCAAACCTCGGGACTGCCCATGGGCTCAAGCCTGTTGGGTGTGCTAGCGATCTCATACATGGACAACATCGAGCGCAAGGCACTCAACACCTGCCACCCCAACGCCGTCGCCTTTTTCTCAAGGTACGTGGAGGATATCCTAATCCTCACAGCTTCCTAGGAGATGGCGAACAGAATCTGTGAGACGTTCAACAACACGGACGAGAACATTAATTTCAGTGTTGAACACCCCAGCGACGACGGATCACTTGCCCTCCTTGACTTCCGAATCAACATCACGGAACAGGGAGGGATCTACACCAATTTCTACCGCAAGGCAGCCTGCAGGGAGCTGTTCGTCCACTACAAGTGCGCCCTCCCTAACAGTGCTAAACGAGGGTACATCACGAACGAGATCACGCGAATCAAAAAACAGAAGCAGCGATCCCCCGAGTGGTCTCACCCATACCAAGCGATTCCTCAAAGTGCTGGAGACGAACGGGTACCCTGCCTCACTCACAAACAGAATAAGAGACACCAGACGCAAGAGGTAGAGAAACACGCAAGGCAAGTGCTTCCTTAAAATACCACACCTGGGCGAGAATACCACCAACGCTATCCGCAGGGCTATACGAAGGGAGGGCCTCGACATCTACCTGGCCCACTCGGGCCCCTCTCTGCGAAGATGCCTCTCCAGGAAACCCGGGAAATCGACTGACGCGTGCTTCCTCAGAAACTGCCCGATGCTCCATACGAACAGTTGCCTACGCACATACGTCTTGTATAAAGTAGAATGTAACAAGTGCAACCACTACTAAATAGGTAGCACTATACGGCCGCTATACATCCGGATCAAGGAGCACATCAACACCAGGGCCTTGTCTTTCCGGAAACACATAACCAAATGCGAAAACAAAGCCGGAAGTCCCATTGTCACAGTGCTAGCGACGGAACGAAACGTCGGCACATTACGAATCAAGGAAGCACTTTGGATCAAACGCCAAGGGCCACACATAAATAACCGATCCGAGAGAAGCGAAATGATGTGGTTGGTTTAAATAAACGAGGCAACAACACACGCACACACACAAGCGAGAGAACAACACACGCACACACACAGACACACACAGACACACACACACACACACACACACACACACACACACACACACACACACACAGACACACACACACACACACATACGATTCATCAACAGGCAGACGAAATGAGTTGGTTTAAACAAACGAGACAACAACACACGCACACACAAGTGTGACAACAACACACGCACACACACAAGCGAGACAACATAACACACACACAAGCGAGACAACAACACACGCACACACACACACACACACACAAACATACACAGTAGCATTCACCAAACAAGCAGGGAATACTACCACCACCACACGAATACACTATTCAACACTGCGAATACAGAAACCGGCACAGGCAGATAATACAATGGGTTGACAGCTAACGCCACCTCATTCCCACAATTAAAAGAACTATTTCGGCCGCCGACCTCTGCTTGACCGGCTCCATTTCGCGCACGCGTACGCTGTGCTGAATTCAAAACAGATATTCAAAACAACGAACAGCAGAGGACACGTATCGATCCAATCCGACAGATAACCCAAATGAACACGCCCCCCGCCCCCCCCCCCCCCCACGGAGCGCCCCCCGAACCCCCCAGTTAATGGATGTGAATCCGAAATATAGGGACAATTAAATCTCTCCCAAGGTAACTCTATCTACTGTTATTATTATTTTTTACGCTCTTTCCTACGTTCTTCTACACACTATACATCTCATTCTACATTCACTCACATCTCTCTACACAACCGGATCTTGGTACCCGGAGAATTAGCCATTTGCATTGTTGAGTCTTCCAAAACGACCTAAAGAAAATATATCTTATTATTCCACAATGCTTAAAGCAAACTTCAATACTCTCTTATATATAAATATATATATATATATATCAGAGCAAACAGCACGGACACTCTATCTCAAAATTATTTTTGAAAAGCATTTAGAAATGCGCAACCGGTAAAAACTTAAAAGCTTAAAACCACAACTGAATACTAACCCATACAATCACTATACTCTTTTATTCCTAATTAAACCATTTTTCAACTGTGAACAATTTGTCAGCATTTTCTATTCCGTTTACCAATATATATATATATATATATATATATATATATATATATATATATATAACGAAGGAAATGTGGTAAGGAACCAGGTGGACCATAACGCACCAAAGTACTCAATACTTAGGGAAGTAGAATGGGGAATAGGAACGAGTAGGACTCCGACGGCTGAGCGCAAGCCATTTCGACGGCTAATTCTGGACTCTATATATATATATATGTATATATATATATATATTTTTAGTATATGTTGGTTGTATACCAACACCTCAGTATGCAGATTGGAGCACTCGACGAAGTGCGCAGGTTGGTTTGGTTACTCCGGAGTAATGTAAAATAAAATAATATAAATAAGTCAAATGTTTAAAATTTGGCTTCGTTTATTACTGCTATATATATTTCGGTGACAACCATCTTTGGCTGTGACCTCTTCAGGCAGTCCGAATTAGTGTGGTAGAGACGAGTACACATGTTGTTGAGGTGTTTAACTTTGTCAATGCTCTGATATGCCCAGTTCCTGGTTGGGTTGTTATTTCACTGAGGAACTGGAATCATATGAATTTAAACAAACGAATTTCAGCGTCAAGAGGCCTCTTCTCCTCTCATTGGTCAGATGTTAGAACATTCCTCAGTCAAAAGTCTATAGAGATTCGTTCTGAGGCAAGCCTATCTGTAGTGGTTGTTCCTGTTATTCTTAGGTACATCTGACCTCTATTCTTATGTTGGTAGTCGTGTTGTTGTTGGAGTCTGCTAAAAAAAATGATAAAGTGGTAGAAGGAATAAGATGGTAAAGGAACAAAGTAAAATAAAATAATCGCATAAAATGTGTGTGTGTGTTATACCCATCTCAATGTTATAAAGATTTGTAAGGTCACTCTTCCCATTGGTCAGTTTTCAGAGCATTCTTCAGTCAAAAGTGTATAGAAATTCTTTATGGGGTGAGGCTCCCTGTAGTGTTTGTGTTTGCTATTGTTAAGTACCTCTTACCTCTACCCTTATTTTGGTAGTGTTGTTGGTGTTGTGTTCAGCCTATTCTTGCTGCTGCTGACATTCAGAAGTATCTGTGTATGTGTTTCTTCATCCCTCCTGCCATTATCTCCCGTGATGGTGGTGGTGGTGGTGGTGGTGGTGGTGGTGGTGGGGTGGGGTGGGGTGGGGTGTGTGTGTGTGTGTGTGTGTGGGGGGGGTTCTGCCATGTATATGAAGAAATAGAAGGCAATAAAATGAAGAAAACAGAAAATAGATAATGAATAGAGAATAAATGAAAAATTAATGAAAAAGTAATGAAAAATGAAAATGAAAATGAAAATGAAAAATGAAAATGAAAAGTGAAAAATAAAAATGAAGATTCAAATAAAATAAAATGTGTGTGTGCTATAACCAATCTCAAGGTCAGAAATATGTTGGATAAAGTGGTAGGAGGAACAAGATGGTAAAAGAATAAAACGAAATAGGATAATCAAATAAAATGTGTGTGTGTTATAACCAATCTGAACTTAAATATAAATATAGGGTGATAAAGTGAGGAAAACGAAAACAAATAAATGAATAATGAAAATGAAAAATCAAAATTGAAAAATCAAGTAAAATAAAATGTGTGTGTGTTATAAAGATGTTGGCCAAATTATAATGGCTCTGTCAGAATCAATCTCTAGGCTATCATGGTATCTGCTCAGCCTGGGTTAGTCCCTATGGCTTGAGGGGAGTTCCCAGCCTATGGTGTTATTACTGCCCATATAGCTTGAGGGAGGTCTGACCGAGAGGTGTCTACATGTTCTGGAGAAGTCCCTATAGCTTGAGGGGAGTTCACATCTTATTGTGTTGCTACTGTCCATATATCTTGATGAAGGTCTCGGCCCTGAAGTGTCTGCATGTCCCGAAGAAGTTGGTTCTGAGGTTTATCAGGCGGCTTCCACCTCTTAGTATCTCGAGGATCTCGTTCAGACATAGTTTGCATATGCCAGATCCCTCTTTATCAGGTGGTACTTTCCTGATTATGGACCAGGCCAGAGAGTACGGGGTCCTGTCCAGCTTAAGCTTCCAGATCAGGTCGGAGAGAGCTGTACTTTCCTTTTGGCTTCCTTATCGAAGGAATGGCAATGGTTATACCAACGTTCCTTAAAGCTCGTTGATGTGGCTCCTATGTAGAGGTGTTCGGAGTTGGGGGTTTTAACCCTACAACCGTATACTAGGTTCTTCTTAAGGCATTCATTACTAAGGGGGCATGATTCGGGATTTCTGCAGTTGCAGAGGGTGGTTGACCTCTGCGAGCCTAGAGTGGGGTTCCCGTTAAGTATTACATGGTGGTCTTCCCCCGGGCACGGTGGGAGGTTCATGATACATGACATACCCTGAGATTTCAAATGGTTAAGATTTAATCAATTACCTTGATTAAATCTTAACCATTTAACATCTCAGGGTATGTCATATTATTATATTTTGTCTGATGAGGACGTGCTGATGTACCTCTGAAATATGTATAATAAATATAATAAATATGTATAATAAAATTTAATTGATCAAAAGAACATCTATTTTATTAATATTTGTATTTTAATAATAATAACTTGGATAATATTTTCTGTAGAATGCTTCCAATCTACTGTAAAACTTATTCATTGATGTACTCATTGAATCTTGTTTAACCCTTTTTATATGTATGTATATATATATATATATATATATATATATATATATATATATATATATATATACATAGTTATGTAATAAACAACATAAGATAATTATTTCATTTACCAGTGCTTTCTTGAAAGCAAAAGAAATTTGCTTTCAGTCATCAGAATGAAAAAATTCTGGTGTATTTATTGACAGTGTAAGCTCTGTAACCTACATAGAGCACTCCTTTTTCCTGGACTTTTCTGACCGAATTACGTCATTTTTATATATATATATATATATATATAACGAAGGAAATGTGGTAAGGAACCAGCTGGACCATAACGCATCAAAGTACTCAATACTTCGGGTAGTAGAGTGGGTAATTGGAACGAGTAGGACCCCGACGGCTGAGCTCAAGCCATTTCGACGGCTAATTCTGGACTAAATGAACATTTTTATCCTGGTATATGAATAGCCGAACTTCTCAGGGGGTAATTCCATATATGGTAAAAGTGATTGTCACAAGGATTGGTCAAAAGTCTGTTGTTGAGACACATAATTCTATCATGGCAATTTGTGGAAGGAAGGGGTAGCTGAACCTGCCAGTAGAAGAAAGAGGGAGAGGGGTGGATGAAACCCAATCGTGCGTTGATAGTGCCAACTACAGCAGGGCAGGAGGTCAAGGAAGTATACTAGGGAGGGGGAGGGGGAGGAAGTCGAAACAAAAAGTAAAACAATATGGGGTAAAAATATAGCAGAATACCGAGAATGTTAAAAAAAACAATTAAATATAAAAAAAACAATTACTGGTTACTATTCCCCAACGACAGCCATCAAGTCTGTCACTGGTACTGCTAGACTATAGAAAAGTTTACTAGGTGGCACGGAATTATAATGAGACCCTATTAAGAGGTAGTAGTAATCAACCGAGTATATCTTACGGTGACGGGTCAACAATTGGGGGGCCAAAATACTAAAAAAACTACCACGAAATAATAGTTCAGAGTCCCGAGACCAATACGAAATAATTGTTTCTACCCTAGGCACAAGGACAGGAACCACCCAGTGCAAAATATAAACTAATACGAAATAATAAATCAGAATCCCGAAAAAGAATACTAATACTATCTCTAAGGGTGCCACTACGATAAAAACATTCTAGTGCAAATTACATAAATGCTCGTACGTACGAAGTATATGAAAAATTTGATACGGAAAATTAATTCAGAACATGGTTGGCTGTACAATAAAAGCTTTATTTAAAGTACTGACAATTGTTTCGTTGATCAGGTGTGTCTAGAGTTCGCTAATCGCTTGAGGTTGCATCAACCTACAATACATTTTTTTCCTCTGGTCAACACATCAGACCACGTAGATATGAAAACAATTCACTAGAGGCAAGACTTATATAGAAAAATAGCGTAAAATCAAAACAATAACATCAATAATAAAATACCGTATAATTAAAACAATAACATCAATAATAAAACATATATGGTTAATAGATAGACAAGTTACGATGTAAAAAGGAGAAAGTAAAATATAAGATAGGGTACATTAAAAAATAATAAGAAAATGAGGAAATAGAAAATATAAATAAATAAATAAGTGAGAGATTGTAGGTAGATAGTAGTAGTATTTGAGTAGTGTTCTTATAAGTATTCGTTGGTGCTAACATGAGAAAACAGATTTGAGATGGAAATATATACGATAAAAGAAAAGACAATAGATTAGAGATTAATTGGTGTATACAAGTATGATATTTATGGGCTAGGGATGACGGGACATTTGATAAACGCTTGCTGTAAATGTTTTGGTGATTATTCTATCTTAATCTGGTTGATTTGTTTCGTGGAGAAAGGGTGCAAGAAATGTACAGAGATTTATTATCCAGTGACCAGTTGGCAGTTTGATAGCTAATAGCGATGCGGTGGTGTGTATTCTATATGTTAAAATCTAGGTGGTTCAGTACTAATTTTGGGATTGCTCGTTCAAATCATGGTGATTTGAAGTTTGTAAATCCAGTAGTTATTTTATGCCCACAGAAAATAGATCTTCCTATTTTGCTGTTAAGCAGCATCCTATCGTACCTTAAAATATGTAGTAGTTCTAAATTACAAAGCCCGCAGTGGGACATACCGTTGCTGTAGGCTTTTGCTACCGGTAATTTCGACCAGCTAATCTTATGTTCTAGGTTTTGGTCCTTAAGCTGCCAGATTTTATTGGCGAGCGTTGTAGAGGTCTCCAGTGCACGGTTCTTCATGGCGTGTCTGTGGACATACCACCTTTTCTTAAACACCCCAGCTGTGGAACCTATGTAGTGCCAAGTAGAATTGCCTGAATTCACAGTCCACAGGTATACCATACTCGAATCAAGGCGTCTATTCTGTAGTGGGCACTTATCTGGTAGGTTGCAATTACAATTTGAGGTTTTATTTTGTGCAGGTTCGTCGTTGCGGTTTTGTAAGTTGTTGTGGGTGGGTTGTGATTTGGCCTATTAATGTTTTGTTGTGATGCGTTCTGATACGTTTGTGGTTGTGATGTTGTTATGTGTTTGTGTTTTGTATTTGGTGCTATGGTGCGCGTTGGTAGGTTAATTTCTTTAGAGATATTTTTGTGGTTGATTTTACGTATGTGCGATTCTATGTTGGCTGCAGTAGAATATGGAAGCTTTATAGTTTTTCTATTGAAGATTTTATGGTATTTGTGTAGTGCAGGGAAGTGCTTATCTATTAGTTTAAAGAATGTAGAAGGTAGTTTAGTTTTTATAGAGGAGTTGAATATTGGATTGAACCATAGGTACTTTCTATCTCTGGATCTTCTATAGTTTTGGGGGGTCCTTATATTAGTGTTCTGTTCGGTTATTTTTGGTGCTCGTTGTCTAATGCTTGTTATTTCTATATGAGCGGGTAGTGATGATGTCATTAGGTTTGTTGTTGTTGTCTGTATCTAGTATGTATTCCAGCTCCTCCAGCCTTATGTAAAGCTATGTTATAATAGTTTGCGTGTTCGTTAAAAATGTCTAGGTTCGAAGATAGGCGGGATATACTATGTGCTATGGAGTTAATTATGGATCGGGGGTGGTTTGAGTTATAACTAATGTAAGCTAGATTTTCGTTATTCTTATGGAAGGGCTCTATTAATCGTGTGTTTAGGTTGAGTGTTACATCTAAGAAATTTGCTTTTTTAAAGTTAAGTTCGAAAGTGATACTTAGGCCTAGTTTTTTGAAGAATATTCTAATGTTTTTTCGTAATCTTTCCATGTTCTGATTATTTAGGTTTTTTCGCTAGAAGGAGTGTATCGTCTCTATAAATTCCTACTTGGAGGTTATTGAATTCCTTATGTAAGTTGTGCGCTATATATATTCCCACCAAATCGTTAGATCCCATTGTGGTATCGAAGCTATTCTGTCTGTTTTTTCGTTCCCAGTGATTATTTTCGAATTTAATGATATTCCTTCTAGCAGCTAGTACTATTTTAATTTCGTCCGAGGTAAGGTCCGAATTATTCTGAACAAAGGTTAGCGCTTCACCCAGGGTGACTGGCGAAATGTATGAGTAGAAGTCATTAATGTCGAATTGTACGAAGTAATATGTTTCTCTATTGCTTATTTTGCTGAATCAGTCTATTGCCTCTAACTGGATTACCTATAACGATAACTTGTTATCCCATATATATATATATAATATATTTAGAAACACACAGATACATGTGAACACACACATATACATGGATGCATCCACACCCAACCGTGAGTTAATGGGTGCCAACCTCACCGATGTTGCTCAATGAATGACTGGGACCGACCAATCCGGTTGAACCAGACTGAACCAGTATCAGTATTCTGTGTGTTTCTAAATATATTGTTAATAACTCCCTCTGGTTGAGTAATCTTTGAAGTGTGGTGGCTGCTGGAAAGCTGCCATTACTCATACTTCTCGCCTCCTTCACCACCTCTTCTACGGCTTCGATATAAATACCCCCTCCGCCCCTGTGGTATTTTCTTCGGGGTTATAAGAGGCTTAGCTCTGTTTCTCGACCGTTATATCGCGTGACTATCTCCCCCTCCGCCTTTTGGGATTCTTTCTCACGTCGTGTAGACGCGTTCTTGAGACTAGTAAAATGAGGTATCCTCTTGATAAGTCGGCAGACCTCGCAGGGAGTCTATATCTTTATGATGTATTGTTTTTGTTTATGCCACGAAACTACGTAGTCGAGGAATCTAGGAGCACTTTAGGTATGATACATTTTATTACTAATTATATCTAAATGTTTCTTCTCTCTTCATAATGTATATATATATATATATATATATATATATATATATATATATATATATATATATATAGGAACGAGTAGGACCCCGACGGCTGAGCTCAAGCCGTTTCGACGGCTAATTCTGGACTAAATTAAAACTTTTATCCTGGAATATGAATAGCCGAGCTTCTCAGGGGGTAATTCCATATATGGTAAAAGTGATTGTCACAAGGATTGGTCAAAAGTTGTTGAGACACATAATTCTATCATGGCAATTTGTGGAAAGAAGGGGTAGCTGAACATGCCAGTAGAAGAAAGAGGGAGAGGGGGTGGGGGAAACCCAGTCGTGCGTGTTGATAGTGCCAACTACAGCAGGGCAGAAAGTCAAGGAAGTATACTAGGGAGGGGGAAGGGGAGGAAGTCGAAACAAAAAGTAAAACAATATAGAAGAATACCGAGAATGTTAAAAAAAACAATTAAATATAAAAACAAAATTACTGGTTACTATTCCCCAACGACAGCCATCAAGTCTCTCACTGGTACTGCTAGACTATAGAAAAGTTGACTAGGTCTGACGGAATTATAATGGGACCTTATTAAGAGGTAGTAGTAATCAACCGAGTATATCTTACGGTGACGGGTCAACAAGTGGGGGGCCAAAATACTAAAGAAACTACCACGAAATAATAATTCAGAGTCCTGAGACCAATACGAAATAATTGTTTCTATCCTAGGCACAAGGCCAGCAACCACCCAGTGCAAAAAATAATCTAATACGAAATAATAAATCAGAATCCCGAAAAAGAAAAGGTATTTATCTCACTTATTGTACAGGAGGTTGTGTCGTAAATACTACTCACATGTTTTGTTAACATTTATTTCATATTTACACTGCTTGTTAGTGTTAATAAGCACTGAAATAAAAGACATAAGCAATCACACTAAAGAAGAGAAACACTCAGTTCTTGATAACACAATGAGTATTTATTCGTGTATAAAATCACAAGCAAATATACACCTTACATGTTTTCAAGGCGTACACAAATTTATATAAAAATAAATAGTATTTATAAATAGTAATTAACTTTGACATAATAACCAGGTTGTAAATTTACATTCTGGAGACATGGTCAATAAATATAGCGGAATAAATACTAAATCGCGTGACATTAGTAAATGTATTTACAAAACCTAGCGAAATGAAATGTTTTTCTTTCTAGCATGTTGCTCACCAGTAAGCGACAAACACATTGTTACCTTCGACAATTGACCAATGTTTTATTGAAAATGTAAACAGTAAAATCATTTTAATTGTATAGAGATAGTATAAAATGTGTATTATTGTAAAGGACAGCAAACATAAGAGTCAATAATAGTAGGTATACTTTAAAATATGTGATGAATGACAGATATTTAAATGTTTGCTCATCATGCGATGCATGAGACATACAAAAATCTCCCGCCCCTCCTTCTTCTTCTTCTTCTTCTTCTTCTTCTTCTTCTTCTTCTTCTTCTTCTTCTTCTTCTTCTTCTTCTTCTTCTTCTTCTTCTTCTTCTTCTTCTTCTTCTTCTTCTTCTTCTTCTTCTTCTTCTTCAATTATATATAAATATAATATATATATATATATATATATATATATATATATATTGTTATACTTTGGGAGGGTCATGTTGCCAATAAGAAACACACGCACCAGTTGCTTTCACTTCAATTTAATTTAATATATATTTATAAATTTACAAATTTATAAATTTCTGGTTGGTTGGTTGGTTCCACAACCAGATAGTTGTTTATATATATATAGTCATAGTTCTTTCGTCACACACTCTGTGACCTCTTCAGTGACTGGGGATTTCTTTCTTCGTTTCTGTGCCTTTCCTTTCTTCTATCCTACGCCAAAAATGGCGTAGGATAGAAGAAAGGAAAGGCACAGAAACGAAGAAAGAAATCCCCAGTCACTGAAGAGGTCACAGAGTGTGTGACGAAAGAACTATGACTATATATATATAAACAACTATCTGGTTGTGGAACCAACCAACCAACCAGAAATTTATAAATTTGTAAATTTATAAATATATATTAAATTAAATTGAAGTGAAAGCAACTGGTGCGTGTGTTTCTTATTGGCAACATGACCCTCCCAAAGTATAACAATATCGGTTTCAACACACGATTTCAGATAAAGAATCTTGCTAAACAAATTCAGAAACGAAATATATATATATATATATATATATATATATATATATAGAAGGGATATTCAATCTGTTGGTAATTCAACAAATATAAATGTTTATAACTGATTCAGACCACTCGACAAGTTTTCTGGAGTATAATATTCAATGATATTAAATAAATGGAAATTATATTTATAAAACCAGATTTATTTTATTATATATATTTCAAGGGTACCAACATTTTGGTACGCTATCATCAGATACAATACAAAGTGTTTTATAAATATTTGACATAACCAAGGATAATGTAGCTTAACGGCTCAAGTCATCCCTAGAAGGTGAAGGGAGGAGAAAAAAAAAACAGATACGTAAAATTATTAATATGAGTATGCAAAAGGGCTGAAAAAAACGTTATTTTAGACGCTATGGCAAATTTAAATAATTATGATAAGTCATTGTATGCGTAGGAAGGAAGAGAAAGGAATAACGTTAATTTGGGGGGGAAAAGATTTGTTACCTGTAATATGAGTTATAATATTGTATATATAATCAATTAGATTATATGAAGAATTATGGTTGAAAGTATTTTTATCTTATTACATTAGGATAGGTTATATGTATATAAATATCTCTCTATATATATTAATAAGTTCCGTAAGTATTGATTGTTTATGTATCAAATATGAGTTACGAAGGAGTTGAAATTGTATTTTCAAGTTGTGAGAGTAGAATAATTTGTGGATTCGAAAATGTTTTCAACATTGAGAATGTTTTCAGAATATTATTAATTTAACGAATCTATATAGATTATCAGACAGAAAATCGTTATGTTTTCACGATTGATAAGAATGTTTATGTTTGCAACGATTGAGAAAGGAAAGATAACTTTAATTTTGTTTGTATTAATTATAATAACAATAAACAATTTAACTTAAACAATAACCAATCAAAAAACTTAGAACTAGAAGTAACATTTGGTACTCATTAAGCGTTAAAACACCTTTAGCAAAGTTATTCCTTAAAATAACCAGATAAATGTTTTCCTAAAACCCACAGATACTACCCTCTTTTAACAGACACACTATACTACTCTATCCTACTCTACTACTATGAAGATAGCACAAAATATAAATAGAATTAATAATAGAAACTTAAACTAAACCCTAACCAAACTAACCAAAATAGCAATAATAATAATTCTAACAACAATACTCAGAATAATAGTACCGTTCTGAACAACAATAACTCTATTAATTGTAACTGTAGAATCAAATCAGCCCTTTCAAAAATAATTGTTTAGACAAAACATAGTTTATAAATGCACAAAATATTTAACTATGTTGGTGCCATTTCAACAAAATTTAAAGATCGCTGGAATAACCATAATCATTCTCTAAGAAGATCTGATGAAAAATATTCTACTTCACTTTCACATCTTATATGTGATTTAAAAGAAAATAATATAGATTATTCATTAACTTGGAGAAATATTTCGAAAGCACCTGCATACCGAAATACTGCTTTATAAAGATTCTGTAAATTGTGTATCGAAGAAAGGTTTTATATAATTAACTGTCAAAACTCTATTAATCTCAGAAAGAATTATTTTCTTCTTGCAAACATTAATTTATAATATCCCCATAAACCTTAAAAATGATCCTATTTCCTTTAAAAATTTTAAATATAATTTTTTAAAAATATTTTTAGTTTTTTAATATTTTAATATTTTTTCATATTTCAGAAATTTTTTATACCTCTAATATTTATAATATTTTTAATATATATATTTATCATTTTAATTTCCTACACCCTTTTTAATTCTGACATTATTTTTAATTCCGACATTCTTTTGTAAGGGCACACCTATAAATATATTTTACATGAAGATTGATAATCTTTAAATGATGTTCTGAAAATGTATCCTCTTTAAGATAGTTCTTTGAAAAACACATTACATTTTTCCTCTCTCTTTTTGTTATCCTAACATTGACACGACTAAAATAATGGATCTCACACAAAATAATATGTAATTTTTTCTCGAATTATAATTTTAATGGTTAACAAAAAAAATTAAAGTTATCTTTCCTTTCTCAATCGTTGCAAACATAAACATTCTTATCAATCGTGAAAACATAACGATTTTCTGTCTGATAATCTATATAGCTTCGTTAAATTAATAATATTCTGAAAACATTCTCAATGTTGAAAACATTTTCGAATCCACAAATTATTCTACTCTCACAACTTGAAAATACAATTTCAACTCCTTCGTAACTCATATTTGATATATATACAATCAATACATACGCAATTATTAATATATATATAGATATTTATATACATATAACCTATCCTAATGTAATAAGATAAACATACTTACAACAATAATTCTTCATATAATCTAATTGATTATATATACAATATTATAACTCATATTATAGGTAACAAATCTTTTCCCCCAAAATTAACGTTATTCCTTTCTCTTGCTTCTAACGCATACAATAACTTATCATAATTATTTAAATTTTCCATAGCGTCTAAAATAACGTTTTTTTCAGCCCTCTTACATAAAGCTCATTTACATACTCATATTCATAATTTTAAGTATCTGTATTTTTTCTGTTCCCTTCACTTTCTATGGATAACTTGAACTGTTAAGGTATATTATCCTTGGTTATGTCAAATATTTATGAGACATTTTGTATTTTATTTGATGATAGCGTACCAACATTTTGGTACCCTTGAAATATATATAATAAAATAAATATGGTTTTATAAATATATTTTCCATTTACTTAATATCATTGTATATATATATATATATATATATATATATATATATATATATATATGAAAATATAGAAATTATTGTGAGCAAAAAGTCAACAGTATTTCATAATATATAAGTGACTATAACGTCAAAATGGAAAATAAAACGTAGGATATGGGAAAATAATTCAAACTCAATTAAAAAAAAAAATCAAGACAGATTTTATCCACAGATTTTGTGAAATCCAGGGAAAAATTTAATATAGTCTTATCTCAGAATAAAATAGAGCTTAAATACTCAACCTTCAATTTGGAAAAACTAAAAATGCTCTGTATACTCTTAAAAAGACTATTTCACGAAACTTTTCAGTGTGGATGGTCACGGTTGGAAACGTTCCTCAGTAGAGCTCAAACACGATAACCCTAACTTACTGCCAAAATATGCCAAAAAGGGAATTTAAAAGCATGCTAGCTCACCTCGTGCGGAATTATAAAAATAAACACACATGAAGAGACATGGCTGGTGACGTCAAAATGAGACGAATGTTTATTTACAGGAAACAGTAGTCAAAAACTTTCCGAAAAAAGTCTACAAAATGTAAGAGTTCAGCAAAATAGCAATATTATAGCGGTTTAAAAAAAAAAAAACCGGGATTATTCACAAATAATTTTAAGCACTCTCGGAAAAGTTATATATATATATATATATATATATATATATGTGTGTGTGTGTGTGTGTGTATGTGTGTGTGTGTGTATGTATGTGTGTGTGTGTAGACAAATAAAGTATCTATACAAATGCGTGAATGAGACTGAGACTCCCGATGCAGAACGCTAAACCAGGTATTTTCAACTCACACTAGCGTGACATATAATAAGCGCATTGCTCCCTTTCCCCTTCCTCTTCCATTTTCCGACCATCCTCAGACTATCTAACTTGCAAATTCAATATGCGTTGCTGAGGAAAATGCCCGTTGTTACACCAAGTTGGCAGCTTAGAGCGACCGTAAACATGTCTCTTCCGTGCGTCAATGTCTCGATATATATATATATATATATATATATATATATATGTCCCAAGGCTCTGATTCCATCAACACCATAAACACTGAGCTCGCATATCTAAGAACTGACTAACTACCTGATGAGGTCATAGCCATTCAATGGCTATCATCGAAATATATATACCAGTAAATAAAGGATTATGAGTTCATGCAATTGACTTATGTTTCGTCACTATATATATATATATATATATATATATATATATTATATATATATATATTATATATATATTATATATATATACCATTTATATTACCTTGTTTATCAATAGGAATAACTGGTGATTCCGATAAGTAAAGGATGATTCAATAAATTAAAGCACTCGACTGTTTTTAATGTATACACACAGACACACAAAGACATATATATTGGAATGTAATCAAGAAATATACTGATTGTCTTTTTTCAAAACTTTTCGAATTTGAGAAAGTATGTTATTTTTCTATTAACTGAATGAAAAGCCGTTAATTAAAATGAAATTAACATTTCCATTGTTGTATGTATGGACACGTAACCACTGGTTGAATCGTCGATGCACTTTGGTAAAATATGGCGTTTTTTTGGTTATTTTAAACCAGGAAGATATCCGTTTCTAGCTCTGAAAAAAGCAGGTTTAGTTCAGAAGAGAGGTGGAGTGGGAATGGGGTAGCGAGGAAGTGTCAACTCCTATATTCGATTGGTAATTTATTAAGCCATCTGAAACAGTTGAAAGTCAATAATCTACCACGGCGTGAATTTAAGCCGGAATGAATACTGTAAATTATTCTATCCGACGATCTAATGGCTCTGCCAATACACTGCCTTGCTTGGTATATGTGTAGAAAATATATATGAATTAAAAAAAAAGTATTTTGACCGAATTTATTATATAATACATTTTGAAAGGAAAACCGATAGTGTGGATCCTATGTTCTAACAATTCCCCTTCTTTACTCCTATAAAGGTATATGCATATTTATTTAAATGCCTATGTAAGGGAGGGTTATTTCGTAGTCCACACTAAATAGATGTAACCGTTAAGAAATGTTACATTTATACTAATTATACATTTGGTAATTCCTGAAGAGTTTACACATTTTCAGCTATTAAATTAAAAATATATTGTAACTATTCATTTAATAACGTATCTATTCTCTCCTCAATACTAAATGTCTTGATCTCCTTTACTGCATGTAATATAATAATTAATACAATTTATTCAATGAGATAATTCCAACGAAATAAATAAACCAGCTATTAGTTAGCTACTTTGTTCAAAATCTCACGTACTTACCACTTGACTTGATTTTTATTAATTGTATTCCGTCGCCTTTTCAAGCAAAATTATTGGAAATTTCAATAATAAAAGAAAACCAGCACAATCACGATATATCATTTAATACATCATATGTCTCCACAACTGGCGTTGGATAAAGCTAATTCTACATTTTGGAAACATTTTAAGACTTCAGCATCTGTCGTCTATAAAGTTTGAATGTATTTAAAAGAAACGTGATGTAATTTAATATACAAACGTTTAAATGCATGTGTTGGCATCTGGTACTATTCAGCATTTCATGCTGATAGATCAAAGTACTATTGAACTAACATTCTTTGTAGATAGCTGAAGAAACGCCAGGAGTTCTGAACGTGATTTGGAATTAAGAATCAGCTGCACAGTTAATGCATTTGACAGAAGTCTGAAAAGCCAACAAAATTCCCATAAACCATTAATTTTAATTAACAACGCAAACATAGGTCACATAATGTCTTCCGTAGTCTCTATACAGATTCAGCAATATTATTTCATAATGCTGTTCGATATTTACTCTGGATTATATTAGAACAGTATTCTATAAATTGTAATATCAGCTAGAATATAGAAGTCAGTAGTAATTATGAACAGCAATTCTGCAAAATCGGAAAATGATATTTGAACAAATTGCATCATCTTTCATTCTGCTCTTCTCTGTTGGAGACAGACCGTCCACCAAATCAACGAAGTCGTATATTGCTGAATATTTACAAATTACTTTTGCATAAACTTATCTTGATTGAGCGCTTTATGTATGTAGGTATATATGTATGTACGTATATATATATGTGTGTCTTTATATGTATCTATCTGTTTATTTCAATCTCCTCTCTCTCACCATCGACCCTTCTCGTTTTCTCTCCCTCCACACACCCAAATATATATATATATAAAGGGAGGAGGGAAGGAGAGAAAGGGATAGAGAAATAGAGGAAGGTAAAAACCCGACTGCAAGGCCAAGATGTTTCGGCTTGTGCTGAGCCACGCTCTCGGGCTTTTACCTTACGATATACCAACAGTGTTTCTTCTCATGCATATATTCTTCCACTTCCAACTAACTTACTCTCCGTCTCTGAATCTCAGGCATCAGGATGAAGAATACATGACATCGGAGGACGGCGCGGGTGACGCGCTGGAACAGCCATTCCACCTGGCGGGGCGCGTGCGAACATTGTGGCATCATCTAGTCTTATGCCATTTCCTCCGTCTAGCCCTGTTGACTCGAGCTGGCAATGGAAACTTGTGCCGTCCAGGCCATGATTTATTATCTCGTTGAAAACAGCATGATGTGTGCCGCGGCCAGCATTGTAACGGCATGTACATTGTTCCCCACGCACACACATACACACACACGCGCGCGCACATATATATATATATATTTTTTTTTTTGAAACTATGTCTCCCAGTCTCTGTTTTAATCTCTCACTCTCTATACATATACCGATCTCTATATATGTATTTATTTACCCTTTACGCCATTGGCCTGTTCGCCTGAGGAAGGTAAGATGAACTAATTGCTCTCAAACCATTTTCAGAATAGTTTACAAGCTTGTATATATTTTCATAAATTATATAACGCAACTACTTCTAGTTTCCATGGATGCATCTGGATTTAACATTAATCACATCAGGATTCCAAAAGGAAATGTGATACACATTCATTTATATAGAACACTGCTGATGGAACTGGCGTATTACATCACTATTACTGAAAACTTTAGCCTAAATTTAAGATATTGCTAACTTGACGATTTGCTATTCAGGTGCCAATGCAATTGAAAATCTGATTGAAGCGTTAGGATTCATCCTCACGAATGCTATGCATTGAAAATGTAATGAAGAAATATATTACAGTGAAAATAAACTACATTGAACATTTATATTATGCCAAACGTAATAATGTTATGGTAAAACATCTATATATTGATGTAAAAATGTATTTGAATTCTTTCACAATCAAATAGGGTTGAATATGAGTAACTAAATAGGAAATTATTCAACAAAGACTCTGTTTATAGTTGCTAAATCTGGAGGTAACGCTCATGGATATACGAGGCCCTACAAAACCAAATAAAGAGAGAATTCCGGATATCGAAAGATCTACAGAAGGGGTGGTTGCCCGTAGTGCTGTGTGACTTAGCTGACTGGGAGATGAAAGTATGATATCATTGTGAGTTGTAATAGCCTGAAAACAATTGTGGCAAGAGAGTAGTCATTTCTGAGGCAGCGGGCATAATATGGCAACGTTAGAAATATAGAAAGAGATAAGACCGCACATCTGTGGTCTAAAGTCTAAATCAGTAGAATAGCAATTATCTGGATTCACAAAATATTGTCTAATGGTGGTCATTTAAGGAAGAGAGACGAGCAAGCAGAGAGATAGATAAAGATTGTGTGTGTGGGTGTGTGTGTGTGTGTGTGTCTGTGTGTGTGTGTGTGTGTGTGTGAGAGAGAGAGAGAAGGAGAGCACTCGTGAGAGTGAGATAAAGCGAGAGGAGGAGAGAGATTGTAAATGTTCACGAGCACCATTGTTAATGGCTGCCTTCATTACATTTATGAGATTGTAAGCGCAATACAATGATAGTTCTCTCGGTCTGATAGAATATGCGCAATGGTGTGTAATGTATACAAAACAGGTATGTTGGCAGCTTCCTGTATAGCTACATGCATTCATGAGCAAATAACAGTAACTCATTAACCTGTATAAAGAAGAAAATAGATACAAATTGTGCATCTAAAGTGTTTGAGCTTTCAGAACTGTAAGGCATCTGAACAATGTTATAACGAACGCTACACAGATTCTGCTATCCACCGTGCTTAGTATGTCTAAAGTATGTATGTCTTCAATGAAATACTATGTCGATGGTTTGCGCGGAGGGAGTATAGTCTATTAGATCAACTTCATTATTTACTGGTACACATTTCCTCAACGCATGAGAGATGGCAGGCAAAAGAAACAATGGATGTTTGAAATCAGAATATAAACCCGGATAGTTATATTCCGCAGGTCATTATTTCTGATTCCTTGCATGGTTTTCCAATAATCTACTCTGTATTCTTAAGGTTTATTATATATACGCAACAATCATAGTTCAAAATTGATGTTCCCCATATTTTCTACGAATGATCATATCCAATGTTTACATATAAGAAGATTTTTGAAGAATCAATAGTAAAGATAATTACAAATAATACATGAATTTTTGTATGTGATATAGAATAACATATCAACTCTTAGCAGATATTGAGGCATCGTTTGTCGTATTCTAATTGTAAATGCAAATGGATATGAAAAGTTAAATGATGCACATTTAGATCACTTTCCAATATGTAAATTAAACATTAGAAATCACTCTCGGCGTAAAAATGTCAGTTGCAAGACTGGTTAGATTTACATGCAAATAAATGGGTGCAGCAAATTTATCATTAAGGCAGAAATATTATAACTAGATTATGTATTCAGGCTTCAACAGTGTTGTTTATTTAAAATGCAACAATCAAACACTTTGACAATTTGGATGGTAAATTCATGTTAACCCGTGAAAGGGAAAACAAATGTATATGAATTTTCTTGATATGATTTCATATATATATATATATATATATATATTGGAACGTACTTCAGAATATAAGTTTATATGCTTTAAGCTTCTAACACAATTCATCTTGTAATACAGAGTGTACTTACACGCTTTTCTATTTTAGAAAAACAATCTAGTGATTTCACGTGATATATCTTCACTATGAATGAATATGCCCCAAAGACAGTGTGCTTTATATACAATTTATTCAAAATGTAATGCTGTATTACATAGGTTAAATGAAAATTGTATGAGACAACATCATATATACATATAAATATATGAAATATATATTTAAGATATGAGCTCTCAGAATAAAAAAAAGAAACTCTGATAGGAACTTAAGACTCTTTGAAATAAGTTTACCTTACTTGCCTTGATGTTGTACATACAATTCTAAAAATGTATCCATTTGTTCAACGAATATTTATCTCGTGAAGTATAAATCTAACTTTCATTGATTTTATTTTGATTCTTGGGGCAATTGGGATATTTAACTATGATCATTGGAATATATTGTCTATGCCGATTATGAATTTGAATGGCATATCAGTTGAATAATAAATGTAAATGTTCCTCTCACCATAGGAGCATTGTAAAATGAAATAGAGAAATATGAAACAAAACAATAAATAGTGAAAAGGACAGAATTTGAAACGATTTACATAACATGTAAATAGAAAAAACATCCCTATAATCTGTTTCCAGTACACGAGTGTATAGAGTGACACACACACACACACACACACACACACACACACACACACACACACACACACACACACACACACACACACACACACACACACACACACACACGCACTCACACACACACACACACACACACACACACACACACACACACACACACACACACACACACACACACACACACACACACACACACACACACACACACACACACACACATCTATTTATTCATTTCAAGAACGTCAGTATTCCGCGTGTCATAATTCTCGATTATCATTGGTTCATGGGTTTCAAACGACTCCGCCTACCTCAACGACGCCAAACTGAAATTAATATGCATAATGCCAATGAGGGAGTGAGAGGAGAGAGTGTGAACGCTGTGTTCAATAACTATTAACATGTGTGCGTGTGTATGTTCCTGCGCGTATGTTTATGTGTGTGTGCGTGCAGCATTCCACACAAAGTAAAAACTACCAACATGTGTGTGTGCGTGTGTAATTTTGCTTGCGTGTGCGCGTTTCCATGCGTGTATGTGTGTGGCGTTCCACAATCGCCGAGCAGTTTATCTGTCTGTGTACCTGTCTGTCAGTCTAACATACACAGAGTTGTGAAGGGAGTAAATAGGCACCTTTCTTTACATTGCCGGACATCTTTTATATTTATTATTGTGACAATTACTCGAAATGAATACTGATAACAAAAGCAATTCGACTTTATCAAACAGTGAACTACAGCGGCGACGGCGTGCAGCCATCAATGAAGAAAAACGGCCCGAACAGCGCCGTCGGAACGCTGAACTTCAGAGGCGGAGACGTGCCGCCACGAATGAAGAGGAGCTGGCTGAACAACGCCAACGAAACACTGGAGCCAAGCAGCGACGGCGTGCTCCGATGGTTGAAGACGAACTGGCTGAGCATCATCAGCAGCAATGGCGTGCTGCGATAGATGAAGAGGAGCTGGCTGAACAGCGCCAGCGCAATACAGAAGTTCAGAGAATGTGTCGCCAAAGTGCTCCTCATTCCAGTAAAAAGGCTAGAAGGCGAACGAATGATATTGAAAATGAATCATGGCAACCGTGTTATTTTCAGATTGGTGGACGAGCAGAGTGTCCACATTGTGGAGCATTGCTTTGGAGGCACGAAAAGACATGGACCACAATCTGTTGTCATAAAGGAGCAGTTAAACTAGAACCCTTGCGAATGCCGGATGATCAGGAGTCACCGGAGTTTAAAATACTAAGTATGTGGTGTGATCAAGGAGACCGATGTAGATTACTGCGCAAATATTCGCGGCAAATTAACAATTCATTAGTTTTAGCATCGCAGTGAGTTAGTGAGATGTTTGAGAGTGGAGCACGGCAACCGAATGTAGTCATTCAAGGCCGTTTGTATCATTGTATCGGTAATTTAGAAGAGAGGCCTCGATTCGCTCAAATGTATAGTGAATCGGAGGAGGATATCAGGATCGGTTGGATGAAGTGGCCGTGAAATATAACTGAACTTGAACGGCAAAGGTTAAGTGATTTGATCCGTGATTTGCAATCATGGCTTAGATAGTGTAATCCTTATGTTATGGAGTTCATGTTGGTGGCTGAACTGCAAAATATTCAGCAGCAAACATTGGTGATTAAGGCTGACGCAGTGCCAAAGAATCAACACGAACGGCGATATAATGACCCTGAAGGATTTCGTGAAGTTGCTGTGTTGATGGACGATAAGCCTGGATCGAGAGATATCGTCCTCAATCGCGGAGATGGTGGTCTCAAGACTATCAATCAGTCAAATAGGGCATACGATCCATTGCATTATGTGCTTTTATTACCAAAATGTGAAAATGGATGGAACATGTCTGTTCATTTAGATGATCATAAGAATCAGCATCTGAAGGGAGGTGGCAATAGACACAATAATTCGATTCGCGACTTTTATGCGTTCCATTTGAACGAGAGGAATCAACAGAGAAATGCGTTATTTGAAGCCAGCAGATTGTTCCAGGAATACTGTTGTATGGCATTTGCAAAGATCGAAAATCAAAGGCTAAATTATATAGCTACATATCAGCAACATATCAGAGCTGAATTGTATAATAATATACAGGATGCGATAACAGCCGATGATGCCAATTACAAGCAAATTGGTCGACGCATGATTTTGCCATCGTCGTTCATCGGGGGCCCAAGATATATGAACATTTGCTATCAGGATGCAATGGCTATTGTCAGAAAGTTTGGAAAGCCAAATTTGTTTATAACGGTTACATGCAATCCTGAATGGACTGATATTAAGGATGCACATTTGCCAGGACAACAGCCAAAGGACCGTCCTCATATTGGGCTAGAGTATTGAAATGATATATGCAAAATATAATGTATTATGTGGAAAAAGAGGGAATCTTTGAAGGTATAGTTGCTTTTACATACGTAATTGAATTCCAAAAAACATGATTGCCACATGCACATTTGCTGATCATTTTACATAGAGATTGCAAATTGAGATGTGCTGAGGATGTCGACAGCATTGTGTGTGCTGAACTGCCGGAGAATGAGGCACTACGCAACTTGGTTGCAAAGTCAATGGTGCACAACCAATGCGGAGTGGCAAATCGGAAAGCGCCTTGCATGAAAAATGGCCAATGCAGTAAGCACTTTCCGAAATCTTTTGTCACAAACACTGGAACGATGGGGATGCTCATCCCTCATACAGTAGACCGTCGCCTGCAGATGGCGGTTTGGTCAAAAATGTAAACAGTCAACAGGTTACAAATCAATGGTTTGTGCCATACAATCCATATTTGATTATGAAATATCGTTGTCATATTAATGTGGAAATTTGTAGCTCAGTTAAAGCTTGCAAATATCTATTCAAATTTGTTTATAAAGGTCATGATCGGGCAATGATTAAATGTCAGGAATGAGGAAGCGAACCAAGGAGATGAAGTTGGCAGGTTCCAGGATGTTCGCTCGATTGGATCTACATAAGCTTGCTGGAGATTGTTCGATTTTTATCTCAATGAACGCAAGCCCAGCGTTCAGAAACTGACGGTTCACTTAGAGTATAGGCAAATGGTCTGTTTTCAGGACAGTAGAAGAGGTGTCGAAAGAATTGCTAACGCACCACCTCCTAAGACGGAATTGACAGAGTGGTTCAAGCATAATAGGGAACATGCTTTGAACCCGGATCAAAAGGCAGCTCTACTGCGATTTTCCTTCGCACTATACGTGGGATAAGAAGGGAAAGAAATGGAATGATAGAAAACAAAAGTTGAGATTCATGACTATTGGACGGGTTTGTAATGTCGATCTAGCCTCTCCATCCAGCATCTCCGAATTCTGTTGCATAATGATTTTTCGAGAGGTAAACAGAGCTTCGTTAATTTGAAAACAATAAATGGCGTGGAATATGAAACATACCAGGCTGTATGTCAGCATCTGGGACTCCTTCAAGATGATGCTGAATGGAATGGAATAACGCCATGGAAGCTGCAGGAACAACACAGATGCCAGCTCAAATAAGGCAGTTGTTTGTCACGATTCTAGGATTCTGCAATCTGCCGATCCAAAAGAGTTATTTGAACGCCATTGGGGAATTATGGCTGTTGATTTTAGAAATTATCTTCAGGTCGATGATGAAAATTTGATGAAAGCTATTGATTTGCTCAATATTGAGCAACTGCTTGAAGTTTATTTCAAATGTTTAACAGATTTCAATTTGCCAATTCCTGATGAAGAAATGCGGGAACGTGTCTTAGCAATAGACATGAGATTGCAGCTTAGACAGTTGCCACTCGATCGGAGGCAACTATTCCAGTTTGATCCACTGGAACAGGAACGTATTGTGGATGAACGTAGGCCAATGTTGACCCAATCTCAGAGAGAATTGGTCGATGACGTTCTCCACTCGATTTCCACTAATGAGCAACTTTGTGCTTTCATAGATGCTCGAGGAGGCACCGGAAAGACATTCTGTTTCAACACTATGTTATTGGCAGTCAGAGTTGCCACTTTTCTGAGTGGTGGAAGGATCTTACACTCATGCTTCAAGGCTCCATTGGTTCCGGATGAGTTGAGTGTATGTAACATTACAGGACAAAGTAGACTCGCGGGCCTTATACGCAATACGTCTCTGATTATTTGGGACGAGGCTCCAATGGCACACAGATATTTGCTGGAGGCATTGGACAGAACTTTGAGAGATATCTGCGGTAGCGACCTGCCATTCGGTGGTAAGACTATCGTTCTTGGTGGCGATTTCAGACAGGTGCTACCAATTGTTAGGAATGCTCAAATAGCGCAAATTGTCGATGCAAGTCTGAAAAAGTCCCCGTTGTGGCGCCATTTCAGAGTTTTGCGATTACACGATAATATGTGATTACGTATGTTCGGGCAAAACGAAGAGGCTGAGACATACGGCCGGTGGTTGATGCAGTTGGGAAACGATGAATTGCCACACGTTGGTGATAATCAGACTGTAAGTTTCCTAGACCATTTGGTCATGCAACTGGAACGCCAAGCATTGATTGACTGGGTGTTCCCTAATTTGAATGCTTTTTGGCAGAATATCTCCTGGATATCGGAACGCGTTATTCTAACTCATACGAATGCAACGGTCGATGAAATGAATTCACAAGTAGCCGGAATGTTTCCTGGATAGGAATGGTTGACCGTCAGTGCGGTTGCAATGGAGCCTAATCAGCAGAACAATATGGATGTTCCGACTGAATATCTGAATTCACTTAAAATACCCGGATTCCCTCCACATATTTTGAGGTTGTAAAAGGGTATGCCGATTATATTGCTTAGAAATATCAATCATAAAATGGATCTTTGCAATGGTACCAGATTGATTGTTGAGAGATTGATTAAAGGAAGAGTTTTAGAAGCTGAACTCCCAGGCAGAGAGGAATCGGTTCTCATTCCAAGGATCATGCTGAGACCAAGTGAAGATCTTCTGCCATTCATTGGCAAAGGAGACAGTTTCCCGTCAATTTGGCCTTCTCCATGACTGTCAACAAGGCACAGGGACAGACTTTCAAACGAGTCGGTGTCTACTTGAATGATCCAGCATTCAGCCATGGGCAACTGTATATTGCTGCATCTCGAGTGTGCGATCCCGATGGTATAACATTTGCAATTGATACCACTAACAGAGGAACAACCCTGAATATTGTCTATAATGAAGCTTTGAGCTGATGTATGCATATCTTTAATGCTATCAATAAGCGACGTAAATGATTCGGATATTGGTGTCCTTTGATCAGTATTGTGAGCTTTGACAGAGTTATCATTTATCTTCAATGTCATTTAATGTCGTTATGAGCAATAAAAACAAACAATTATTGGTAAAAATTGCTTTCACTGCTATGTTGCGCAATAAATACCAACAAATATTGGTAGAAATTGTCTTCACTGCTATGAATATTCGACGTAAATGATTCAGACATTGATCCTTTGATCAGTATTACGAGCTTTGACCGAGTTATCATTTCTGTTCAATGTCATTTATTGTCGATAATGAGCAATAAAAACCAACAAGTATTGGTAGAAATTGCCTTCAAATTTATGGCTTCTGATAGCGGTGGTAATAAAACTTCATCATATGCTGAGTCTGGCAAAAAGGTTGGATCTTATGGCCGGCCATGGCTAGAGTAATATTGAAAAACGATTCTATTTTCGAAGTAGAAGGATCCGCCATTTGGAGTTCAAACCAGGCCACCTCCCCGAGTTCAACTCTGGGCAATATTGACTGTCTATTGCTCAGTGGCTAAGAGCCTGGAAATTACTGAATAAATTTTTGTGTCATATAATTTGTTGTTATATTATTATAGCTGACCACTTATAGATAAGCATGTTATCCATATCCATATTAATTTGGCATTTGTATAAACCATTTCAAGTAAATAGGGACCTTTTTTACATTGATGGACATCTTTTATATTAATTATCTATCATCCTTTTGAGAAACGTGGAATAACCACGCCTATGCAATAATACACGTTTTACAGTCAGGCAGAAGATGAACCATCTCCTAGAGGTCACTATTCTAGGCGGGAGCACCTAGAACTGTTCATATACTATGCACAATCGGTACAACGTAGAATCTGGTATATCTGGAAGATTCTTTTTACTGTTTTTGGTATCACACAGACACTACGGACTCGCCTCATACTGTAACCAGACAAACATCCAATACAGTCATTTTCTCTATTACCGGTCTTCTCTTATCATCTGTTTGCCCGGGCGAAGCGGGGTACGTCAGCTAGTCTATATATTAAGTTCAACAATGTCAGTATTCTGTGTGGCATAATTCTCGATTATCATTGGTTCATAGGTTTCAAACGACTCCGCCCCACTCAACGACGCCAAACTTAAATTAATATGCATAATGCCAATGAGGGAGTGAGAGGGGAGAGTAACAAACAGAGAGGCAAAGTGTTGGAAACACTATGTATATGTGTCAGTGTAGAGACATGTGTGTGTGATGTGGGTGGAAATAAGAGGGGAAGGAAAGCAATAACTATTAACATGTCTGCGTGTGTATGTACGTGTGCGTATGTTTATGTGTATGTGCGTGCATGCAGCGTTCCACAGAAAGTAAAAAACCAACAACATGCGTGAGTGTGTGCGTGTGTGTAAGTGCACTGGTGCGTGTGTAAGTTTGCTTGCGTGTGCGCGTTTCCATGCGTGTATGTGTGTGTATGTGCGGCGTTCCACAATCGCCACGCAGTTTATCTGTCTGTGTGCCTGTCTGTCAGTCTAACATACACAGAATTGTGAAGGGAGTAAATAGAGACCTTTTTTTACATTGACGGACATCTTTTATATTAATTATCTATATCTATATCTATATAACAGATTGAAACTTCCATCATCCTTTTGTGAAACGTGGAACAACCACATCTATGCAATGATACACGTTTTACAGTCAGGGAGAAGATGAACCATCTCCTAGAGGTCACTATTCTAGGTGGGAGCACCTAGAATTGTTCATATACTATGCACAAACGGTACAACGAAGAATCTGGTATATCTGGAAGATTTCTTTTACGGTTTTTTGTATCACACAGACACCACGGACTCGCCTCATACTGTAACCAGACAGACATCCAATACAGTCATTTTCTCTTTTACCTGTCTTCTCTTATCATCTTTTTACCCGGGCGAAGCTGGGTACGTCAGCTACTATATATATATATATATATATATATATATATATATATATATATATATATATATATATATATATATATATACATATACATATATATATATATATACATATATACACATGTATATATATATATATATATATGTGCGCGTGTGTGTGTGTTTGTTTGTGTTTGTGTGTGTGTATGTGTGTGTGTCTGTGTGTGTGTGTGTGTATCTGCACGATTGATTCAATATTTCACAATATACGACGACCTTATTTCTCTGAATATATCTTCAGCAGGAAATAACCATTACTGTTATTGTTACCTGTGATGGTGCTGTTGCTGTTGACAGATTCACTCGAATGTCATAGCTCCTAACTCCACGTGATCTCTGGCCATATTTGTTGGCACTGAATCAGTAACTTGCTACAGGATCTGTGTTGTTGCAACCTACCTGGGGTCCGTACTGAGGACTCACATTTGTCTTTCTGTCATGTCCTTACCCAGCAATACTCCGATTACCACTAGCCGCTGTGTTGATGATTCTGGCTTCTCCATACTCTGTATTATAGCAGTATAGCTCTTATAATTTAAGATTACAATTTAAGACACACACACACACACACACACACACATACATATATTTGTATCGATATTCAGTCTGGTCTTATTTTTAAATGTTTCTTCGTATGAATGTTCTTTTTATGTATTTGCATATATTACCTCATTGTTTTACACAAAATGTGGAATTTTTATATAACTGCGACATAATTGATTGCTATGATAATGTTTATTTAGAGTTATAACTAATTGTTGATTGTCTGGCATCAAAAGGATATTTTGGTGATGACTATGTAAATTATATTTAATAACCTTTTTATGTAATGTATTTTAATATTGATGTAATGTTATACAGAATCATACACTGGCACTAATAGGATGACATAATGTTCTAGTCAAAGAATCTAGGTAGCATGTTGGTAGTGTACAGATGATTCTTTACTATCTTGAAGGTCTCGCCAGTGTTCATTTATCCGTTCCCCTGTACTACGAGCTGTCTCACCTATGTACACTATATTCTTATCTCTACATTGTCCTTCAGTACATCTTATGCTATATACTACATTTCTAGTTTTACAGTTAATATGGGGGCTTAATTTACAGATTATACATTTTTTATCTATACAGGGAGGTCTTTGGAAAGGGTATGTATTGTTAATAAGTGTTTTTATGGAGGTACCTGGTCTTTCTACTATCTTAATATTGAGTTTATATTTATCTATGGCCCTTCTAAATTTGTAAGCTAATTCCCCTCTAGGGGTTGTATCGATGAACATTACACTCTGGTATTTATTGCTATTATACCATGAGTTTATTCTATTAATCTTATTCCTAGTTCTTTCTATTCTATTCCAAAATTTGCTCCTGTACAAGGGGCAGGTCCCATTTGTGTCATTATTTACCATTTTTTTCCATTTGGTTCTGGCTCCTCTATATACTCTGATTTTATCTCTCTGATTGTAACCAGAGAACTGAATACGGGGGATGAAGTGTTGTATGTGTATCTCTAGTTCTTTGGGGTTGCACATGCGGGACACGTTTCTCATCACCCGTACCAAATCCGCAATCAGTATGTTGATTTTGGTATGGTCCAAAACAGCTTAGTTTCGGTGGATCAGATATTTGGTAGTCATGGGTTTGGCATAATGGGAATGGAGGATTTGTTTTTTGTTATTAATGGTATCTAACCAGAGTTCTGTATCTAGTACAGGTAATCGATGGTTGGGGTGGTTGCTTGGGTAGTCTATAGTAACTTTAATACTCTGGTGGATGGAGTTAGCTATTTGCTGGATGCTTTCCATGGTGTTTTTCTCTAATTCCTGACTGTCTTCTAGTGGGGGTGTTTTTACTACGATGTTTATATCATCAACGTAGCGGGAGTACATTATCAGGGTTAAGGGGATGCTGTCTTCTAATTGTTCTTTAACTTTAAGTTTAAGTCTATTGTCCCACCATACCATGAATAGGTTAGCTATGTCACCTACAATGCTAACACCAATGGCTGTTCCCTCCTCTTGGGCATATGCTTTTCCATTAAATTTGAACATATGTACCTTAAGAGTTAATTTTATGGTGGACCCCCACCGCATGTGCAATCATTTTCTTTAGTTCATCGTGGTTTTCGGGGGTCAGTATGGCTCTGGTCCACCCGTTACATCTATCTGTGTGGGTTTTCTTGGCCATTGAGGTATTGGTAGGTGGTCTGCCTCTTGCTAGTCTTGTAGGGCACAGGTTGCTAAGGCCATATGTATCTAGATAATCATTACTGTAGATAAGTTTAAGTAGGAGTCCCAGCTCACTGGTATCAATCCCACGGAATTCAACATTGCTCACACTGATCATTTCTACGCATTTCTCCACAGCAAAATCCACGTCAATAGATGGATACAGGGACACAACATCCATACTACCTATTATGCAGTTTGTTAGGTCCCTAGATCGGTTACTCTCGCCGATTCTGCTGAGGAGGTCCTCCGTGCTGTCACATATATCTGGGGACATTTCAATGATGGGGCGTATGATCAGGGAGAGGAAGTAGGAAAGTCTGTATTTACGAGCAATGTTAGCTCCACAGACTGGCCGTGTTGGTGGTCCTGTGACAGGGTCACTGCTCGTTTTATGGTCTTTTCGAAGGCCATACAACGCTGGCTCGTCATTGTTCCATGCCTGGAAGTTGTTGGCAGTTCTTTTGTTGGGCTGCATTATATTTGTCCACATCATCATATGGGCATTGAGGGTTTTTCTCTATCCTCATGCTCTTGTGGTGTTACTTCTCTTGTGTTAGTGATGTGGGGTTGCATTGCCTGGATGTAGTTTGACAGACTGTCAACCGACATTCTGCCAGACTGTTCTGTTGGAAAGCATGCAATTTCTCCATTACGCGAGCGCTGAATGAGCTTACGCAATCCATTTGCATATTTTTCTCCCAGTTGCTGGGCCTCCATTCTATTTTGCTTCTAGCTATACTGTTCTATAATATTTCTAAGTTTAGGTGTAGCTATACTAAATTGTGCTTCTGTTTGTTCATCGACATGCGACGGCAATTGCGTGCGTTTGTTAAAAGCTAAAGTCGTGGCGTGGACTCGTGGCAGGTCGAACGATTTATCGGAAGGATTATAAGAAGTAGAGTTCCAGGCTGCTGCTTTATGTGTACTAATGCTATTGTTATTGTTAGTTGTGTTGTTTCTATTTCTATTTCCACCAACAGCCTCATGGTTGTTTCTATGTCTCTCATTATTACTCCTGACTCTTTCCTCTGGCTCATTGTTATTATCTACTCTATTCTGTGTGTCTGTGTGTTCGTCCTGGTTATTTTCTCTGTCCATAGTCTCCCTTCTCCTTTCAATCCTATTACCTTCCCTTATTTCTGTGCTACTATCATTACCTGTTTCCCTGTGTCTGTGTGTTTGTTAAGATTGTGGTGGTGGTGAGAGGTATAGAATTTGTGTGTGTTGTTGTTGTTGTTGTTGATTTGTGCTGTTGTTGATGTGTGTTGTTGTTGTTGTCTCCGTGTATGTTATTATTGTTGTGCGTGTTGTTATTGTTGTTTGTGTCTGCGTGTTTGTTGTAGTTGTTTCTGTGCATGTTATTATTGTTGATGTGTGTGTTGTTGTTATTGTTGTTTGTGTCTGTGTGTCTGTTGTTGTTGGGATGTGTGTCGTATATGTGTGTGTGTGCGTATGTTGTTACTTGTGTTTTTGTTTTTGAGGCTCCAACGTAATTTTGTATATAATTTTTCTATTTCTGACAAGCATTTTATTATATTTACCTTATTATATGTGGCATACTTAGGAGGTATTTGTAATATCGATAATTCATCAGAGTCGACCGTAGTGTTGCCGTATATATTTGTGTTGTTGTTGTTGAATTCATCTGTTAATGAGATGTCGGCCATATTTATACCGTGAAATTTGTCGGAATATCTATCGATATTCTCTTAAGTATCTTGATTTAGTTTTATCTGTTTGAGCCACTCTAGTTTCTTGTTAAAAAGCTTGTCACATTCTTGAACAAGATACAGAAATCTGGTTAGATACCATTAATAACAAAAAACAAATCCTCCATTCCAATTGTGCCACACCCATGACTTCCAAATATCTGATACACCGAAACTCAGCTGTTTCGGACCATACCAAAATCAACATACTGATTGCGGATTTGGTACGGGTGATGAGAAACGTGTCCCGCATGTGCAACCGCAAAGAACTAGAGAGACACATACAACACTTCATCCACCGTATGCAGTTCTCTGGTTACAATCAGAGAGATAAAATCAGAGTATATAGAGGAGCCAGAACCAAATGGAAAAAAATGGTAAATAGTGACACAAATGGGACCTGCCCCTTGTATAGGAGCAAATTTTGGAATAGAATAGAAATAACTAGGAATAAGGTTAATAGAATAAACTCACGGTATCATAACAGTAAATACCACAGTGTAATGTTCATCGATGCAACTCCTAGAGGTGAATTAGCTTACAAATTTAGAAGGGCCCTAAATAAACATAAACTCAATATTAAGATAGTAGAAAGACAAGGTACCTCCATAAAACACTTATTAGCAATACATACCCTTTCCAAAGACCACCCTGTATAGATAAGAAATGTATAATCTGTACATTAAGCCCCCATATTAACTGTAAAACTAGAAATGTAGTATATAGCATAAGATGTACTAAAGGACATTGTAGAGATAAGAATATAGTGTACATAGGTGAGACAGCTTTTAGTATAGGGGAACGGATAAATGAACACTGTCGAGACCTTTAAGATAGTAAAGAATCATCTGTACTCTACCAACATGTTAAAATAGAACATAAGGTTAAATTAGTGAACATAAAAATAAAAATAGAATCTACACACAGAAAAGACGCAATGTTTAGACAAATCACAGAGGCAATAAACATAAATGAACTCCAACCAAAATTAAATAGAAAACATGAATGGAACAGCAACATCACAACTTACAATTAAGGACAAAATGAAAACACACACGCACATAGAACAAACAATCAACCAGTAACATGTAAATAACAAATAAATAAACAAATATCAACACACACATACACCCGGATGTAACACATACGCAAACTAAGCACACAACACACACAAAAATAAGAATGCGTACGACAGAACAAAGGAGAGGCACAAAAACAAAGAAAAGAATCCCCAGTCACTGAAGAAGTCACCGAATGTGTGACGAAAGAACTTTGACAATATATAAACAATCATCTGGTTGTGGAACCAACCAACCAACCAACCGGAAATTTATAAATTCCTAAATTTATAAATTTATTATAATAAATTGAAGTGAAAGCATCTGGTGCGTGTGTTTCTTATTGGCAACATGACTCTCCCAATGTATAACAATATATATATATATATAAATATATATATTTATATATATGATCGAGATCACCCAAGGGTGCCCTGGGGCAATACCCTCAGGGGCATGAGTCGCCCACCTAATACCACGGTGACCAGTAATAATACTCCCAGACCCCTAACCACCACCACACCCGGTGGAAGGTCATGCATACCCCACCGGTCTAATACCTACAACACTGAAGACCACTATAATGCGAAACATAGCCACCCCTGCCCCACCGCCCGCCGAACACTCATTGAGCAGGGAGGCCACACCGCGCAGGTTTATAGCCCCACGGTGTGCCCATATAACCCTCTTGATACTGACCTAACAACGAATTGCTTTGCATACCTGAGTAACACCAACTGAGCTGAACCTGTGTTGTGCACAACCCCGCGACGGACCACAGCGGACACCTAACTACCCCACAGGAATAGGACCAGGAAGTTCACGTGGTATAACCCCCCGTTCTCGGTGATTCTACGTACCAGCCTGGCTAGAACATACTTTAGAGTACTGGATAAATGTATCCCTAGGGCACACAGATACCATAAAATATTCAACAGGCACACGGTCAAACTATCCTACTCAACCACCCACTCCATAGCCCAGCACATAGTCAGCATAAATAGGAATAGGCTCAATGCCTCTAATACCACCGTAAACCCCGGAGCCACCCAACGGAACCAGCACACGGGACACACCAGACCCCAGACAGGCCCAACTAGCACAGCGCAATCCAACGACCCTGTACTGAATGCGGCGGTTACTCAGCCAAGCCCACCTGATGGTAACCCCACTGTACATGTGCAGGTGCTAAAAAGTCATGCAATTGAGAAACCCATCACTATTCCCCCTTAGTAATGAATCCATGACGAAAAACGTAGTCTACAGGTGCAGGGTCACAACTACTAACTCGGAGCACCACTACATAGGATCCACGGTGACGAGCTTCAAAGCTACGTGGTATAACCATCGCCACTCCTTTAACAGAGTAGACAAGAGGAAATGTACAGCCCTTTCTGAATTGATCTTGAAGCTAACACTTGAAGGGACATCGCACTCTTTGGTCTGGTCCGTGGTTAGAAAGATTCCCCCAGACAGATGTGGGTCTGGTATTTGCAACCTCTGTCTTAGTGAGACACTCGAGATACTTAATGGCGGAACCAAGCTATTAAACAGAAGGGCCGACTTATTCGGCACCTGCAGACACCTTAGGATGGGAACTTTCCTCAAGCTGTATGGATAAACCCCGGATAGGGCCTCCCACAATGCCCTTTTCACCCCCTACCTCCTACCACCACGCATTAGTAGTAATTTAGGCACACCTACAATAGGCTAGCACCGCCACGTACTTTTTTACACACACCGCCCTCATAGGCCCACTCCCGTAGCTCCTCACACACTGGGCAAGCACTAATGAATTCGTGAGATACATGAAACTGGCAGAGTTAAGCCCCCCCCCATGTAGGGCTCTCTACACCCTGTGCCAATGACGAATGGGCAACAACACCCACCCATAGTTTGTGGTCGCCAAAGTGAATTGTCCACCACATCCTCCACTGGTTAGGAGTCAGCAAAACCACGTTTTTGAACCTGATGAATCGGAAAGTGGCCCACACAAGATGAGCAATTACCCTAACGTACTAACCCTATACGCATGAATGAGTGCCCGAAATCGTGCGTTGTGTGTTATGTCTACCATATGCTTGAATATGGGGGACTCTTTTGTATATATATATATACGCACTTCTGTGTACATACATATATATACGTATCTGTATGGACTTGTGTGTGTAGATCTGTGTCTGTGTGTCTGTGGGGGTGGGTGTGGGTGTGAGTGTATATACAAGTCAACCAACATAAATCTTTTTATATGTAAACTTTCTAAGTATTTGACTCTAACCATAATTTTCAGTATTACCACCCCACATAAATTCCTCAATTTAAGAATACCCTGTAGTATCGAATTTCATACTAAAAACCTCAATTGAATATATATCTGACCAGGAATGCTTTTTGTGAAAATCAGTCATATAGATCTATTGTCGTCTTGCCGGACGGTTTGAACTTTACAACACCACCTACCTCTTTGAGGTCAAATACCAATCCTACTAGCATCTACAAGCTGTCCAATGAGAGTTAAGATTATTTCTGCTGACAACATTAAATTATCCCTAAACCCAGAGCTGGCATATCTAAGAACTTACTAATTGCCTGATGAGGTCATAGCCATACAATGGCTATCATCGAAATATATATAGCGATAAATAAATGATTATGAGTTCATACAATTGACTTATGTTTCGTCACTATATATATATATACACACCTCGATGGGGATCCAACTTTATTTAAATGGAATTATGTAAAAAATAACACTCGGATTAGATAATGAATCATCTTTGTCACACACAAACTGTGAATTCCACAATATTCCTTCATCGTATGTCAGGATTTGATGCAGGTATTGAAAATGATAGTAGTGGTACTTTTCAACCAAATAAATCAATATGTAGAGCGTATGATTGTTTTTATTAATCCTTTTTGAAATTATTCCTACTTCGAATTATCGTAGAAAATTGAACATAGAGGTTCCCCAGTTGTATATCTCCTGATTTAAAACATTAGTGAATTTAATAGATACATGTTAGAAGGCTGTTTTTTTCTGTTACAATGTTTGTTACTGTTGTCAAATATGTAAAATATGTCAAATATTTTATACCTGGATTAACTTATTCAAATGGAGATATTCCTGTATCGTATTCAATGCATTCTCGTTCCATAACACTGATGATATTTTTGTAAATTATTGAACACATATTGATCTATTGGATTGAACGTTAGCAATGCGTTCACTGTAGATTCATTCTTTGATGTCGATTTCATACTATACCCTCAAAATTGCATTTCCATATCTATTTAGAATCTATATTGTATGTATTCCTAGCGGATGTCTGATTATTTAATCTTACGCCTTCGGATTCAATCGAACAGTTATCACAACTTCAACATTTTATTTCTAGGGTGTTGAATCTAATACAACAGCCATTAATACAAATGTTTAATGTAAGATCTAAGGATTTGAATTTATTTTAACAGATGTTATTATTTGACTGTTGATTTCATCGATCAGGCGAATCTATCACAAAAATACCAGTTCAATCGGCATTAAAGAGAAGATCGTTTTCTTCTGATTACTAACTTTGTCGAACGAAACTTACCATGAATGCAGTGGGTATGTTCAAATACAGAGAGTTAGCTTTTAGCTCAAAGCCTGGAAAACTTCTTCAGCTACAACATGAAGATGAAGTCAAGGGTTAAGGCAAATGAAGTCCAATTATGTTGTAGACTAGAGCTGTGAAAGTTTACTTAACTTTTGTGTGTCAGTGTTATTGTATGTTGTATGAGATTACCCGAATCACTTTACGCCTGTTCTTCCCAATATTCTGTATCGTTTCTTCATGAGAGTCTTCCATGGCATTTAATTTTGGGCTATCTTAGAAAATCTGGTTTACCTTGTCTAGGATGACAAGTAGTATCTCGCAGCTAGCGTTTCCTTGCATACAAATGCATGCTCAGTGTAGGCCCACAGTTGCTGGCAAATCTTCCCCACCAGAGATTTCTGGATTTACTCAGTAGTTTCACTCCAGATATTGTTCCTGAACAGACTAGTTATTGGGATTGACACTCAGCGTTTCCATGCGAACGTGGTCACTCTTCGGCACTACTAGTCCGTTATTAATTTCCAACGTAGGAAGTTTCCTAAAACTCCTTTTTTGACTGGTAAATGTCTTTCAAATCCTGCTAACATTTCATATGGCGGTCTCACAGTGTTCGCATCATTGACGTATGACTTCATCTGTGTCAGGGAGAAGCTATAGAAAGCCGCGCTTGACAAATAACGACTACACCTGCTCGTCGCCTCTGAATATTTGTATATCGTGTCCTACACGAAGAGGACTCTACAGCAGATAGAGGTCCTGTTCAGGAAAATGCGTCACTTCAACAAGAAGTAAAATAGGAGGTGGTCGAATTTTCTCACAAGGAAATAGGGCATCACATGACGGTCAGGTTACAGCAAAATATAATGGAGGAATTATACTTATTTGCTATATCATTGTTTGTTCGTATCTGGAGATGCAAACGTTCCCCAAAACAAGAGTGCTTTTCTAAACTTTAATGCAGGACGATTAGTTGATGTGAACACCATGTAATTCACGAAGATGGGCGTTGTTACTTATACCACAAATATTCTGGTCTCATTGTTGGCTCCCACCAAATTATCTGATGAATTAAAAATGCTGAAAAAAGGAAATTAATTTAATGAGGACGAAGTCACACATTTATTCTTCTCACTCTGAGTTCGCTCATGCTGATGGGAGAAGTTAATTCGAGAGAGAGATCACTTACCTTTATCCAGACGATCTAGGGTGTGGCTTCAAATAACTCTATAAGACGTCCCTTGTTTACAATATTGCTGCAGCTCCTAAGAGTGCGACCGATAAGTGGTGTTATTTAAAAATACACGACTGACATTGTTTTCATATCAATCTGTCTTTTCTATTTCGTGATATCAAACACATTAATACTGTTGTTTATGCCTACAACCGTAAAATACATGCGATATAGATTTTGTTTAATTAGATGTTGCAGTTGTGCAGTATCTTTTCGTAGCGAATGTTGTTTTTGTTGTTACTTTTTTGTGTTGTCATTATTCTGTTTAGATATTGTTTCTGTTTGTGTTGTGTTGATGGGTGCAGGTCAATGTTGTTATCGTGGTAGTGATAATGATGATTGGTTTTGACACTTTTCTCTTCTGGGGGAAATAATACCTTATCGTTCAGTGTTAGTGCATGAGACGCAGCTGGTTCATTCTGCTAGCCATCATAACTTAATCTGATATAGACCTAAAAGTGAAAGTGTGGGACGTGTGACGTGTTCCCTTTTGTAAACACTTTATTTCATCTTACAGCAATTCTTTCAAATGAATATGTGCACTAGGCGCAGCTAGGATTTACCCAAGAATGGGCTAGCTTTTCGCCAAAGAGGTGTCTTGTACTGTCTGTAGTTTAACACCCTTGCATCCCAGATAACCTCCGCGTAATTTGTGCAAGCATGGAAAAACGAGCATAAATTGATCAATGTAACTGAGCCCGTGAGAGACGGGGACTGTTAAGAGATTTATGCTGGTTGTGAAATGTAATCTATTTGGTTTCGACTATTTTCTCACGTTGTTCAAGGATCGTCTGTATGCAATGTATATATGTATGTATGTATGTAGTGATATGTCACGTATTGCATCATTAGTCACACATCCATTAATGTAGCATGACAGCTAAAACATTCCATCCAGAATATATTATGTTGGAGAGTCATATCTGACCTTCCTGTTTGCAGATTTCTAGAATGTTCTAAAGTCGATTGCCACTTTTTGCTTATCTTCAATGTCACGATGCATTTCTTTGATATACATCCTAGCTTCGGTGATATTGGATGATCAACGCTTCTAAGACTGATTCTGCTGAGCAGAATCTACCACAAATGCACTCACAGTATAAGATGTAAACAGAAGACCTATACGTACGCGCCTTGGTGTTGAGTTAAGCCAATTCTTTGAACTATATAGTCTGTTTTCTTGGTCATCCTTAGAATTTGGTGAAAAATGTGTCCCTCTAGATATATGAGGTGTATGAATAACCTGTATACATGCAGTAGCGGAGCCTGTCCGAATAATGAATGCAGTATTAGCTATGTTCTATATGTGTGCCCAACACAAACATTCATCTAACATTAAGAGGCATAGCATTTATAGTGTATATGGAGATACTATTTGTTTAATCATGAAAGGCATGAATAGAAATATGGGTTTCCATTGATATAGGTCGTTTTATTTGGGTGGGGTGTTGCATACTTCGAAATGAAATTACAGGAATGGGGAAGTCTTACGGGCTTACAAGGTATGTCTTTCATGAAGTAAGTGAAATGTATCTGCATTTAGCAAGCGCTTACTTCTTTATCTCAAAATGTAGAATATATTCAACTACAGTCATCAGAATCCTCACATAATTAGCTTTACAAATAGCTAATTTGCATTGAAAACCGTCAGATAAGCGCATATATCGCTATAATAATATTAAAAAACTGAAAAAAAGATTAAGAAATCTAGTATCAGTAGAGAAAATGTTATTAATGAATTTAATTTTTAAAGAGATTTCCTTACAATCACTATAAGGTAACGAGTGGCTAATAAGTAGAATAAATATAATTTTATCAGTCAAACAATTATTCATAAACATGCTCTTGCTTTATATATATATATATATATATATATATATATATATATATATATAGTATATTTGGCAGTATACCGTATGTTTAATTAAAAACATTTAGAATACCATACGTTATCAGTTTTAAAGTAGTGACTATGTCACTTACTTACTTTCGGCGAAAGAAGAGAGAGAGTCTGACAGTCTGTTTCACGCTGGTTGGCGTTCATCAGAACCACGCACATCTCTGCTTCCGCCAAAAATTATAAAAATAAAGAAATATAGTAAGGGGATGTGTGTAAATGTGTGTATATGCACATACATATGTACATGTGTGTGTATGTACAAATGCATGTGTATAGTGAAAAAATGTGTGCGTAAGTACATACATGAGGGCAAACATATTAGTATATGTGTGACCACAAATACATATATATATGTTCAAAAAGGAATTGTAAGATAATGGAGTTAGCGTACATACAGACTCAGGGACTAAGGGTTGAAATATATACACATACAAGGATGAAAGGACGCACGGGTATAAACATACACACACGTGCAACCACATACATGTATGTGATATATACAGGGAAGGGAGTCTTTAAAGTCAACGGAATGTCAGACGAAAGGTCGATACAAATATCAAAAAATATAAAATATGATAAATTAATGAAATAATATATAAGATAAGAATATAAAGTTAAGGCAACGAGAAAGTAAGTGGGAGGGGTTATAATATATAATAAGTAACACTAGAAAAAAAAAATAAATAAAAAGTAGAAAACATGCATATATGCGAACAAGCTCGTACACACATATATATATATATATAAATATATATACATACAGACAAAAACACATGCACAAAAGCATACATACACATACACGCATACATACATCCATATACACGCATACATACACACAATACACATATATACATACATGCACATCTATTCACACGCACGCGCGCGACCATATTTATATATATATATATATATATATATATATATATTGGAATAAATGCTCTGAAATAGCGATATATATGTGAATATAGACATAGAATATTCGAAAATATTCTGTATGTTTATAATAAACATTTTGAAGACCTAATCGCTATAGAATAGAATACGTCACGTATTACAATTAGATTCTCGATACACAGCTAAGTATTCTATAAGTCTCTAGCTGTGTCATTCTCGATAAAAGCACTGGATATGTAGTCCTGATGATTTCTAACAAGAATGAAACGCGTAGATTACTTCCCTTGCTTTTATCGAGAATCTAATTGTAATACGTGACGTATTCTATTCTATAGCGATTAGGTCTTCAAAATGTTTATTATAAACATACAGAATATTTTCGAATATTCTATGTCTATATTCACATATATATCGCTATTTCAGAGCATTTATTCCAATTTCTAATTTCTGCCGGACCGGCAACCGCTCTTTCAAACCAGTTCCTGTACACAGCTAAGTATTCTATAAGTCTCTAGCTGTGTCATTCTCGATAAAAGCACTGGATATGTAGTCCTGATGATTTCTAACAAGAATGAAACGCGTAGATTACTTCCCTTGCTTTTATCGAGAATCTAATTGTAATACGTGACGTATTCTATTCTATAGCGATTAGGTCTTCAAAATGTTTATTATAAACATACAGAATATTTTCGAATATTCTATGTCTATATTCACATATATATCGCTATTTCAGAGCATTTATTCCAATTTCTAATTTCTGCCGGACCGGCAACCGCTCTTTCAAACCAGTTCCTGTACACAGCTAAGTATTCTATAAGTCTCTAGCTGTGTCATTCTCGATAAAAGCACTGGATATGTAGTCCTGATGATTTCTAACAAGAATGAAACGCGTAGATTACTTCCCTTGCTTTTATCGAGAATCTAATTGTAATACGTGACGTATTCTATTCTATAGCGATTAGGTCTTCAAAATGTTTATTATAAACATACAGAATATTTTCGAATATTCTATGTCTATATTCGCATATATATCGCTATTTCAGAGCATTTATTCCAATTTCTAATTTCTGCCGGACCGGCAACCGCTCTTTCAAACCAGTTCCTGTACACAGCTAAGTATTCTATAAGTCTCTAGCTGTGTCATTCTCGATAAAAGCACTGGATATGTAGTCCTGATGATTTCTAACAAGAATGAAACGCGTAGATTACTTCCCTTGCTTTTATCGAGAATCTAATTGTAATACGTGACGTATTCTATTCTATAGCGATTAGGTCTTCAAAATGTTTATTATAAACATACAGAATATTTTCGAATATTCTATGTCTATATTCACATATATATCGCTATTTCAGAGCATTTATTCCAATTTCTAATTTCTGCCGGACCGGCAACCGCTCTTTCAAACCAGTTCCTGTACACAGCTAAGTATTCTATAAGTCTCTAGCTGTGTCATTCTCGATAAAAGCACTGGATATGTAGTCCTGATGATTTCTAACAAGAATGAAACGCGTAGATTACTTCCCTTGCTTTTATCGAGAATCTAATTGTAATACGTGACGTATTCTATTCTATAGCGATTAGGTCTTCAAAATGTTTATTATAAACATACAGAATATTTTCGAATATTCTATGTCTATATTCGCATATATATCGCTATTTCAGAGCATTTATTCCAATTTCTAATTTCTGCCGGACCGGCAACCGCTCTTTCAAACCAGTTCCTGTACACAGCTAAGTATTCTATAAGTCTCTAGCTGTGTCATTCTCGATAAAAGCACTGGATATGTAGTCCTGATGATTTCTAACAAGAATGAAACGCGTAGATTACTTCCCTTGCTTTTATCGAGAATCTAATTGTAATACGTGACGTATTCTATTCTATAGCGATTAGGTCTTCAAAATGTTTATTATAAACATACAGAATATTTTCGAATATTCTATGTCTATATTCACATATATATATATATATATATATATATATATATATATATATATATATAACGGCGATGAATTAGTTTTGCGAGGTTTTTATATGAAATCGTGTGTCGAAACAAATATTGTTATACTTGGGGAGGGTCATATTTGTGTAATATTGCCAGAATTAATAACAGAACACACTCACTGTTTGGTTGGTTTTCGCGTTTCGCTTCTCTGTCTTTTATATCGGTAATCTAATTTATTCGGTCCTCAATGTTGCCATTGACTGACCAACGGTCAAAAATAATACAGATACAATATAAACACAAACACATATATAGTTTATCAAAGTTCTTTCGTTGCACATCTGCAACATCGTCAGTGGTGCTATTGTTTCCTCCCGTTACATTGTATGTCTATATATATACATGAATTAGTGGGACCAACTTCAACCGATATAAATACCCACTCCGTGGTATTTTTTTTCAGGGTTATAAGGGGCTTAGCTCTGTTTCTTGACCGCTGTATCACGTGATTGACTCCCCCTCCGCCTTTTCGAGCTTCTATCTCGCGCATCACAGACGTGTTTTGAAACCCTTAATGAGGTATCCTCTTGATAAGTCGGCAGACCTCACAAAACTCTATATCTCTATGATGTAGTGTTTTTGCATAATATGCCAGGAAACTACGTAGTCGGGGACTATAGAAGCAGTTGGGTATGATATATCTTATTATTAATTATATATAATGTTTCTTCTCTCTTCATAATGTATTATATAGCTCTGATACTGAATCAGTCTAATCCATTCGGATTGGTTTGTCCCAGTTATTCATAGAGCAACATCGGTTGAGGTTGGTACCACTAACTCAGGGATATATGTGGATATATTCTTGTGTATGTATGTGTCTGCATGTATCTGTGTGTTTCTCTATATATTTTTTATAACTCCCTTTGGTCGAGTAACCTTTGAAATATAGTGACTGCTGGATAGCTACCATTACTCATACTTCTCACCTCCTCAAACCACCTCTTCTACGGCTTTGATATACATACCCCCTCCGTGGTATATTTTTTTCAGGGTTATAAGGGGCTTAGCTCTGTTTCTTGACCGCTGTATCACGTGATTGACTCCCCTTCCGCCTTTTCGAGATTCTATCTCGCGCATCACAGACATGTCTTGAAACCCTTAATGAGATATCCTCTTGATACGTCGGCAGACCTCACAAAAACTCTATATCTCTATGATGTAGTGTTTTTGCATAATATGCCACGAAACTACGTAGTCGGGGACTATAGAAGCAGTTTGGGTATGATATATCTTATTACTAATTATATCTAATGTTTCTTCTCTCTTCATAATGTATTATTTATATATATATATATAAGTATATATATATATACATGTAAAAAACATATTTACACATACACGCACGTATACGAATGCGTCCGTATACATATACAAACACGTATACACATACATGCACACATACGCATGCATACATATATAAAAACCAGCCGTATGAATAAATGGGTACAAAATATACGCAAGTAAACATACATAAAGCGGCTGAAGGACAACGGAAAATATCTGGAGTTAAAAACACAAGTGGCATGTGATATCTGGTAGTGAAAGAAAAGGGGGAAGTAAATTATGTATAATTGTTAAGATATAAAGTAAGTGAATTAAATAGCACTAGTGGATGTGAAGTAAAATAAAAATAAAAATAAAAATAAAAATATTTTTCACTTATGCAGAATGCGCATCTTCTTGTTCCTCTTGCATATTCTTTAGATTGGTTCAAAATTGACCAATCTAATTTATATTGGAAACCTTGGTCCTTCAAATCCCATATTCTGCTAGCCAGAGCTGTTGTAAATCTTTTTTCAGGATGTCGGAAAGATGCGACATGTGAGTAATAACGCGTTTTGAAATTGTCTTGTGTCATACCCACATATCGTTCGCTGGTGGCTGGTAGGTTGTTGCTGGTGGTTGTCACTTTGGACTCATATACAATGACTTTGGTGTTGTATTTACCTTGTAATGGGCATTCACATTTGACTCTACAGGAGCAATGTTGATGTTCTCTGGGTGTTTTCCTAATGAGGATATAAGATTTAATAGAGGGAGCGCAGGAGTAGGTGATTTTGACACAGTTTCTATTGAAGATCTTATAGAATCTATGTGTTCTAGGGAAATGTATATCTAAGAGCTCCAGGAATTGTTTACCTACATTAGTTTTAACTGCTAAAGAGTAGGGGGTGTGAACCAGATTATTTTTCTTTTCCCTATTATTATGTTTAAAGGAGTTAGTATTGTTGGGTATCTACTTAATCGGTTCACTAAATCCGCTATTTTGAAAGGCTTTATTGAAAATAACTTCTGAGGAAGAGAGGGTGGATATCCTACGGCTAATATTAGGGATGAGATTTTTAAAAACTATAGGAGGAGGGCAAGAGCCTTTATTTATATACTTTAAATTTTCATTTGGTTTATGGTACGGTTTATAAAAATCAGTAAGCAGATCTAGGTTTATATCTAGAAAATTAACATTGGAAAGGTTTGTGTCAATGGTAATTTTAAGATTAAAACTAGCGAAGGTTTTTATTAAGTCTTTCCTGAATTTGTCTAAGTTATGGCCTATAGTGGTTTGGGAAAGTATTAGACCATCGTCACAATAAAGCCCAATGCTATGGTTAGGGAATTTCTCTTCAAGTGTATAGGGGAAGAATTGGCCGACTAAATCACACACCTCAGCACTGTCATTGAGACATCGAAGGGGTTCTCTGGGTTAAATTTTTTACTCAAGTATCATTATTAGTAAACAGTAAAGTTTTTCTAGCATGCAAAATCACATTTTCTTCAATATCAGAAATATTGATAACCTTTTTAGCAAAATGTAATGCTTTCGTCAAAAGAGGGGGAGTAATAGACGGGTAGAAGTCTACAATGTCAAAATGGGTGAATCTGGAACTATTTCTATCTTTAATATTTTTAAACCTATGTACTACAGAAGAGCTATTAATCTATTGGAATAATTCAGACTTACTTCTAATATGTTTGTTTATGTTATTTAATATTTCTTTGCTAGGAAGGCCGATTTCAGTCTTGGCAGGATTGATTAATCTACAACAGGGATGATTATTAAAATCAGATTTGTGATCTTTAAGAGTGATGTAGGTATTACGTTTTGCAAGTTTTTCTGTTAAATATTTAGCTCTGTAACTTACATAGAGCACTCTTCATTCCTCTGACGTTTTCAATTTTCAACGGAAACTTCAATACTTATATATATATATAGATAGATATAACAAGAGCATGTTTATGAATACTTATGTGACTGATAAAATATTATTTATTCTACTTGTTAGCCACTTATGACCTTGTATATATATATATATATATATATATATATATATATATAATATATATATATATATATATATATATATATATATATATATATATATATATATATATATATATATATATATATATACACTTTATTTTGTAGATATTGCAGTCATATATATTTAATAGATCTGATCTTATTTTAATAACATTTTATTGAAATGAATATTAATCTATTGATCGCAATGATCTACATTCACTTTTCTAATATGTTTTTCAAACATAACCAAACTTTCTAGTGAGAGGAATATATTTATTATTCATGCTTATATTTTGTATTTCTAAAGTTATTCACAAGATCTTCAAACTCTGTTTAGTCATATCAACGTTTCAAACGTAAAAGAAAGGAAAAATGCTTGAGTATATATATATGCATGTGAGTGTGTGACTGTGCGTGTGTTTGGGCGTGCGGCTGTGCGTGTGGCTGTGTGTGTGTGTGTATGCATATGTGTGTGACAAATAAGAATAAAGATTTATTTATATTGTATTATTTTGTATCTGCCGACATGTTTAAAATCAAAGTAAACAGCAAAATGTAGAGAAAGTGATGAAAATATTTTATGAAGTATCGAAAAAGATCTAAAACCCTTGAAACCACAAAACCTGTCAGATGAAAGAGTGTCAATCTTTAGTACGGAAAGTGACAATAATCTCCTTATGCACTCATACGTATCAAATGCATAATACGATACAAACAATATGAAGATAATTTAAAGCGCCTGAGAACCATCGTTTATTTGCAAACGTTTGTTTAAGGAAATCAATATTTCACTTCAACGATTTTTTAAAGTGAATGGTACCGTAATTCAGTCAACTCACTTGATTTTGTTTTCAAGAATTACTTCGTAAATATTCATAAAGCATGTAACTTTCTATTATAAGGCATGTTGATTAATGGGATTTTTCTCGTTGGAATATTTCTATATATAAGAGTACTTGATTAGATAGAGAATGAATATCGTTATTTAGAAAGGTTCCATGATCAATAATGCAATGAATTTATATTTCTTGTTCATATAAACTTAAGTGAATTTTTAGCCGCCAACACTACAGTGCTGATTCCAATAATATCTTCATATTCTACATTATAAATCAATAATTTCTTTTACTATAAGCTTTCGAATTAATAATGAAATATCTGGCATCTGCAAAATTTTCTTTCAATTCAATAATGAATATATTCCAATATCATAGATCGAAACAACTTTCAATGGATATCTTTAACTTCTCTCTTTATTTTCTATCTTCATACGTTTTAGTGACAAACAAGAGGTATGTTGATGTTTCTACGCAAATCGTAATGTACAATATATATTTCTTAACACAATTCAATGCCATCTGACATATATAGATAGAATTTAAATAATTTATATGTTTTATCATTTTTAGAAAGATCTACACAATATAATGCATTTGACAGAGATTATACCATGCTATGAAGTGTGTTTTTCTTTTCATATTGTATCGCGCGCCTAGCCTTATGGGCATTGAAAAAACGCTAACGTTTCGTTCTGTGAGTAACAAAGACCTCTAGCAGGTGGTTCAATAAAAAGAAAACATTAACAAATAAATTACAGCGTCACCACATTGTTGCTGAATATTGAGAGGAAAGAGAATTGGTGTTTCTAATTCATACAAATGTTCAAAAGAAATACATAAAATATCATCTCATGTGATACAAATAATAAGAATAATTGTATGAATACAACGTTATACAACGGTTCTTGCAGGATATATTTTATATAGAGAGATAAAATACGGGAAAATTAATTGGTGTGATTTGCATGTGTGAGGTTCATATCAAGAAACACTAAGAAGTGAAAGCTGCCAAATTGTTCTAAACGTTGACCAAAATATTTATGATCAATAGCCAAGTATTAGTTCAGGGGAGAGTTACGTGAACTACTTTGAAATGAGAAAATTGCAATTAGTCTTTGGGTGAAGTATTATATGCAACAAGGCTGGTAAATTTGTTTGACCATAGCATATAGTAAAAGAAGAAATTATGTATGTGTGTATGTATGTATTTATGGTATGGTATGGATATATATATATAAATATACGGAAAAAATGAAACGAAATTTCATTTCCCACTCTTAGTACGGCTGTTACTTAAATAAAAGTATGTACACGTACATACATATATGCATACAGACGTACAGTAGTAGGTATATATATATACATACATGCACACATATATATATGTACGTTTGGATCCACCGAACATTTATTATAATGGTCGGTGTGGTTGTAAACACATCCCGTATTAAGCTGTAGTGTCTAGCAACCATCGGTGCTCGTTTGTTCAACATTGACAAAGGAACGCTGTACTAGTTTCAAGCTTATTAGCTATCGTCAGTAACGTATACCTTCCTGCCAGATTGTTGTACGTATATACTTACCTTATGCATATTAACGGCTGAGTAGCCCAATTTGCATATCGAGTGGGTTAATCTGCCGGGTGCACCGAAAACGATAAACGGAAAAAATGCAACGAAATTTCATTTCCCACTCTTAGTACGGCTGTTACTTAAATATAAGTATGTACACGTACATACTTATATGTATACAGACGTACAGTAGTATGTATATATATATACATACATGCACACATATATATATATGTACGTTTGGATTCACCGAACATTTATTATAATGCTCGGTGTGTTTGTAAGCAAACATCCCGTATTAAGCCGTAGTGGCTAGTGAATTACTGGTACTTTATTTTATCGACCCCGTAAGGATGAAAGGCAAAGTTAACCTCGGCGGGATTTGAACTCAGAATGGCAAGGACCGTAACTCTATGCGTCAAAGCATGGCGTCCGACCCGCTACCGATACTGCCAATCCACCACCTTTATATATATATATAACATAATATTATAAAGCTGAGCGTCGTATGTATGTATTATATATGTATGTATCCTACACACCTCCCTATAATTTCTTAGCTTTACTCTCTCCGTTGCTCTTCCCTCTCTCTATAATAGATCATTCTCCCTCTTTATAATTTAACTGCTTTACTCTCTCTGTCGCTCTACCCTCTGTATATGACAACACTGTTTTAGTTTCCGTATCTCTCTTCAATATATACACAAATATATATATATATATATATATAGAGAGAGAGAGAGAGAGAGAGAGAGAAAGAAAGAGAGAGAGAAAGAGAGATACAATTAAACTGTTAGCTATTGAAAGAGAGAGAGAGAGAGAGAGAGAGAGAGAGAGAGAGAGAGAGAGAGAGAGAGAGAGAGAGAGAGAGAGAGAGAGAGAGGGGGGGAGGGGCAGCAAGTGAACGTTTTCCAATGACGTTAAATCAAGTATCGGCATTAAAATAATTTTGAA
>OZ024747.1:39402794-39412794 GCA_964016885.1 Eledone cirrhosa | reverse complement strand
GGCAGTTTTGCTAAAGTACAAATAGTTGTAATGAAAGCAGAGTTGTATACAAACAAAAAAGAAAAAATGAGAGTAGAATAAGAGAAAATCTATTCTTTGAGAGCATCCTTTGCTGGGTATGGTTAAATTTTGAGCTTATAAACCAAAATATCCTGCATGACATATTCATTGGTATGGTTTGTAATGAGTAAGGTGAAGTCAAGGTAGGGCTGTAATAAGTGTTTTTGTTAACACTAAAGCACTTCAGGATAGACGATATTCTTTGTTTTTCTTTTCGGAACAAACGCAAAGAGATTATCTCGACTGCCAACTCGTGAGCAGGCAACGTAGAATTGTCCGTGCGAAAAGCAAGGTTCATCCAAGTGAATTCCAGCGACGGACAGAGTTTGACCTTGCGACTTGTTTATGGACATCGCAAAGGTAACACGAAGGGGAAATTGGATTCGGCGAAAGGAGAAGGGAGTATCCACGCCTGATGTAGTCAGGCTAATTTTTGTTATTATCACATCCTCGCGTTTTCCACATCCGGATAGAATGGTAGCGTCAATACTAAGTGGAGACAGTTTTTTAACCACAAGGCGTGTACCATTGCATAGTTTTGGAGGAGTGATAATTCTCAGCAAATTAAACTGGCGTTCCCTCTTTCAGAACCAATGTATTAGGAGGTAAACCGGGAGGATTTAAAGAATTTAAAAATCCAACTGGATAATTTACCGCATCCTGTGTATCACATACAGTATCAATAGATTTATATATCCGTGGACATCCAGGAAGAAGTTGAAGAATCTGATCGTTAATACAGCTAATAGTGATATTTTTGGGTGTAATAATGGCTCTTTCGCATAGCCAATCAAGATTTGTATAGTTATCACGCAAGTTCGGGAATACACTCGCCTTTAGATCATCGACAGTTTCAACTACATTGCAGTTGTGATCAATTGCTATGTCTCCATCTGTATCCGGAGGTAGGTTACCATCTCCAATTGTAAGAATGTCTTCAGAAAATGTTGATGACAGAGTGTCCCCATGCAATCTCGCACGCATGTTAGTATTACTGATGTCACTTGTCGCCACTATGGTGAATACTTAAGACATGCATTTACCGCATCTGCTCTTGTTCCTTTCGGTATTATAGGAAGAGACTGTCTGAAGTCTCCTGATAGCAGAAGGGTGACACCCCCCATAACATCACTGCAATCCCGTATTTCTTGCAAAGACCTGTATAGTGCCTCAAGAGCACCTTTGTGCGCCATTGTGCATTCATCCCAAACAATAAGGTGACACCTTCGCAGCAGATGAGCCCTTTCAGAGTCTTTGGTGATATGACAAGTAGGAGTTTCCAATTTTGCCAAATCAAGGGGCAATTTAAAAATTGAATGTGCCGTCCTTCCACCAGGGAGCAAAGTTGCTGCGATTCCAGAGGACGCAACTGCTATTGCTGTTTTGTTTCATTATTCTGTCTAACCTTTGCAAGAAGAAGTTTAGTAACGAAAGTTTTTCCTGTCCCCGCTGAAGCATCGAGGAAAAATATGCCACCTCTTCTTTGAAATACCGATTCAGTAATGGTGGTATAAGCCAGTCGCTGATCAGCTAGAAGTTTTGGCTCATTATCTGTGACGTAGAGGCCGAGATCATGGATGTCATAAGAAGTCTCCTGTATGATATCTGTGGGAAGTTTGTTTGAGTCCGTGCGACGAGTTTCTGGTAAACCGCATCATGTAAAACCTTTCCTCCAATCAGAGCTAACTTGTCCTAAATATCAATGAGAGCTCTGTTGTATAATTCATTACTAATGCCGACCTCTATTTCTGGAAGCAGCAATTGTGCTTGGAGTCTGTAGTCCTCTGTTAGTTCATCCCTATATTTCATCCACAAGGACAGAGGATCAGATAACTTGCACGAGTGCAAAAGTACCGCAAATACATTTCTTAGGCTGGAAGGTGAATGTGAAAGAGCAACTTCCACCATCGTTGTATCCCACTGCGAGCCATCTTCCAGAAATCTACGCCTCAAACATGCCTTTGTGTATGTTGGAAGAGCTTGTGTGTCTAACGTTCGGAGATCATCAAAGCAGGTAGGTCCTCTGACCTCATGTTGTAGCATGCGAAGATGGAAGCACTCGTGTTGGTTTGGGGGCACAGTATAATCTCTGCCCAAGCACTCGTTGAACTTGATGCCCGGATAACCTTCAACACACTGTCCTGTTTTTCTTTGCTTCCATGTATTTTTGTCCCATAGTTTAAAGAAAACGGTAAGAGCAGTATCCTTTGGATCTTGTGCTAACTCAGCAGTTGATGCATTCTTAAAATAGACTCTTTGACCGTTCGGCAGGTGCCCTTGGAGTTTTTAAATAGCAGGATGCCGTTGATGTATAACAAATCAGAAAATCCGCCAGAACGCTTCATTAGAGCTAATGTATCTTCCAGTTAGGTACTGGGCCACTTCATCTCGGCTGTTTGCCCGAAGTCATCCAAACGTAGCAGCATCAGAGCCTTTATTAATGTACTTACAAATGTATTTTATAGATTTAATCGAATTACAGTATTCTACGTTTATGTGTGCATCACAAATCTTTATAAGGAGTGGATTATATGGAACAACCCATCTGTTTTCAACCTCATGTTTGCCAACCCTTGCTGTGAATCCACCATCTTCGGGTCTTCTCCGGCGATATAGTGGGTATCCCTCATGACCTGTCTGAGTGTCCTTAGGGAATTGTCGGGGAAATTTCTTTGAGCACCTAGACTTCTCCTTAACACATGGTAGGTTGTTGTGAAATCCATGTCCACATGGACCATGCACCATGTGTGCTTTAACTTTTTGGTAAAGGTCCCTGTCGATTGCCGGATCCAGAAACTCAGCAGAAATGACATTGTCAATTTCATCTGATCTAAGTTTTGTCTTTAACCAGATCAGAATGTGGGCATGTGGCAAGCCTCGTTTTTGCCACTCAATTGTAAGCATGTCACATTGTACAGGGCCAAAGATTTCACCTGTTTTGATAAGTTCCATGAGCTTAATTAACTTAAGATGGAAAACTCTGGCAATAAGATTCTGCCTGGTGTGGCCTTTTTGACCTGGAAAGAGTTCTTTCTGAATCTCTTCCCATTTTGGGTTTCAAGTGAAAATAATAAACAAATCTGGTTTACCGAAAAGGCGCACAAAAGTTAAAGCATCTTGGACAAAAGTTAAAGAACCGAGGACTTCCTGTGAAAGATGAAGGCAGGATGTACAACAGTCAAATACTATCAGGATCTGCATGTAAGTGTCACAGCGAAGTTGTTTCTGATTAAGACGAATGACGCATAATCACTCGGACTCCATTTTGCGAACATGTCAACTGCCAATTGATTGAAGAGGTCTTGTGATCAGTGCAGCTGGTTGAAGCAGATGTCGCGATCAGGAATTGGAAAGCGTAAAAATCCATGCATGTGACAATTTTCGTGGTATGCTCATCTTGGTTTGTGGAATTAATTTGATGAATTCCGAAATGGTATCCATCCTCACCATATACAAATAATAGCGGATACTGGAGTGCGTCGTAAGATCGATGGGTTTCACTTATTCTGTTAAGGCTGTTGTCTCGTCGCTTGAGAATAATGTCTGTCTTGTTGTGCTGCTCTCCACTAATAACAATGGCTACCTCATTACAAGTAGGTGCATTATACCAGCCCGCATGCTCCCCAGATAGTCTCTCATCAGCGAAAATGACGATATCGTAATGTGGCGAAGGTGCTTCTTCTAAAGCATACTTGAAGCTTTGAATGTAGCTATTGTTAGAGTGAAGCATGTCTTGGAGGTCAATCAAGAGTTCCAGTTTAGTGTCTGAAGTGTACGATTGCCGTCGATCCGCTTGCTGATGACAGTTAACAACAAAGTAAACCTGTAAAAATTGTAACTCTTCAGTAGGCAGCGATTGCAGTGATCCAATGAGATGATACACCTGGCCCTGTACTTTGTAAATCGGTATAAATCCATCTTCCTTCAGACGTTTTGCACCGAAAGAGGTCATTTGAAACGCAATGTTGTACTGTCGGATATGCTTAAGAAAATCACGTGTTTGTGAATGCTTACCTGTTAGAAGCATCTGGATAGGTTGCGGTGGTTCCCTAAGGGTGGTCAAATTAACCTTACCATTGGAGCAGCACATTCCAGCCGATTCTCCCGCCCACCTTTTAGCTTTACGATGTTGGCAAGTATTTGACATTGCATATATTTCAATATCAGGATGGATTTGATAGTTTACATTAGGGTCATAATTAACTGCCTTAAGGTACAATTGTGAGCGTGATGCCTTTGAAATACCCCGCGATAAAGCTCTACGTTGAGCGTCACCCTCCAGCCGAATAGCTCGACTTCTTACAGTCACAACAGCTCGTGCCGTAGCAGTAGCTGAAGCATTTATCAATTGGCGACTTTGACGTTCTTGCTCAGTCTCAATTGCTCTTGCTGCAGCATTAGCTGAAGCATTACGCGCACGACATGTTTCATATTTTGTATTGTCTCTGCAGATCTTGCTGCAGCAGTAGCTGTAGCATCCATAGCAAGGCGTGTTTCATGTTGCTCTGTAGTTTCTGCAACTCGTGCTGCAGCAGTTGCTTTAGCATTATTCGTTCGCCGCACTAACCGACGCTCAGCGGCGGACAAAGATGTTGCAATAACTGTACTCACCGCATTTTGTGATTGTCTATTTTCGGTTATCGGTTGAGCGTCATTTACACGCTTCGTTTTCTTCGATAGAGGTCAAAATCCGAGAACCAATAAATACATACTTTCTTTTTGGTGAAAAATTGTAAAGTCAAAATGTATGAATTAAAGCGTTACAATAAAATTGAAAATATACTGGCAAAACTTTAAAAATCCTTTGAGTAACTACATCCTGTTCAGTATATTCCTTCATTGTCAATAAAGTTTTATGTGTACGAAAACAGCTGGAAGCCTGGATAATGCCTGCCTCAAATGTGGACGAAATTACTATAAAAATGTAAAAGTTGTAGGTCCCAATGGTTTGAATCGAAAGTCCCATAAGAATTGTTCTAAAAATAAACAAACCATTATCAAAATCTCGTCAATTCGAGACTGCTGCGAGATTAGGCCCTTATTGCCAAAATTAACACTTAATATAGTGAAACAAATTAAAACAACAAGTGTTTTTTTAACTTTGAAAGTGCAACAAATTTCTTTTCGTATCAACATGGCTTATGAAGGTAGCGATTCCGACTTTGAAGGTTTTACACACGACAACATTCAGAATAAACAAGAAACAAACGATAATATTAGTGATTTATCTTCAAATGAATCTGATGTTTATATTTCTGAAATTTCGTCCGACGATGACTGTTGTTTTGAAAGTGAAAACGAAAGTCTCCATATCTCACCCCTCTCACTCTCTTTATAAGGATTGTCAATAAAGTTTGTTATCTCCCTTACATCATACACTTTAGAAAAATAATTTTGCTATCGATTTTTTTTGCTCAACGTGGGTCGATTTGAACCATTTTTGTGATGTGGCCATCTTAGCGACAGGTGCAACGTGTACAGAAAGTTTTTTTGTCAAATTCGGTTGGGAATTGTAAAAGACTTAGGTATCCAAATTTCTACACAGACACACACACACATCCTCGCTTTTATATATATATATATATATATATGGTTGGAAAATCACTGACGAGGGACTAATTTTATCATATGTAACCCATGTGCAACCACGCAGTATTCTTCTTTCTCCTCATGTTTTTAATATATATTTACCTTGGCTGCGTTTTTCTGTTTCTCTCTTACTGCTACCGTTCTCTCTGTTGCTCTCATCTTCTTTCGCCCCCTCTGTCAGTTACACTTTCTCTCGCCTGACCTCTTCCTCGCACTTCCACTCACTCACTCTTTGTTTCTCCCCTTCTCACTTCCTCCCGTTTGGTTAGTAGTGCGTTCTCTTCTTGCTCACACCTCACTCACGTCGGACGGTCTGTATCTTGATCGCTCATGAAATCCATCCAGATTATGCTGACCGGATAACCATGTTGCTTGTTTATTTTCCTATCTTCGGTTTGCTCTTATCCTTCTATGTTGTTTACTTGTCTCACTCGCTTTACGCGATTTACTTGTCCCGATAGCTTTTTTTAGTTATTACTCGCACCAACCTGAGGTATATGATTTTTAATGCGATGAAATATCAATGATGGTTGGCAAGTCACTGACGAGGGACTAATTTTATCATATGTAACCCATGTGCAACCACGCAGTATTCTTCTTTCTTCACATGTTTTATATATATATATATATATATATGATTTAGCTTCAAGCAAATATGTATAGAGATTTCGTATTTCTAAAGAAACACGGTATGGTTACAGGGTAAACATTTAGCAAGACGTGGCTATGCAAAAAACACCGGTGCTAGCGCCCTCTGGTGGTATGCAGCAGAAGCAATGGGGAGAATCGTCGATGCATTTCAGATTTAACTGGTCTTCATGAGGACGAACCCATCCATGGCTGCGACTGCTGGACTTGAGAACAGTCGAGAATATATAGTTTTCTCGTCAGTGTAAACGAGGTGATTAATTTCATTTACATATATATATGTTTTGCAAGGTCTTTGATATGAAATCATGTGTTTGAAACAAATATTGTTATATTTAGGAACGGTCATATTGTTATAATATTGCCAGAAATAATAATAAAACACACACTCACTGTTTAGTTTCGATTGATTTTCGCTTCTGTATATTTTATATCCCTTTAGTTAATTTAGCTGGCAAACTATGTTTAGCATTGTTTGACCAGCAGTTAAATATATATATATATATATGTATATATATATATATATATATATATATATATATATATATATATATATATTGGTAAACGGAATAGAAAATGCTGACAAATTGTTCACAGTTGAAAAATGGTTTAATTAGGAATAAAAGAGTATTAGTGATTGTATGGGTTAGTATTCAGTTGTGGTTTTAAGTTTTTAAGGTTTTACAGGTTGCGCATTTCTAAATGCTTTTCAAAAATAATTTTGAGATAGAGTGTCCGTGCTGTTTGCTCTGATCTGATTAGTTTTGGGAATTCTACCTGTTTTTATGGTCGGACGCCATGCTTTCCAGCATAGTTACGTCCCTTTATGATCTGAGTTCAAATCCCGCCGAGGTTGACTTTGCCTTTCATCCTTACAGGGTCGATAAAATAAAGTACCAGTAATGCACTGGGTAATTTGCTGGCCTTGTGCCTAAAGTAGAAACAATTATTATATAGGTGCGGTGGATTGGCAGTATCGGTAGAGGGTTGGACGCCATGCTTTGCAGCAAAGAGTTACGGCCCTTTATGGTCTGAGTTCAGATCCCACCGAGGTTAACATTGCCTTTCATCCTTACGGGGTCGATCAAATAAAGTACCAGTAATACACTGGGATAATTGCTGGCCTTGTGCCTAAAGTAGAAACAATTATTATTATCATTTTTACAAATTCTCAATGAACTTGCACAGCATAGATTTTAGAGATGGCATATCTGCTAGTGTTGCTTATTTTGCAGGCAATAACAATATTGAGACTGTTTATAAACTCTTTGTTGATAGTTGTTTATGTCCTCTATAAACAATATATAATGTAGTCTTAGAAAACCTCTCAGAAATGTATTTCATTCAATGCATGTAACTACGTGTTTGCATAAGAAAGAGCATCCAGTCATAGAAAACCTGCCTCAAAACACTTGGGTGAATTAAGGATGTTGAGAAACCTAAAAACTCTAATCAACCAATACAAAGAAGGACTCACTAACAAGGAATTCAGCTTCATCACAGACTTCACAAGTAAATCCAGCCTTTTCTACGGTATCCCTAAAGTACATAAAAGCGAATCAATCAGTAAGGCATGCAAGGAAGCCACAGACATAGTCATCAATGTCCCCTCACCCAATGATCTCAAATTAAGACCTATAATAGCAGGCCCCGCTTGCGAAACGCACCGTCTTAGCAACTTCATTGATACCCTTCTCAAACCCTTCCTCAAGCACATCAAAAGCTATATAAGGGACGACCTATATATGCTCAATCACCTCCCTAATATGCCACTTTCTGAACAAACCCTACTAGTGACGTTCGATGTAGTCAACCTATACTCCAACATCCCCCACAACCTAGGAATAGAAGCTATCCAATTCTGGCTGGATAATTTCCACAATGAACTCCCACAACGCATCAAAAATGAATTCGTGATAGAGGGACTCAAATTTATCTTGGAGAACAATTACTTCGTTTTCAATAACAAACCCTACAGGCAGAAATCTGGGACCGCTATGGGAACGAAAACAGCCCCTACTTATGCCAACCTAGTCATGGGATACCTGGAAATCACCCTCTACACTAAAGTCCTAAACAAATTTGGAAACACCCTCCACTTACACATTGAAAGGAACTGGAAGCGATATCTAGATGACTGCTTCATCCTTTGGCACAAAAACAGAGCAGCCTAATTTGCATATTGAGTGAGTTAAATCGGTCAGGCATACCGAAAACGATAAGTTGAAAAAAAAAATGAAAACGAAATTTCATTTCTCAATCTTAGTATGGCACTTACTTAAATGTAAGTATGTATGTATACGTACATACATATATGTATACAGACGTACATTAGCATGCATATATATATATATATATATATATATATATATATATATATATATATATATATATATATATATACATACAGGTACACATATATATATGCACGCATCAGTTTAGCGGACTCTTATTATAACGCCGCTTTGTTCGTTTGTCAACAAACTGAACAGCCTGAATTTATGCCATACGGTGTTAAGGCAACCACGTCACCTTTTTGTTCAACCCTGACACAGAAACGATGTACTAGTTTCAAGCTTGTTAGCTATCATCAGCACCGTTTACCCATCTGCCAGATAGTTGAACGTTCGAAAGTATATACTTTCCTTATGAAAATTAACGCCTGAGCAGCCTAATTTGCATATTGAGTGAGTTAAATCGGTCAGGCATACCGAAAACGATAAGTTGAAAAAAAAATGAAAACGAAATTTAATTTCTCACTCTTAGTATGGCACTTACTTAAATGTAAGTATGTATGTATACGTACATACATATATGTATACAGACGTACATTAGCATGCATATATATATATATATATATATATATATATATATATATATATATATATATATATATATATATATATATATATATATATATATATATATATATATATATACATACAGGTACACATATATATATGCACGCATCAGTTTAGCGGACGCTTATTATAACGCCGCTTTGTTCGTTTGTCAACAACCTGAACAACCTGAATTTATGCCATACGGTGTTAAGGCAACCACGTCACCTTTTTGTTCAACACTGACACAGGAACGATGTACTAGTTTCAAGCTTGTTAGCTATCATCAGCACCGTTTACCCATCTGCCAGATAGTTGAACGTTCGAAAGTATATACTTTCCTTATGAAAATTAACGGCTGAGCAGCCTAATTTGCATATTGAGTGAGTTAAATCGGTCAGGCATACCGAAAACGATAAGTTGAAAAAAAAAATGAAAACTAAATTTCATTTCTCACTCTTAGTCTGGCACTTACTTAAATGTAAGTATGTATGTATACGTACATACATATATGTATACAGACGTACATTAGCATGCATATATATATATATATATATATATATATATATATATATATATATATATATATATATATATATATATATAATATAAGATCAAAAGATGGTTAAAGGAGTTCAATATATTTTATTATGCGCATTTCAAAAACAAACATCATCAAACAATAATATTTGTGTTTTCATCAGATAAAACAGGAGAACATGATATGAAGGCTAAAAAAACACTTGTTGATAGTGCAGTTTTAAATCAACATATGTTGATTTAAAACTGCACTATCAACAAGTGTTTTTTTAGCCTTCATATCGTGTTCTCCTGTTTTATCTGATGAAAACACAAATATTATT
>OZ024747.1:39365294-39397794 GCA_964016885.1 Eledone cirrhosa | reverse complement strand
ATAATTGTTTCTACTTTAGGCACAAGGCCAGCAATTATCCAGTGCATTACTGGTACTTTATTTTATCGACCCCGTAAGGATGAAAGGCAAAGTCAACCTCGGCGGGATTTGAACTCAGATCGTAAAGGGACGTAACTATGCTGGAAAGCATGGCGTCCGACCCTCTACCGATACTGCCAATCCACCAGTTATTTATAATGACAGACGTTTAGGGAACCTTTTATTTCATGTAGCCGACTAGACGGTGTCTTGTAAATAATTGTTACTACTTTTGGCACAAGGCCAGCAATTATCCCAGAGCGCTACTGGTACTTTATTTTATCGACCCCGTAAGGGTGAAAGGCAAAGTTAACCTCGGTGGGATTTGAATTCAGGTCATAAAGGGAGGTAACTCTATGCTTCAAAGCATGGCTGCCAATCCACCGCCAGAAAAAAGACAATAAGAGAAAGTCAATTTTATTTACTCCCAAACATTAGCAACACACACTGAGCTTTTAGTTATGAAATCACTAAAATCCTTTCCCAGCCCTATGGCACAGATCACAGAACTACGTACTCTAGTCTAATCATATTTTATCAATCTCTATTTTTTAAGTGTTATGTTACAGAAAATTATATACACGTTTTACATGATCTTTTTCCATTTTCTTTCTCCATTACGGATGTTGTGTTATAAGAGATTTGTTTTTCTTGTTAGAAATATCAATAAAGAAATTATTTCATTTTACTGCAGGCAACATTTGATATAATCATAATCATTTCAAATATTTCAAGTGACCTCTTACATGATTATTGATCCATGATATCAGCTAGCATTTTTCAGATATTCCAGAAACGCTTCAGTTTACACATATTAAGTCAATATCTTCGTTAGTAGCATATATTCATACCATACCTCCAAGTATATTTATTCTCAGATTAATTATTAACATATCTGGTATGCAAACTGCAATATTGGTTCTCATTTTGCGTTATATATATATGTACAAATAGTTAATTGGCAGAGGCGTTAGAACGTCGGATAGAATGCTTTATGGTAGTCATCCCGGCTCTCTGCTCTCTGAGTTCAAATCCGGCCGAGGTCAACTTTGCCTTTCATCCTTTCGAGGCTGATAAAAAAGTATCAGTTTAGTACTGTGGTCGATTTTTTCCTCTATATCTAATTCTCATTTCCTCTTTCTCACTTTGTATCCTTCTCTCGAAAAAATCTGCTGTACTCAGGCCTCGAGAGGGATGGTCTCCGCCAGGTTTTAGATGACCATGAAACACCGTATGTCAATAAGATGCCCCTAGGATTATATCTAGAGTTACATGAACATACATACATTAATATGTACACATACAGCCCCCCCCCCCACACACATATGCACAAACACACACAAACACACACACATACATACACACAAACACACACAAACGCACATATATATATATATATATACATGCATACATACATACATACATACATACATACATAGACAGTCAACGCGATCAGTCGCATATTTTGGCGTGGGAGACGATTTATTAAATTTAAGATGAATACTATCTCCGACGGTAATGCCACAACTACAGTCAGGTTGAATAACTGGTTATTCTTCTAACTTTCCCTTCTGAAGACACCTTTTATTCGAATTCGTAGAGATATCTGACTAAATACATAATTCATTTTACAAGGATTTGTTACAAACAGCATGGCTGAACACAACATCAACAAACAAATTAAGTAAGTATCGAAGACAAATAACAAGGAAGGTAATCAAATTTTATTCAGTTGTAGCTACAGAAGAAACCGAAATTATAAACCGCATTTCTCTTGGAGTTGCGAACTTAATAATGATTTATTTAATTGTTATAAAATGGCAAAAAACAATTCCTCCATTGGCTATATGAATAGAATGAAGCTACACTGGGACGAAATGCACCCAGAGCTAAATTATTTCACAGCGAAACAATTACGCCAACAAGCGACGTTTGTTGAACGTAAAAATAAGATAAATATTATTAATTGTAAGTTCCTCAGAACAAACATGGAATCAACAACACATACTACAGGTCGCCATGCTACTAGACTTCCTAGCAGCCAGGTCGAACAGCGCCTTGAAACAACTATGACTGTAAGAAACTTGACACCACCTGTACCATCTAAGTCTACCTCGAATGCTGGGGAAAACACTATCGATAATAATAATAATCGAAGAAATAATAATAATAATCGAAGAAATTTGACACCACGTGTACCATCGAAGTCTACCTCGACTGTTGTGGAAAATACTATCTATAATGATAATAATCAAATAATTGTTTTTAATAATCAAATAATTGTTTTTAATAATCAAATAATTGTTTTTAATAATCAAATAATTGTTTTTAATTTAGGCACAAGGCAAGCAATTACCCAGTGCACTACTGGTACTTTATTTTATCGACCCCGTAAGGATAAAAGGCAAAGTAAACCTCGGCGGGATTTGAACTCAGACCGTAAAGGGACGTAACTATGCTGGAAAGCATGGCGTCCGACCCTCTACCGATACTGCCAATCCACCACCGAAAATACTATCAATAATGATAATCAAAAGTATAACAATTGCAAATTTCCCTTAACGAAATTTTCCAGAGAGAAATTAACTCATGTACAAATATCTCTCTTGCAGAACGTGTTAAAATGACAATGGTGAATAAAAAAACAAATAATGAAATACTACGTGTTATTGACGAAATAGGGATGAATATTTACGACGGATAAAAACCCCAACATTTTGGCAAATCAACGCCTGTTTATATGCCTTAGCAATGACAGTGAAGCATTATCTTGGTGATAGCAGAGATATTCACAAGAATAGAACACCACCACAAATACCATCATATATAATTAAATAGAAAAAAAGTGCTGACCTACGAAAAACATAGGGCATGTGACAATGCTCGTTACATCCAAACAAACACAAAAAATCTCACTCCTCACCAACAAAGAGTGAAAAATAATATAGAGACGATGTTTGGTAACAGTCGAACCAGAACTCTCCAAAATAAGCTGATCACGCTCAAACAAGAATTGAGAGCCGTGAGCGAAAAACGGCCGAAAGCTGAAGAAGGTATATGAGAGAAAAGTGCTTAAGAAAAGATTCAGACGAAGCCAAACATCAGTCTATAGAGATATGAAAGGCAAAATAATAAGTGTCACTGAGGCCCCGTCCCAGAAAGACATAGATTCATTTTGGAGCAAAATATGGGGTGAAAAGAACAATTTCATCCAAGATGCAGTGTGGTTAAGAGAAATCCGAAAGAACTATTGCTCCTACACTACAACAGAAACATACGAAATAAGCGAGGGTACCCTTGAGACTGTGATAGAAAAACTGCAAGATAAGAAAACACAAGGAAGAGACATGATTGTTGGCTACTGGTACAAACAACTAATATTCTATCGGAGGTATCTTACTGACCTCTACCAACAAGTTCTTAAGGGAGATATACTTATACCAGAATGGTTGACATTAGCACAAACGCTACTGGTCCCCAAGAACAAAGACACCCACTTGGAAAAAAACTACCGACCCATTGCATGCCAGAACCTGATGTATAAGATGTATACAGCCTGCCTGATCCTATTCCTCCAAGATCACTGTAAAAATAATAACATCATCACAGATGAACAAGCAGCTGGAAAGAAAGTGTTTAAGGGATGTGCTGAACAACTCCTAATCAACAAAACTGCGATGTCGGACGTGCGACAACTTAGGAGAAATATGACTACAGTCTTGCTGGACTACAAGAAAGCCTTCGATTCTGTTCCCCACTCGTGGATGATAGAGGCCCCCCATCTTGCTAAAGTCCCAGACATTATTGTCAGAGCCATATAGAGGCTGTCTTCTTCTTGTGCTACTATCCTAAGGTTAAAGACAGAGAGGAAGTACTCTATTTTCACTGATAAAATAAAATATTGCAGGGGTATATTTCAGGGGGAGAGTCACTCTGTGATATTGATCATCTTGTCATTAAACCCATTGTCCTTTCTGCTCAAGAAATGTGAGGGATACATCATTGGCTCACAGGAGGACAGAAATACGAACCTAACCCATCATTTCTTTGTGGACGATCTGAAACTCTATGCCAAGAACATGGATGGGATGACGAAAAATCTTGACCTGGTTACAACGTTCTCAAAGGATATATGAATGTAGTTTGGCCAAGATAAATGCCCATACATGAATGTAAAGCGGGGAAAACAACAACCGAATCTAGCAACATTGTCAACAATGGTCTAACTGTTTCACTGATATCTGATGAGGACTGCTACAGATACCTGGGGATAGATGAGAACATATCCTATAATGGTATCTGTAATAAAGAACGCGTAACCAGGGAATACTACACCCGATTAAGGAATATCTTGTCATCGGAAGTCTCTGCGCAAAACAAAACAGTGGCTCACAATGTGTTTGCTGTGCCTGTCCTAACACCAACGTTTGGAATACTCAATTGGACGATATACGAAATCCGAGCAGTTGATGTTGGAACTCGAAAAATACTGAACAACACCGCAAAGTTCCACATCAACTGTGACAGACTGCCTTTACTTGAAACGTAAGCAGGGAGGCAGAGGCCTAACATCAGTCCAGACAAGATTTGAATGTCGCAACATATCTCTCCGACAACATCTACGAACCTCGAAGCGTAGGAGTCCGTTTCTCGAGCAAGTCTATCTGCATGAAATAGATAAGATCATGCAAGCTGGGAAGGAACTCCTTGAGAGATATTCCCTGTGTGATAATCAAAAACTCACACCCAGGGATGTAGCTCCGCAGTATCGCAGTGAATCCATGGATGAAAAACTGCATGCCTATCAGCAACAACTCATGCATGGATATGTTGCCAGGAAGCTCCAGAGTGAGAGTAACATATATAAGGAAAGTAGTCTATCTTGGACCAAGAACCGCTATATTGGCTCCCACTTTGAAGGATACGCTTTTGCAATCCACGAACAGGAGATAAGCACGAAATACCTGATTCACAAAAGAGATAGGGATGCAGGCAAAACACCTAGATGTGATAACAGGTGCACACTCTGCAGAACTAACATCGAGGATATCACGCATGTCATCAGCAGCACTCCAAAGATGTCATCGCGGTACTATCTCCCTATGAGGCATGATGTAGTGGCCAAAACACTGGACAATGCAGTTTGTAAAAAAGGATAGCCCCGATAATAAACACATTAAAAGCTATAACAATGTGGAAGACATCCATGTACATAATATGAAAGAGTACTGGTAGAATATTCCAGTAAAAACTCCAATAAAATGCAGGCATAACAACCCAGATATTATGATATGGGAGAGGGAGAAGAAAACATGCACAGTGGTGGAAATTAGCTGCCCAGCAGATGCCAATATAATATCAAAGATTAGTGTAAAGGAGAATATTTATGCAGAAATGATGAGAAATCTGCAGATACTCCACCCTGATTACACCTTCATATTTATGCCTGTGATTATTGGGGCACTGGGATATGTTAGAAACTGCCTCAATACAAATCTTGAGAAGGTATGCTTCACAGGAACAGAAAGAACACAAGTAGTTAGGAAATTACAAGTACAATCCATTAATGGAACAGTAAAAATATGTAAAACTTTCCAAAAATTGTGCATCTAATAACTGCATATACACATATACAAATGCAAAGCATATACACATGAACATATACAACTCAAAAGATACACATCCACATATACAATAACATCCATATCTACACATGCATACATACATATCTACTTAGTTGATGTTGTGTAAATTCCAATGAGAGAGTCTTGTGTCTATGTTAGAAATCGACTCTCTCACTATTTGTAACACTTTGTGAAATTATAAAACCAGAAGAACATACATGCATAGAAATCCGAAAGAACTATTGCTCCTACACTACAACAAAAACATACGAAATAAGTGAGGGTCCCCTTGAGACTGTGATAGGAAAACTCCAAGATAAGAAAACACCAGGAAGAGACATGAGTGTAGGCTAATGGTACAACAAACTGATATTCTATCGGAGGTATCGTTCTGACCTCTACTAACAAGTTCTTAAGAGAGATACACTTATACCAGAAATCGATATTAGCACAAACATTACTGGTCCCCAAGAACAAAGACACCCACTTGGCAAAAAACTACCGACCCATTATATGCCAGAACCTGATGTATAAGATGTATACATCCTGCCTGAACCTATTCCTCCAAGATCACTGTGAAAATAATAACATCATCACAGATGAACAAGCAGCTGTAAAGAAAATCGGTTTGGTGATGTGCTGAAAAACTCCTAATCAACAAAACTGCGATGTCGGAGGTCGTGCAACTTAGGAGGAATAAGACTACAGTCTGGCTGGACTACAGGAAAGCTTTCGATTCTGTTCCCCACTCCATACTTGGATGATAGAGGCCCTCCATCTTGCTAAAGTCCCAGACATTATTGTCACAGCCATAGAGAGGCTATCTTCTCATTTGACTACTATCCTACGGTTAAAGACAGAGAGGGAGGACTCTATTTTCACTGATAAAATAAAATATTGCAGGGGTATATTCCAGCTGCCTAGTCTCTCTGTGATATTATTCATCTTGTCCTTAAACTCCTTGTCCTTTCGGCTCAAGAAATGTGAGGGATACATCAATAGCTCACAGGAGGACAGAATACGAACCTAACCCATAATTTCTTTGTGGACGATCTGAAACTCTATGCCGAGAACATGGATGCGATGAACCAAAATTCTGACCTAGTTACAACGTTCTCAAAGGATATAGGAATGGAGTTTGGCCAAGATAAATGCTCATACATGTTTGTAAAGCGGGGAAAAACAATAACCCAATCTAGCAACATTGTTATCAATGGTCTAACTGTTTCACCGATATCTGATGAGGACTGCTACAGATACCTGGGGATAGATGAGAACATATCCTATAATGGGATCTGCAATAAAGAACGCGTAACCAGGGAATACTACACCCGATTTTAAGAAAGATCTGGTCATTGGAACACTCTGCGCAAAACAAAACAGTGGCTCACAATGTGTTTGCTGTGCCTGTCCTTACATCAACGTTTGGAATACTCAATTGGACGATACACGAAATCCGAGCCGTTGATGTTGGAACTCGAAAAATACTGAACAACACCGGAAACTTCCACATAAACAGTGATATTTCCGCCTTTACTTGAAACGTAAGCAGGGAGGCAGAGGCCTAAAATCAGTCCAGAAAAGATATGAATTTCGCATCATATCTCTCCGACAACATCTACGAACCTCGAAGTATAGGAGCCCGCTTCTTGGGCAAGTCTATCTGCATGAATCACATAAGATCATGAGAGTAGGAAGGAACTCCTCGAGAGATATTCCCTGTGTGATTATCAAAAACTCACACCCAGGAAATCTCTCATCAGTATCGCAGTGAATCCATATCAGCAAAAAATCATGCATGGATATGTTGCCTGGAAGCTCCAGAGTGGAGTAATATAGATAAGGAAAGTAGTCTATCTTGGACCTACAACCGTTATATTGGCTCCCACTTTGAAGGATACGCTTTTGCAATCCAAGAACAGGAGATTAACACGAAATACCTGATTCACAAAAGAGATAGGGCTGCAGACAAAACACCTAGATGTGATAACAACTGCAAACTCTGCAGAACTAACATTGATGATATCACACATGTCATCAGCAGCTGTCCAAAGATGTCATCGCGGTACTATCTACCTATGAGGCATGATGTAGTGGCCAAAACACTGTACAATGCAGTTCGTAAAAAAGATAGCCCAGATAATAAACACATTAAAAGCTACAGCAATGTGAAAGACATCCATGTACACAATATGAAAGAGTATTGGTGGAATGTTCCAGTAAAAACCCCAATAAAATGAAGGCATAATAGACCAGATATTTCCACAGTAGTGGAAATTAGCTGCCCAGCAGATGCCAATATAATATCAAAGATTAGCGAAAAGGAGAATATTTATGCAGAACTGATGAGAAATCTGCAGATACTGCACCGTGAATACACCTTCAGATTTATGCCTGTTATTATTGGGGCACTGGGGTATGTTAGTAACTGCCTCAATACAGATCTTGAGAAGCTAGGCTTCTCAGGAACAGAAAGAACACAACTAGTTAGGAAATTACAAGTACAATCCATTAATGGAACAGTAAAAACATGAAAGAATTCCAAAAATGTTGCATATAGATATCCGACTAAATACATAATTCATTTTACAAGGATTTTCTACAAACATCATGGCTGAACGCAACATCAACAACAAAATTAAGGAAGTATTGAACAACAAAGGTAAACAAACCTTATTCAGTTCTAGCTACAGAAGAAGTTGAAATTTTAAATCGCATTTCTCTTGGAGTTGCGAACTTAATAATGATTTATTTAATTGTTATAAAATGGCAACAAACTATCCCTCCATTGGCTTTATGAACAGGATGAAGTTACGCAGGGACAAAATTCACCGAGAGCTAAATTAATTCACAGCGAAACAATTACGCCAACAGGCGACGTTTGTTGAACGTAAAAATAAGATAAATATCATTAATTGTAAGTCCCCCACAACAAACATGGAATCAACAACACGTGCTACAGATCGCCATGCTACTAGACTTCCTTGCATCCAAGTCGAACAGTGCCTTGAAACAACTATGCTTGTAAGAAACTTGACACCACCTGTACCATCTAAGTCTACCTCGAATGCGGGGTAAAACACTATCGATAATAATCGAAGAAATAATAATAATAATCGAAAAATATGACACCACGTGTACCACCCGATTCTAACTCAACTGATGTGGAAAATATAATCGATAATGATAATAATCAAAAGTATAAACAATTGAAAATTTCCCTCAACGAAATCTTCCAGAGAGAAATTAATTCATGTATAAATATCTCTCTTGCTGAACGTGTTAAAACGATAATGTTTAATATAAAAACAAATAATGAAATATTACGTGTTATTGACGAAATAGGGGATGAATATTTACGACGGATAAAAACCCCAACATTTTGCCAAATCAACGCCTGTTTATATGCATAAGCAACGAGAGTGAAGCATTATCTTGGTGATAGCAAAGATATTAACAAGAACAAAACACCACCCAAAATACCATCATATATGACTAAAATAGAACAAAAGATTGCTGACCTACGAAAAACCACATGATATGTGACAATGCTCCTTGCATGCAAACAAACACACAAAAACCTCGCTCCTCACTAACAAAGAGTAAACAATAATATAGAGACGATGTTTGGTAACAGTAGAACCAGAACTCTTCAATATAAGCTGATCACCCTCAAACAAGAATTGAGAGCTGTTAGCGAAAAACACCGATACCTGAAGAAGGTAAATGAGAGAAAAGTGCTTAATAAAAGATTCAGACGAAACCAAACATCAGTCTATAGAGATATGAAGAACAAAATAATAAGTGTCAGTGAAGCCCCATCACCGAAGACATAGATTATATTTGGAGCAAAATATGGAGTGAAAAGAAGAATTTCATCCAAGATGGAGTGTGGCTGAGAGAAATCCGAAAGAACTATTGCCCCTACACTACAACAAAAACATACGAAATAAGTGAGGGTACCCTTGAGACTGTGATAGGAAAACTGCAAGATAAGAAACACCAGGAAGAGCATGATTGTCAGCAACTGGTACAACAAACTCATATTCTATCGGAGGTATCTTACTGACCTCCACCAATAAGTTCTTAAGTGAAATACACTAATACCAGAATGGTTAACATTAGCAAAAACATTACTAGTCCCCAAGAACAAAGACACCTACTTGGCAAAAATCTACCGACCCATTGCATGCCAGAACCTGATGTATAAGATGTATACAGCGTGCCTAAACCTATACCTCCAAATTACTGTGAAAATAATAACATCATCACAGATGAACAAGTAGCTGGAAAGAAAGGGGTTTCGGGATGTGCTGAACAACTCCTAATCAACAAAACTGCGATGTTGTAAGTGCGACAACTTAGGAGGAATATGGCTGCAGTCTTTCTGGACTACAAGAAAGCATTCGAATCTGTTACCCACTCTTGGATGATACAGGCCCTCCGACTTGCTAAAGTCACAGACATTATTGTCAGAGCAATAGAGAGGCTGTCTTCTTCTTGCGCTACTATCCTAAGGTTAAAGACAGAGAGGTAGGACTCTATTTTCACTGATAATATAAAATATTGCAGGGGTATATTTCAGGGTGGCAGTCTCTCTGTGATATTATATTCATCTTGTAATTAAACACCTTGTCCTTTCTGCTCAAGAAATGTGAGGGATACATCATTGGCTCACAGGGGGACAGAAATACGAACCTAACCCATCATTTCTTTGTGGAAAATCTGAAACTATATGCCAAGAACATGGATGGAATGAAGAAAAATCTTGACCTGGTTACAACGCTCTCAAAGGATATAGGAATGGAGTTTGGCCAAGATAAATGCTCATACATGACTGTAAAGCGGGGGAAAACAACAACCCAATCTAGCAACATTGTCATCAATGGTCTAACTGTTTCACCGATATCTGATGAGGCCTGATACAGATGCCGGAGAATAGATGAGAACATATCCTATAATGGTATCTGTAATAAAGAACGCGTAACCAGGGAATACTACACCCGATTAAGAAAGATTTGGTCATCAGACAACTTTTGAATTTCGCATCATATCTCTCCGACAACATCTATGAACCTCGAAGCGTAGGAGCCCGTTTCCTCAGCAAGTCTATCTGCATGAAACAGATAAGATCATGAGAGTTGCGAAGAAACACCTCGAGAGATATACCCTGTGTGATAATCAAAAGCACACACCCAGGGATGCTGCTCAGCAGTATCGAAGTGAATCCATGGATGAAAAACTGCATGCTTATCAGCAGAAAATAATGCATGGATATGTTGCCAGGAAGCACCAGAGTGAGAGCAATATAGATAAGGAAAGTAGTCTATCTTGGACCAACAACCGTTATATTGGCTCCCACTTTGAAGGATACGCTTTTGCTATCCAAGAACAGGAGATTAACACGAAATACCTGATTCACAAAAGAGATAGGGCTACAGACAAAACACCTAGATGTGATAACAAGTGCAGACTCTGCAGAACTAACATTGAGGATATCACGCATGTCATCAGCAGCTGTCCAAAGATGTCATCGCGGTACTATCTACCTATGAGTCATGATGTAGTGGCCAAAACACTGTACAATGCAGTTCGTAAAAAAGATAGCCCCAATAATGAACACATGAAAAGCTACAGCAATGTGAAAGACATCCATGTACATATTATGAAAGAGTACTGGTAGAATGTTCCAGTAAAAACCCCAATAAAATGCAGGCATAAGAGACCAGATATTATGATATGGGTCAGGGGGAAGAAAGCATGCACAGTAGCGGAAATTAGCTGCCCAGCAGAGGCTAATATAATATCAAAGATGGAGAATATTTATGCAGAACTGATGAGAAATCTGCAGATACTCCACCGTGAATACACCTTCAGATTTATGCCAGTTATTATTGGGGCACTGGGGTATGTTAGTAACTGCCTCAATACAAATTATGAGAAGCTAGGCTTCACAGGAACAGAAAGAACACAACTAGTTAGTAAATTACAAGTACAACCCATTAATGGAACAGTAAAAATATGTAAAAAAACAAAAAATTATGCATCTAGATATCCGACTAAATACGTAATTCATTTTCAAGGATCTTCTACAAACATCATGGCTGAACGCAACATCAACAACAAAATTAAGGAAGTATTGAACAACAAAGGTAAATTAAAAGCTACAGCAATGTGAAAGACATCCATGTACACAATATGAAAGAGTATTGGTGGAATGTTCCAGTAAAAACCGCAATAAAATGAAGGCATAATAGACCAGATATTATGATATGGGACCGAGAAGAAAGCATGCACAGTAGTGGAAATTAGCTGCCCAGCAGATGCCAATATAATATCAAAGATTAGCGAAAAGGAGAATATATGGGGCACTGGGGTATGTTAGTAACTGCCTCAATATAGATCTTGAGAAGCTAGGCTTCTCAGGAACAGAAAGAACACAACTAGTTAGGAAATTACAAGTACAATCCATTAATGGAACAGTAAAAACATGAAAGAATTCCAAAAATGTTGCATATAGATATCCGACTAAATACATAATTCATTTTACAAGGATTTTCTACAAACATCATGGCTGAACGCAACATCAACAACAAAATTAAGGAAGTATTGAACAACAAAGGTAAACAAACCTTATTCAGGTTTAGCTACAGATGAAACTGAAATTATAAATCGCATTTCTCTTGGAGTTGCGAACTTAATAATGATTTATTTAATTGTTATAAAAGGGCAGAAAACTATCCCTCCATTGACTTTATTAAAAGAATGAAGCTACACTGGGACGAAATGGACAGAGAGCTAAATTATTTCACAGCGAAACAATTACGCCAACAGGCGACGTTTGTTGAACGTAAACATAAGATGAATATTATTAATTGTAAGTCCCCCACAACAAACATGTTATCAACAACACGTGCTACAGGTCGCCATGCTACTAGACTTTCTAGCATCCAGGTCGAACAGTGCCTTGAAACAACTATGCTTGTAAGAAACTTGACACCACCTGTACCATCTTAATCTACCTCGAATGGTGGGGAAAACACTATCGATAATAATCGAAGAAATAATAATAATAATCGAAAAAATTTGACACACGTGTACCACCCGATTCTACCTCGACTGATGTGGAAAATATTATCGATAATTATAACAATCAAAGGTATAAACAATTGAAAATTTCCCTCAACGAAATCTTCCAGAGAGAAATTAACTCATGTATAAATATCTCTCTTTCTGAACGTGTTAAAACGATAATGTTTAACAAAAAATCAAAAAATGAAATATTACGTGTTATTGACGAAATAGGGGATGAATGTTTACGACGGATAAAAACCCCAACAGTTTGCCAAATCAACGCCTGTTTATATGCCTTAGCAAATACAGTGAAGCATTATCTTGGTGATAGCAGAGATATTAACAAGAATAGAACACCACCAAAAATACCATCATATATAACTAAAATAGAAGAAAAGTTTGCTGACCTACGAAAAACATAGGGCATGTGACAATACTCCTTACATGCAAATAAACACAAAAAACCTCACTCCTCACCAACAAAAAGTGAAAAATAATATAGAGACGATGTTTGGTAACAGTTGAACCAGAACTCTTCTATATAAGCTGATCACCCTCAAACAAGAATTGAGGGCTGTTAGCGAAAAACGCCGATACCTGAAGAAGGTAAATGAGAGAAAAGTGCTTAATAAAAGATTCAGACGAAACCAAACATCAGTCTATAGAGATATGAAAAACAAAATAATAAGTGTCACTGAAGCCCCATCCCCGAAGACATAGATTCTTTTTGGAGCCAAATATGGGGTGATAAGAAGATGTTCATCCAAGATGAAGTGTGGCTGAGAGAAATCCAAAAAGACTATTGCCCCTACACTACAACAAAAACATACGAAATAAGTGAGGGTACCTTGAGACTGTGATAGGAAAATTCCAAGATAAAAAAACACCAGGAAGAGACATGATTGTCGGCTACTGGTACAAAGAACTGATATTCTATCGGAGGTATCTTACTGACCTCTACCAACAAGTACTTAGGGGCGATACACTTATACCAGAAAGGTTGACATTAGTACAAACATTACTAGTCCCCAAGACCAAAGATACCAACATGACAAACAACTACCGACCCATTGCATGCCAGAACCTGAAGTATAAGATGTATACAGCGTGCCTAAACCTATACCTCCAAATCACTGTGAAAATAATAACATCATCACAGATGAACAAGTAGCTGGAAAGAAAGGGGTTTCGGGATGTGCTGAACAACTCCTAATCAACAAAACTGCGATGTCGGAGGTGCGACAACTTAGGAAGAATATGGCTGCAGTCTTTCTGGGCGACAAGAAAGCATTCGATTCTGTTCCCCACTCTTGGATGATAGAGGCCCTCCAACTTGCTAAAGTCCCAGACATTATTGTCAGAGCCATAGAGAGGCTGTCTTCTTCTTGTGCTACTATCCTAAGGTTAAAGACAGAGAGGGAGGACTCTATTTTCACTGATAAAATGAAATATTGCAGGGGTATATTTCAGGGGGACAGTCTCTTTGTGATATTATTCATCTTGTCATTAAACCCCTTGTCCTTTCTGCTCAGGAAATGTGAGGGATACATCATTGGCTCACAGGAGGACAGAAATACGAACCTAACCCATCATTTCTTTGTGGACGTTCTGAAACTCTATGCCAAGAACATGGATGGGATGAAGAAAAAGCTTGACCTGGTTACAACGTTCTCAAAGGATATAGGAATGGTGTTTGGCCAAGATAAATGCTCATACATGACTGTAAAGCGGGGAAAAACAACAACCCAATCTAGCAACATTGTCATCAATGGCCTAACTGTTTCACCGATATCTGATGAGGACTGCTATTGATACCTGAGGATAGATGAGAACATATCCTATAATGGTATCTGTAATACAGAACGCGTAACCAGGGCATACTACACCTGATTAAGAAATATCTGTTCATTGGAACTCTCTGCGCAAAACAAAACAGTGGCTCACAATGTATTTGTGATGCCTGTCTTTACACCAACGTTTGGAATTTCAATTGGACGATAGACGACATCTGAGCAGTTGATGTTGGAACTCGAAAAATACTAAACAACATCGGAAACTTCCACATCAACAGTGACATAGACCATCTTTACTTGAAACGTGAGCAGGGAGGCAGAGGCCTAACATCAGTCCAGACAAGATTTGAATGTCGCATCATGTCTCTCCGACAGCATCTACGAACCTCGAAGCGTAGGAGCCCGTTTCTTCAGCAAGTCTATCTGCATGAAACCGATAAGATCATGAGCAGTGGGAAGGAACTCCTCAAGAGATATTCCCTGTGTGATAATCAAAAACTCACACCCAGGGACGTCTCTCTGCAGTATCGCAGTGAATCCATGGATGAAAAACTGCATGCTTATCAGCAAAAAATCATGCATGGATATGTTGCCAGGAAACTCCAGAGTAAGAGTAATATAGATAAGGAAAGTAGTCTATCTTAGACCAACAACCGTTATATTGGTTCCCACTTTGAAGGATACGCTTTTCCAATCCAAGAACAGGAGGGAACCGATGAATTCTGGCTCGATTAGCTTAAATCTTGTCATAGTTCATCCTAACACAACGACTCGGCGACAGAATGAGACTCGATCTCGAAGCCAACCGCTGTCGAGACGTTTACTAACTAAAATCGCTATCCACAATCATAGGTAGAATCACCCAATATGCATAATTCTTCTTCTAGTAGACAAATAATCAATGATTTTAGGCAACTCGCCAAAAAATATAATATAAACTGTCAAAATGCATCAGTTGAAACAAATTCGCGAACAATTTAGTTCAACATAAAATGAGAAAGGTGCGCAAATAATATAAGCGTTTACTGATTTTAACCTCATAGCAGAGAATCTTGCCAAATATCAGTCAATAATTGTTAATACTAACTTAGAAATGAGGTGCTTTTGGTGATTATTGCAAACAAAAAAATATATATAAATGTTGAGTAAAATGATTGCTGTGCTCACTGAATTCCAGTTAAATCCTCTAAATAGAGAAATAGGTGTGTGTGTACCGGGTGTATATTTACAATTGTATCACTTCCCACTGAGAATATATATTTTCGTTACGTATAAATATTGTTTTCTTTAAAGCGAGGCAACCAATATACCTTAATGTCTATAAATATATAGTATATGTTTTTATATGCACCTCTATTGTGCCTGAACGCTGTCTGAGTGCTCCCGTTAATTAATTCTGGCATTATATCAAATAAGAATTTGCAGCTAATGTTTTTTCTTTGTTATATATGTATCTTCTGCAACTGTTCATCACAGATAATCTTTATAAACTCTAAGCTATTTCCCTGTCAGTACTAATTAAGTGAATGAGGGTGATGAAAGATTAATAAATCTTGAAACAACTTTGTCTGGCATTTTCGATTAATACTGAGACTCAGTGTCATATTCAATATGAAAAAATAGACATAAATAATATTATTGTTACGAAAAATACTTTTTCTCCGATAGTGAGGTTAATATATATATATATATATATATATATATATATATATATATATATATAAATAAAATAACAGGAGGCTGGACTGGTATAAAACCTTGAAAGGTTTATTATACTATGATCATTTCAATGACCGGGTTCCATATGAATCTGGTGATATCATCATGTATTGGAATATAACAAAGGAATATGTAAAAAACCATGGCTCCGAAAAATCAGAGACAGAGACAAAGAGGACGACTGACCAACTAGCTGCCTTCACCTCGGCCAGTCGCCCTCTAAGTGATGGCAACTCAATCAACTAATGACCATCTGGTGAGGGGCGAAGGCTAATAATGCACTACCACCTCTCCGTCAAAGAAAAAGGGGAAGAAAGAAAGGAAGAAGGAAGAAAAGAGGAAGAAAGAAGTCAGCGTAAGGGTCACACTACAGTCATGCTAGAAAACGCCGCGAAAAATGCTACTCCAAAGAATCTATATGGTCTAATGTGTGAACCGAAAATTGGAAGGTTAAACTTATGTTACGAGTTATAGGATGAAATTAAATTAAAAATATTTTTTAAATTTATTTTTTAATTTAATTTCATCCTATAACTCGTAACATAAGTTTAACCTTCCAATTTTCGGTTCACACATTAGACCATACAGACACCCATTATATATGCCTTTGTTAAATATAGATTCTTTGGAGTAGCATTTTTTGCGGCGTTTTCTAGCATGACTGTAGTGTGACCCTTACGCTGACTTCTTTCTTCCTCATTTCTTCTTTCTTCCTTTCTTTCTTTCTTCCCCCTTTTCTTTGACGGATAGGTGGTAGTGCATTATAAGCCTTCGCCCCCACACCAGATGGTCATTAGTGGATTGAGTTGCCATCACTTTGAGGGCGACTGGCCGAGGTGAAAGCAGCTAGTTGGTCAGTCGTCCTCTTTGTCTCTGTCTCTGATTTTTCGGACCCATGGTTTTTTAAATATACCTTTGTTATATTCCAATACCTGATGATATCACCGGATTCATATAGAACCCGGTCATTGAAATGATCATAGTATAATAAACCTTTCAAGGATTTACACCAGTCCAGCCTCCTTTTATTTTATTTATAATTAACTCCGTATTCGCAACACCAACTACACAAACGAAGACGGGTGAACTGCACTACGTTGAGCACTCTCCGCAATATTACACCAAAATTGACCATACGGAATGACCAATTCTATCCAGTGCTGAACCAACAAACCTAAAGATATATATATATATATATATATATATATATATATATATATATATATCGTTGTGTGTGTGTTTGTGTGTGTGTGAGCAATTAGAGTAATGAATTATCAGATCACGTTGAAATGAACATATTGCATTTTAATACAAATAAGGTTTTGTCTCACTTTGAATCATAGAAAAGTACTTGCAAATCTGGGCTTGTAAATCGGATGGAAAAATATGGATGAAACTGAATAGTTGTTAATTCTATTCCGTCCTATGCATTGAAAGTATATTCTATTTATTCCAGAGATAGTTTATTATGTTAGTAATGTATAAAATAATAACTTCTGTTAGAATAAAGGTGATCTCTAATTTCCATAGTTGCGTATGATCTGCCAAAGAAGATTGATTGGCTTGAAATATAAATTATACATTTTTAATAAGGGTAGTAATTTGGGTTACAGGAGATATTTATATTTCCCCACGCGGCTTAATTAGATGTTAATTACAATGTTAACTTAAAGTTCAAATTATCCGAAACGAAAACAAAGACGCTCCTTCGCGTTCTATTAAGTAAATCATTAATATATATTGGCAGTCTGTATATTACTGTACGAATTAGACACAGAGATTGGATTGTGTTTCGGCTTGTATAAATTATTACTTGCTATAAAGTAACAATATCTCCGTGAACAGATTGATAGTATATATATTTCAGTGCAGAAGTAAATGATAAAGTAGAAAATCAAACTTTCCAGTTGTTGTATTCCTGTTTCTTCTACATCAACTACAACGGTACGTGATGGGGCCCACAAACAGACCCGGCGGACAGAATGGAGGAGGCGTTTCCCCGGAGGACGGCAAGGGAGACGCGCTGTAAAAGTCACTCCAACTCGCGGGGCTCACACCTGCGGCTGGCCAGCTCAGCGCCTGTGGTGGTGAGTAAGGAGGTAGCCCTGGGGCCGAGGACACCAAAAGTCTACACTGCCAGGGGTACGACCGCAAACCTGTCGGAAAGCTATTTTTAAAAATGCCGCACTAGCTAATACAACATCTCTAGCTGAAATAATTAATAGTTATAGAAAGAGGAATATAGATTATGACCTGACGTGGAGTGTGCTCAAAAGGGCCACCCCTTACCAAAATAGTAGATATGAATGTAGATTATGTTCCCAGGAACTTTTTGAAATAATGAAATCTAAGGATATCCTATTAAATAAGCGACAGGAATTAATAATATCGTGTAATCATAAACTGAGAAAAACCTTTAAATATTATAAACCTAATTAATATACACTTTAGAAATTAATATATACATTTAGTTAACCTATAATTATATTCTACCACTGATGAACTACATAATTGTGCTTTCCTTCTTACAACTATCATTTCCTAAAACTGATACCATTAAGTAAACATATATAATGCTTTAACTTCAGGTTATGACTCTATGTTCCTTGAAATCTTTATATATTTATTATTTCTCACTAAAAATTTTAATCCCCCCCCCCCCAATAATTATATGTATATGTGTGTATGTGTGTGTGTATATATATAAATATATATATGTATGTATATTTGCATGTATATATATATATATATATATATATATATATATATATATATATGTGTGTGTATATATGTATATATGTGTGTATGTGTGTGTGTGTATGTGTATATATGTATATATATATATGTATATATATATATTATTTTTATATTCTTTTAATTCCCCTCATCTTTAACACCACTTTTCAACTGCATCTAACTCTTATTTATCATATCTATATGTATTAGTATAATTTTATCAATATAAATATACCCATCAATTAAATTAATTTATATTCTTTTCATCGATGTATTTTTTTTCACTAACACTCTTATCGTAAAACTTTAGTCTCCTTAGATATTTGCATTGGAATTACTATTTTATAACAACAACTGCTTGTATACCTTTTACTGACCACCTGACCTATTTTCACCCCGAAAATAAGCTTCAATTACTACTCTTTTACCATTTGGCCAATTATTAACTTTCTATGGGTTAATTCTAAACCTCTTACCAAACAGACAGAATATATTATATCTTTGTTGGTTTTATTCAATGAACAAATAAATTTATTCCTGAGGTCAGCATACGACCTATTTTCTCCTCTAAAATAATCCTTCATTCATAATATTCTTTTCCATCCAAAACTGAATTCTACCTTCCTCTACCCATAATTTAAGGTTCTTCTACTACTATATTACTATCTTGACCCTTACTATCTCTCTATTGGTCAATTCAAAACCTGTTCCCAAACAGACCTATTGTATTGAATCTTTGTATTTTCAATAAACAAATATCATTATTTCTGAAGACAGCATATATATGTGTAGGTATGTATATTCCCTCTGATAGTTTGTATAAATATTGTACATAGATCTATAGAATATGCATACCAACTCTAACACATATATATCCTAGAAACGATCGTAAAATGATGACTTTTTTTTAATATAAGGAACTGTTTCTTTGTTTATTCATTGTTTTATTAATTTATCTTGACTCTGTTTTCCGTTTATTTTTCACCGAAAATAGTTTTTGAATGCAAGTTCTCTTTTCATGATATCCGGATTACATTGAGTTCTTCATACGAATTGGACACTACCGTAAACTTTTGGTAGATTTATCTCTCTCTATATATATATATATATGGAGAAGAATGAAACGAAATTTTTTTTCTCACTCTTAGTACGGCTGTACACATATATGTATGTACGTATACATACTTATATATATATATATATATTTTATAGAAGGAGCTTCTACAGGACTAGTACTGTTTCATTCAGATGAAATCTTCATGAAGATTTCATCTGAATGAAACAGTACTAGTCCTGTAGAAGCTCCTTCTATAAAATAAAAAAAATTTACTCTGCCATGTATTGAGTACCTTACCTACTGTGGTTATCCCCGACTCAACCCGGGACCTACGTATATATACATATATATATATATATATATATATATATATATATATATATATATATATATATATATATATATATATATATATATATATATATATATATATATAGTGTATTTTGCAATGTACTGTATGCTTAATTAAAAGCATTTCGAAGACCTTACGCTATTGTTTTAGAGTAGTAACAGTCTTACTTTAATTTTCAGCAAACAGGGGAAATAAAGCTGACAGAGCCCTGTTTCGCACTTTCTGGTGCTTATCAAAGCTAACTACTCCACCTATTTGCTGAAAATCATGTATGTTTGATTCTTATAGAATTCTAGTAATAATCAGGAACTGATTATACAGAGCAGTTGCCGGTCAAGCAGGAATTGAAAATTAGAATTGGTTCTCTGAAATACCGATATATATATGAATGTATATATAGTGTATTTTGCAATACACTATAGGCTTAATTAAAAGCATTTCGAAGACCTTACGCGATTGTTTTAGAGTAGTGACAGTCTCACTTCCTTTAATTTTCAGCAAACCGGCAACCGCTCTGTATAATAAGTTCATGATTATTACTACAATTCTATAAGAATCAAACATTCATGATTTTCAGCAAAGAGATAGAGAAGTTAGCTTTGATAAGCACCAAAAAGTGCGAAACATAGCTCTGTCAGCTTTATCTCCTTTGTTTGATGAAAATTAAAGTAAGTGAGACTGTCACTACTCTAAAACAATAGCGTAAAGTCTTTTAAATAGTTTTAATTAAGCATACAGTGTATTGCAAAATACACTATATATACATTCATATATATATCGCTATTTCAGGGCACCAATTCTAATATATATATATATATATATATATATATATATATATATATATAAAGGCGTAGAGCAGATATTTAGTATTAGTACAGATTAATATTTAAGCAAAAAAAAATTGCTTTCATCCTAAGCGGGAAAATTGAAAAGTTTCAGAAAATCCCGCCAAGGGTGAAAGCGAACATTTTTTCTCCAACATTTAATCTATAATATTAATATATATTAGCGTATTAAATATACAGTCTAACAAAATTCTTTTGGTTGCACATCTGCAACATCATCAGTGGTAATATTATGTTCCTCTTGTTGTATTGTGTATCTGCGCAATTTTTATTTTATTTGTTTATTTATTTATTTATTTTTGTCTTCTTCTCTGCGCATTTGTTTGCGAGTGTGTATAGTGTTTGGTGTGTGTTCGCGTTTGGGTGATTGTGTTTTGGTTATTGTATTCTATCTTAGTTTACCAGTGTGTGTTTATATGTGTTTGTTGTTATTGTGCTTTTATTTATTTATTTATTTATATTTCTCTTAATTCAGTATTGTTTGTTTGGGTGTTGTTATTCCATTCGTTTTTACTGTTTAGCTTTGGCCTTCTAAGCTCTATTTCGCTTGCCTCTCTGATTTTCGTATCCGCTGGGTCATTTCTCTGTTTAGATATTATTTTAATTTCTATGTTGTCTATGTTACCGTCATGTGGTTGTATGGCGTGTTCGTATAGTACTGTACCATTTTTTCGTCCTTTTAGTTTCCCCCCGTGTTGGTCTATCCTTTCTCCTATGCTACGAGCTGTCTCGCCTATGTATGTTGTTGTCATCTTTCTGCAAGTACCCTCTGTACATCTTATGCTATGGACTACGTTTCTAGTTTTACAGTTTATCCGGGGATTTACTTTGCATATAAACACATTTCCTATTAGTACAGTGCGTTTTCCTAAACGGGTATGTTTTGCTGATCAGGGATTTTATGGTAGTTCCTGGCTTTTCTACCACTTTAATCTTTAAGTCGGTCTTTCTCAGGGCCTTTCTACACTGGTTAGCTAATTCCCCTTCTGGTGTAGCGTCCACGAACATGACACTCTTGTATCTCTGGTTGTCGTACCATGAGGTGGCTTTCCCTATCTTATGTTTAGTACTATCTAAGCTATTCCACGGTTTGCTCCTGTATAATGGGCAAATTCCTTTCATGTCCAGTTCTATGAGGGTCTTATACTGCTCCGTGGCTCCTTCGTATACTCTGATTCTGTCTCTTTGGTTGTAGCCAGAGAAATGGATGCGGTTGATGAAGTGTTGGATGTGTCTTTCCATTTCTGTTGGGTTGCACATGCGGGACACATTCTTTATCACTCGTAGCAAGTCGGCGATTAGAATATTAAACCTAGCACTACTAGACATTGATGAGTTTTTGAGTATCAGGTATTTGGAGGCCATGGATTTAGCGTAGTGTGAATGGATAATTTGGGCCCCCTCGTCTATTGTGTTAATCCAGAGTCCCGTGTCTAATACAGGTAGTCTAATATCAAGGTATTTAGAAGGGTAGTCGATAGTTACGGTTATACTCTGGTGTATGGAATTAGCTATCTGCTGGATGCTTTCCATTGTGCTACGTTCTTAATCATACTTGTTAGTACTCTCTTGTGGGGGTGTCCTTATTACTAAATTAATATCGTCTACGTAACAAGAGTACATGATGAGGTCTATGGAGCTCTCATGAAGGAGAACTTTGAGTCTCCTTCCCCACCATACCATAAAAAGGTTGGCAACGCCACCAGCTATGCTGACGCCAATGGCCGCTCCCTCATGTCGTGTGTAGATATTCTCATTGAATTTGAATATGTGGGCCTTTAGGGTAGTTTTAATACCACATTGCATGCGCAACCATTTTACTTACCTGATCATTGTTTTTGTTGGGTCTGTATGGCTTTGGCCCATCCAATTTGTCCATCCAATTTTTCCCATTGAGGTTATGGTGGGGGGTCTGCCTCTTATGGATCTACTGGGCCAGAAACGACTAAGGTCATGGCTGTCTAAGTAGTCGGTGTCATAGGTAAGTCTAAGTAGAAGGCCCAGTTCATCTGTGTCGACGTCGCAGAATTCCACCTCACTCTCACTGATCATCTCCACACATTTTTCTACAGCAAAATCAATGTTAATGGATAGGTGTAGTGATACCACGTCCATAATGCCTATTATGCAGTTAGATAGGTTTTTCTTTTTGTTGCATTCATTGATTCTGCTGAGGAGGTCCTCTGTACTGTCACATACATATGGGGACATCTTGATTATGGTGCGTATAACCATTGAGAGGAAGTAGGAGAACCTGTAGTTGCTAGCAATAAAGGCTCCGCATACAGGTGTTGTTGTTGGTCTTGTTGTCGAGTCGTGAGGGGAGTGAGAAGATCATCAACGCTCACATGTGATGTGGACCGACATCCTAAAGCAAAGCAGATACACTGCCAACAACTTCCAGGCGTCTATCAATGACACATCACCCTTGTATGGGCTCCGGAAAGACCATAAGACAGTCGAAGGCCCGACAATATAAAGTACCACTGATGATGTTGTAGATGTGCAACAAAAGAATTTTGTTAGACTATATATATGTGCTTATACCTATATTATATCTGTATTGTTGTCCGTTGGTCAGTCAATGGTAAATATGGAGGCCCGAATGATTTAACTCTGGTGATATAAAAGATACAGAAGCGAAAATCAATCAAACAGTGGGTGTGTTAGGTTATTTCTGGCAATATTATCACAACAATATGACCCCCCCCCCAAAGTATAACAATATATATATATATATATATATATATATATATATATATATATATATATATATATATATATATATATATATATATATATATATATATATACATATATATATATACATATATATATAGGATTTAGCTTCAGGCATAGATGTATACAAATATGCATAGAAATTTCGTATTTCTAAAGTAACATTATTTTAGGAAGCCGTAGCTATGAAAACGCCCTCTGGTGGTGTCTAGCAGAAGCACGGGGGACAACCCTCTATGCATTTCAGACTTGACTGGTCTTCCGCAGGATGGTCTCTCCCGCCGCTTCCAACTGCTGGACTTGAGAACAGTCGAGAACATATAGTTTCCTCGTCTGTGTAAATGAGGTGATTAATCTCATTTGCATATGAAGCTACATAAGTTGGCCCAATTGGACTCCACCAAAGGGCGTCAGCCCCGATATTTGCATAGCTACGTCTTCCTAAACCGTATTTCTTTAGAAATATGAAATTTCGATACATATTTATATACAGCTATGCCTGAAGCTAAATTCTATTTCTATTCGTTTAAAGATGGCCAAACTTTCACAGTGTAAAACAACTTCACTTGCAACTCGGAGAACCTGATCTACGTAATCACATGCGGTGGCTATCGACATATCTATAAAAGACAGGTGGGTGTGTTAGTATGCAAAAGGATGACCATCCATCACCAACAAATCCGAGACGTAAACACGAGAAGAATACCCGTAAGTAGCCACATTGCAGATTGTGCAGGAATGACTCGACCCGACTTTAAAATCTTCCTCTTTACAAGTGCTCCGATTCTTTCACTCAACAACAAAGAATGAATAAATAAAAAACTATTTATTAATAAATTTAAACCAAAATTAAATATGTAATCAACCCCATTAGATCCTCACCCACCCCCACATACCACAAAATAAGAGAGAGTAAAAATTACTCATTCACATATTCTCCAGAAGTTCCTGTTTGAGAGCCACCACTGATACTCTGCTCTGTTTTTTTTAAATTTCCCCTCCACAAAGGGAGCTGTTTCTATTGTTATACATACACCCTCACACTTTACACACACAACTTAAAACCATATTCCAATAATAGAATTTCTTTTACAACCCTAATGCTGTCATAGAATTTGTCTCTTACAATTCCCCATCCCCCTTTCCATCCCCACTTGAACTTTTGACCAGTCAATTAACACAATCAGATATACACACACATATTAACAGAATATTTCCTTTGCCCACAAAAACAATTTTGTCCTGTGAAGAAACACAACTACCGACACTGCTTCTACTATCATGATTAGACACCACCTTTTCTATACACAAGAACTCATTCTCCAGTCCCCTTCTGAGCAAGGAAGATGGGAAAAAACTTACTCCAACACTTAATTTTAAATCTTTAAATGTTAGTTTTTAATTCTTATTAACTTTTTAATTGTAATGCTCAACATTTGATAAGATGAATTTTAATAATACATCGAAACCCGTAATACTTTATATACTTTATATACATTATAAAACTCTTTTAAAAAAAAATTGTCCCTCTCATTTTTTCAATAATGTCACTTTGACAAATCAAAGATAGGAAAAAAAAGAAAGACAGACCTAAAATATATTTCCGTGCTATTTCCAACTTCACCATTTCTCCCCTCCCCCTCTCTCTCCCTCTCTCCATCTCTCTCTCTCTATATATATATATATATATTAAAGTCAATTTTTTAAAATTTATTTTGAAACTTTTTCATTATTTGCTAAACCTTGATTATATATGTTCTGGCTCGTTAATTTATTAACCTGCCATTGAACCACATTGGCATATGGTTGGACAATACATGTGTCCCTTAGCGCTTTGTGCGTGTAGGAACACATATCCTATTATTACTATGCTCCTCTATGTTGAGAAAAAATCTGGTCGTTCCGACTGCTGCTAGTGATAGTGGTGGCCGATTGACCTACCTCCCTCTGCCTCTATCTTTAATTTCGGCCCTTGAAAAAATTGATTCCACTTCATTTACTCTCATCTCGGGAACAGTTTTGGATAGCGCTAGTTCGTAATTTAAATTCAAGAATTTTATATTCTTCGAATAAAAAGAACCTTCTGACGAGAATCTTTCTTTGCAACGAAGGCCGTATGGTTTCCGTTTATTTTTGAGATTCGAAACCGATTCTGTAAACCTAACTATAGTAAGTAAAGTATATTTTTTTAAATTTATTTTGAATCTTTTTCATTATTTGCTAAACCTTGATTATATATATATATATATAACAAACAACTAATTTCAGGTAAGTTAATGCTTAACATCCTACCTGTTTTCTGTTATAATTAGGATACCGCCCTAGGATACCCAGATATGCATTATCTCTCTAATCAATTTTCTGATTTGTAGTAATGCATTTTCTACTATTAAAAATGACGCTGTAAACCCGATCCTTTCATTGCACTACCTTATCTAAATATTGCTTTTCTCTGACGTTGTAAATTAATTCTTCTTGCCTTTATTGTTCTACCTTGTTGAATGAAGGCACATTGCCTCATAACATTTAAACGATGTATACATGTGATGGGAAGTGAAACAGGTCTGTGAAAAAGGTCTTCTTATTGTTACGTAGAAATCTAAAGTATAACCATATATGAGATATTTCTTTTGTAATCTTTAAATATAATAAGCTTATATGCATTTGTGATTCCGACGTTTGAGGAAGCATTCATATTTTGGTCAACCAACACATTAGCAACTGTATACATTTCTGCATTCTTCCAAATTACATATTCTGTCCTTCATTCCATAGCATTGCTGTGATATTTCCTTGTTTCTTGCTTGTGAATGTTCTCAAAATGGAAACTTGACAATGGCTGATGTACCCTCGGCTTAATCACATAGCATCATATCAATCAAGTGAGCAGCTGAAATACAACAACATAACCAATGAAATTATGTTCAAATTACTTTAATTCTATGAACGATAACATATAATATCCCAAGCGCATTTATACAGGGAATAACATCTTTAAAGTCTGCCATTATGTTAAAACTTATCACTTTCTGAACACAATGTGAGCAGCTGAGTTTATCGAAACTAATACACGGGTTATAGCTATAGCAGTGTTCAATGCAAATAGAAAGGCATTAGCAATTACTCATCACATATAAAAAAAGGACCACCACCTAGACATCGTTACGTTATTCACGATTGTGTGCAGATTCCGAAATTGGATTCAATCATATGCAAGAATTAATTATGATATGCTTCTTCAAGATCAACCTTTCGTCACCATTAAAGCTGGCCCTTAAAAGCACAGGGTTTTTGCAGTGACTACCATGTACGCAAAGCAAGTATTTCTCGACATTGGATATTTCATATGAAATAATTTTGTAGTTCCCAAATTATCGCACGCATGTTTTCGAAGATATATTTTGTCGGTATTTAGCCTCTGTGAATTAAGTATGAATGATATTTAACCGAGAATATATTTCAGGAAGAGATCGATGATATTACTTGAGGTTTAGCTATTATATTGTGATGGTCGACATGTGACATTCTAAACGTAGAACGACCAAGAAATATATCTTCGTTTACTCCTAAAGCTTCTGATATAAATCATAATCATAAAACCCATTAATTATCTGTGATGTGTGTCATCTTTTAATTCGACAGAGATAGATTTCCACCACATGCGGAGAATTTCACGATCATTGAACAGCTATCAGTAGTACGAATAAGTATCATATGTGCAGAATTTAACCTCGTCTTTAACCTTTCCATTTGAGCTCCTATTTTTGACAGGTTTTATTTATCGTAAGGCATCCATTGGTAAGGAATGTTCTCTTATGCTTCAGAATCACCAATTTTCTGCTTTTAAAGCATTCATGGTATGTCTCAACAGGATACAGATTGAACATTGAAGCGGATATCGACTCGTTTCGTCAGAAACATTATTGTAGATTTACCAGGAACTGCATAACCTGCCAAACAAAACAAGTTTTCCGTTTTCCTCCTTTCGTTATCACACTTACATGCCAACAATTTCCTCTTTAATCTTCTATATATTTCACCCATCTCACAACTTTCCGTCTTACAATAGTGATCACTGACCACTATTTCCCGCCCTTAGGGTTCTTATCCGACTTCCATGCTGTTGTGAATAACGGCATTCGGCTCTTTTAACAGCTATCCCTCGCGTTTTGGGATTCCCGCTTTGAACTTCATATTTCCTCAACACTTTATCTACATAAATTTCGATACAACTAATGTTTCTTCACTTTTATTAATATGGCTAGATAGCATGGTCCATGGCAGACTATATCTCTTCTACCTCTTCTTCCTCCCTTTCTCTTCCTCTTCACTTATCCCACATTTTATCTCACGCATGCTGCTGCTATCACATCCGCTTACTACTTCTACCGCTGCTACTTCCGCCATAAAACTAAACCATTCCTTTCATGCCAGTGACCTGACACTAACCAGAAGTATTTTCACTCGCACACTGGCTTATCTGTTCTGTTGTTGTTGGTTGTTTGCCATCACACACCTCTCATGCCACCAGAAATGTTTATTTATTTGCTGTTGCAAGAGTGGGCCTAAACATATAGTACATCTCATTCTCCTGCAAAATGACAAGGCCAGATGAGAGTTGATGAAGGTGATATGCGTATTCACGTTTTGTACCTATAATCTCCACGCTTATAACATTTGTTTACTGTTTCCTTTTGTTTCAAAATTTAACAAGTGATTGTAATATACGAGCATTTAATAATTGTTTCTACTTTTTGGCACAAGGCCAGCAGTTATCACAGTGTATTACTGGTACTTTATTTTATCGACCCCGTAAGGATGAAAGGCAAAGTTAACCTCGGCGGTAGTTGAACTCAGACCATAAAAGGGCCGTAACTCTTTGCTGCAAAGCATGGCGTCCGACCTCTACCGATACTGCGAATTCACTGTCAGAGAACTAATAATTGTTTCTAGTTTTGGCACAAGGCCAACAATTACCCAGTGCATTAATGGAACTTTATTTTATCGACCCTGTAAAGATGAAAGGCAAAGTTAACCTCGGAGGGATTTGAACTCAATATGGCAAGGGCCGTAACACTTTGCGTCAAAGCATGGCGTCCGACCCTCTACTGATACTGCCAATCCACCGCATTTAATAATTGTTTCTACCTTTGGCACAAGGCCATCAATTATCCAGTACATTACTGGTACTTTATTTTATCGACCCTGTAAAGATGAAAGGCAAAGTTGACCTCGGCGGGATTTGAACTCAGAATGGAAAGGGCCGTAACTCAATGCGTCAAAGCATGGCATCCGACCCTCTACCGATACTGCCAATCCACCGCATTTAATAATGATTTAATATATGTGTGATTTCCTTTAACTTAAGACATACGTTTATAACTTTTAGTAAAATAAGACATTAATTGTTTATATGGCATTTGGCCCTTTTTCCTTGTGGAATTGTGGAAGTAAGTTACTATTTCTTCACAAATTAAAACCAATTTATGGCGAGAAAACAGGCTACTGCAACGGTTGTATTATTCACTTATATGATGTTGCCGTACGGAAGAAATATCACCGATTCGAAGCAAAACATCGTGTCAATATGAATATATTAGCTCGTTGAAGATTATACAAAACTCGGATTTTGTGAAATCTACTATAGGATTCTTTTTGTATATGTGAATTAGATTAATACGAATATTATGTTGTTCTAAATTTATTCAAATATATTATTGACTGACATGTATATCACTGTTCGTAACCAAGCACCAGTTGTCTTTGTATTGGAATACTTACCTCTTTCCTTACGGTCTTTGTTAGGAATTAAATCAATAATTTTTTACCATGTAAAACGGGATAATTGAAACTTTCTCGGAGATATGTATATACACGACTTCTAACCGCAAACACATCGACCATCGATACCATATGAATAAGGAGAAAACAAATATAATCAAATAATTTTGAGGGAGGGATAATCGGGGACATTGATCCCATTTCTTAACTATACCTTTATTTCATCGACATCGGGATGTTGCAAGGACACGTCAATGGCAGTGGTATTTGCAGTCAAGATGTAACGAGAGGGAAGCTTTATTCCCAACACGTTACCAATTCTCTTAGTTAAAGAATAAAGTAAAAAACGCGAACAATTTTAAAAAGAAGACCACAACAATAAACAATGTATTTTTTATTTACTTTTTATTCTTTTTTTCAATTCAATGTTATATAATTTTTTTGGATTGGTGACTACACTTGTTGTGATTTAACATCATTATGCAAACCAGAATATTTTAAAATATATTTGCACCCCTGATCTAACTTTCAAAGCTTACTCTAAATATTTTATTTCAATGTTTGGTAAATTCATATATTTTATATATCTCTCCAAAAACAATTGCAGGAGAATGTATCATTTTTTGTTTCAAATAATGAAAATTCGTTGACATGTTTTATATATTTATCGTCAATGTCAAACACGTTGTTATTCACATCTCCACATTTGAGGAAATAAGTAGAAAAAAGAAAAAAGAGATATAAAACATTCGTAATAAAGTAGATTGGTAGTTTATATGTTAGGGAACGAACATTCACTGAAGAGATTTGAAATAATAACATCATGAATCACCGAAGTTCGTAGAAATAACAGTTAGTCTCTCATCTTGAGCTTTTATACGTAAAAACATATGATTATAAATAACATTCAAAAACACAAACACACTCGTTTATATTTCCATTTGAATAAACACACACACATACATACACACACACGTACAAAGACACATACACACATATATATATATATATTTATATATATATATATATATATATATATATATATATATATATATATATATATATATATTCATAGTTACATTTAGACACATATAGAGCACACAATTATACATATATATATATACATACATATACACATGATTATGCATATATATGTATATAAATATATACATATATATATATACTTACACACACACGCACACACACACATATACATATAGATAATATATATATATATATATAATAGACATATACATATATACATGTGTATGTTTGGAAATCTGTGTTATATGTATACATATATCAGTGAAACGATATACACTTTCATCGCATCATTCAAACTGACGCATACATACAAACGCATATGCGTTTAGATATATAGAATATAGCGTACATGCATGGACAAACATATATCAACATATAGTTTATGAAAATGTGAAATAGTTAAGTTGAATTTAATTAATCAATGATTATTTGAAATGAAGTTTATTTAGCGTTACTAAACTATTTCCTAAACTTGGATTGCGCATTAATTCAAAATATTAGATAATTAAATAAACGATTCAAATTTGTCCATTTTCATTCTTTATGGACCATAATTTGTTAATTCATATAATTGTGTATGTATCTACGATTATGTAATGTTTTTTCTTTTGGTATGGGAAAATATATTATTAGTTTGTAACTTGAGGGGTGACAAATAGTTCAAAACCTGAATGAAAACGAGGGGCTCGAAAACATGATAATGTTGATAAAATCATGACTAGGCACAGGTCTTAGATTTATCGTGATGGAAGAGAAAGGAGACGTTGAGATGTTTATGTCTTACTACGGTAATTAGTAGCATAAATGTAATGAAATGGAGCCAATATAGTCACTCATACACTTGAGGATATGGATATTGTAATGTTACATTAGTATAAAGAGAATAGAATTGGGTTGTTTATTTCTTTCTCCAAATGCACTAAAGTCGTTAATGAAAACAGTTTCCCTGAAGAATAAGACTGAGATTAACAATTTGGATTCATCGAAAAGTTACCATTTCTTTACAGTAATTCGAAAGCCATAGTAATAATGACAATGCTGAAAATGTTGATGTTGAGGATGTTGTGATGTAGAAGTTGATGCGGATGGTAGTGTTGATGAAGATGATGATGATGGCGATGTTGAAATTAATGTTGATGTCGACGACGAATTTTATCCACCACCAACGATGAAGATCTCAATCATAGTTATGAATATTCTAATACTAAATTTGTTATAAATAATTTCAATTAAACTCAAAGCCAATATCTCAGGAAATATTTCAGATTCGACCATATTGGTTTATTCGTACTTATCTGGTTGATGGAGGACAAGTAAACACCGGCGTTTAAATAACAAGAACAGTAGCAATGATTTCTCATATTGGCACCATGCAACAAATTGCATTTTAGCGGTATAGTTATTTGAATCGATGAGATCAGCATTTTTTTCTGTACTATTTTATTGACCCCGAGGGTAGAAAGAGAACTGAACCTCAATAGGTTTTTAAGTCAAATTGCAGAGATTCGGTACGAAATACGCTTATGTATTTAGTACAGTGCAATATAATTTTCACCACTCTACCGCCCTTCTGCCAAAAACAAGTGGTCATAATATCCAAATTAGCAAAACAACAATAACAGCAAGAATATATTCATAAATCGGATTTAGAAGGTAGCTGAGACTGGGTTCACGACGTAAATGAAGTATATTAAAAA
>OZ024747.1:39350294-39355294 GCA_964016885.1 Eledone cirrhosa | reverse complement strand
ATATATGTATATATATATATATAATATATGTATATATATATATTATATATATATATATATATATATATATATAAATATATATATGTATATATACATATATTATATATATATATATAAATATATATATACATATATATATATATTATATATGTATATTATATATATATTATATATATATCATATATTAATTTATATATGTATATATATAAATATATATAAATATATATATATGCATATATATATATGCGTGTTTGTTACTGTTGTGGTTGGGGTGAGTTTGTGTGTGTAATATTAATTATTATTAACTAACGACATCTGCCAAATCGATGTGATAAAACAGACTGCTATTTAACAAAAAAAATATATATGAACACCAAATATTAACCAACAGATATTTCACTGGTATTAGTTACAGATGATTTGGGCTGGTCAGTGCCATGCAAACAAAGGTGATACAGCAAGTGACAATACATATCAATCCACCTGCACACTTCAGGAGTGCTTCGATTGATTGATTCATCATTTGTATATAAATTATCTGGTTTTCTGTGTTTGTTGTAGTTTTTGTTGGAGCTCAGGTATTAACATCTTCGATTCTAATCTTTAGTGATGATACCACAGGTGTCGTCCTTGTAATCTATACGTCTTGTTGCAGAGGTCTTCATCATTGGACAGGTGATGTTGATGGGCAGTCATCAGTGGTGGACTACGCGGTCCCCATCTCTCACTGTCTGGGCGTCACAGTTCTGAAAAAGATTCCATCACATTCGGACATTACCATGTATCCCAAGGAGAGGCGGCTTCATATGGCGAAAACATACTTTTTATATATTTGATTTTAATCTTAAATCTGGTAACTACAAGCAAATCAATAAAACATTATATCTGACTAGAGAGAAAGGAGAGCAAGATGTTTTAAAGAATAAGAATATATATAATTATGTGATTTTTGCGATTAATGCTAACTGTGTTTTAATTGTAAATTATAGTGTTACGTTAGAAAAAAAAGAAGAGTATTTATAAAATGAATTGAATTAAATGGATAAGACTGTGAGAAACAGAGTCAAGAATAGGAAAGAGTAAATGCTCTATCTGCAAATAAAATATAAAATAGACATGCACTGTTACTTACGTATACGAATATATGCCTACAGATATATAATAACGAAATCTAAGTTTTGATTGACATTTGAAGAATTGGGTAATTTGAAATTGAAATACATAACCACTACAATGCGGATAACTGAAACAATGATGGAAGACTATAACTAATAGTTCAATAAATCTGATAAAGTTCCACCGACACGGCGGCAGTGAAAATAAATGCACTTCTCACGTATGCCGACAGAGGAACATAATCTGATTCATTCTACTATTAATTATACTTATCAGCTATAAAAGTAGTTATCCGTGTTCTGGTGACTATAAGTTTATATATATATATATGTATATATATATGTATATATATATGTATATATATGAATATATATATATATGCTACTGCATGTGTATGTGTGTATTTGTGTGTGTATATGTCTGTGTGGCTGAGCCTGTGTGTATATATTGTAATTAAATGTGAGAACATTTCCCATTTTTGGTGCTCTATTACATATTTTATGCCACAATTTTATTATGTCATGTATTAGAATATCATTCGAAGCGTCTGTGCAACGAGTGTGTAATCTGCCGTTGAAATATGCAAAACTCGAAATAATCCCCAAAGTGAAGAATCATTGGCTTGTATTAAATATAATATGACCAAATATTCAGTTTTGCAGAAAGTGTACATAAAAACGGCAATTCTTCTGACAGCCACTTGCTGAAAACACACAGATATGACAAAATGATAGTCTGTAAATGCAATACTACTAATAATAATAATAATATTAATAATAATAATAATAATAATTATAAAGATGATGATGATGGTAGTAGGGTGGTGGTGGTGGTGGTGGTGATGGTGGTGGTGGTGGTGGTGATGGTGGTGGAGGTGGTATTGGTTGTTGTGATGTTGGGGATGATGCAACTGCTGTCTGACAATCATAATGATAATGTTAATTTATATATGTGCTATTTACTGTTAGTGTGTGGTGTTATTTCTGTTTGTGTGTGTGTGTCTGCGTGTATGGTGATTAACTGATATTATGATTAAAATAATAAAAACAACAGACAAAATGCAAAAGATTAGAAATGAATGTAGCACACATAAGTCATGAAAATATAAATGATAATAGCATGAGATATATTACTAAAATTGTATTACTTTCGAAACGGAAACATTGATAATAATAATGTGTGCAGAACAAATCTATTGGAAATTACACTAGAAAATACTTAATCGAAATATAATATATACTCACACAAACCAAGGCAACACTTTCACACACATACGTATATAATCAGATGTATCCACATACATAGCCACTAATATTAAATAATAATAATGATGATAACACAACAGCAATAACAACAATATTTTAGTAATAATAATTTTAACAAATACAATAGATGGTATAGAAGTGGAGTATGTCCAAATGATAATATTTTACGTTGATGCCTATATATAATTTAAAGTGAGTGAAGAAGAAAATATCAAATTGAAAATGAAACATTATAATAGATAGAATATGTGTTCGATGTTGTAAATGTAATAAAATATGATATATAACCTGTATATATACCTAATACTTAATTCGTGGATATATTTTCATGTATTATTCACAGATGTAATTAAGGTGTACACGTACCTATATACTTACATCCATACATGAATACACATTATAGACAGAAACATGCACGTATAGAGATACATATATGTATGTTTATATGTATGTATGTATGCGTATATGAATGCATGTATGCATGTATGAAAATATATGTACAAACGCACATGCACACACACACACATGCCACATATATATATATATATATATTATATATATATATGTGTGTGTGGTTGTGTGTATATATATATATATATATATATATATACATATATATATATATATACACACACACATACACACACACATATATATATATATATATTAGATATGACTCTCAACCTTAACTCAGTCATATATGAGCCCTTCCATAAATCTAATGATAACTTAAACTATGTTAATCGTTGGTCTAACCATCCTAGGATTATCACTAGCTCCATTGTTAAACATGTATCCCTTAGGATCTCCAGATTGTCTTCCTCGGGATTCTCTTTCAACACACACGCCGACTACTACAACACTGCTCTACTTAGGGCCGGTTATGATGAACCACTTACATTTCTTTCGGATACACCATGCCGGGGAAAATCAAACCATCCTCAAATAAGAACACATCACAAGCATATCACAAAAAATAATAATACTGCAAATAATAATGGCGAGATAAATAATAATACTGGAAATAAGAAAACACCAAGGAGGTCCCGCACAAAATCCTACCTATGGTATAATCCCCTGCTCACTATTAAGCTATCCTATCTCTTCTTCAAACTTATAGACGAACACTTTCCTCCAACACATAAATTACTTAAAATACTAAATAGGGAGAGGATTCAACTATCCTATTCCACCATAGCTAACTTCGGCAATTTCATCGCGAAATTGAATAACAATACTCCCCGCAGGTATTACAATACCAACAGTCAAATTTAATCTGAACCCACAGCACACCATCTGCAGCCTCGAATACTAAGCAGACCGGCACCCGCAAATACCAACGTCTCTACCACTTTACGGGCATATCCGGATCAACAACAAAATACTCGGCATAACACCCCCCAACACTGTAACCAGGGAGGAAACCACACACTATACACGGACAAACTGCAACTGCAGATATCCCAGCAATTGTCCTCTATCGTGTAAATGCTTATACAAAAATATCATTTATCAATGCGTGATAACATGTAAACTGGGGATATATAAATATGTGGGTTCCACTTCGGGTATTTTCAAGAAAAGATGGTATGTGCACTCCTACACATTTTAAAACCCCAGTTTAGCTAGATCTTCGGCCCTGGTGAAAACAATCTCGGATCTGAAACACGCTAATATTGAATACACACTACAATGGTCCGTGCTAAAATTCGCCCGTCCATACCGGAATGAAAGATGCCCCTGTGAACTATGTTGGGTGGAAGTAATTCCTTTCCTCCTTACTCACACTCTTAATCTCTGCCTTATCCTTCTCTGTCTCTGTTCTTGTACATTCTCTACCCCCATATATGGTAAACATGAAAACCTTCACCTAAAATAATGGTCACAAAATAATTGTTCCAATCACAGCACACCGATTAATATTGTCAACCTCTATACCCCCACTTGCTCTCCTCTGTACTATCAAATTAACTAACTGTATTTCATGCTACAGTTCACTTATTTAGATTTTCTTAAACAAAAATATCATTAGTGACTTTAAACGCGCAGTGAAAAGCTGAATTTGACTACTATAGGCTTTCTGATGAAGTGTAATAATTAAGTATTGTATATGATTGAACAATATATATAGTAGTCAGCATACGTAGAAAAATTATAATAGACACATAAACATACGTCACAGCAAATAATTTCATAATCTCTTCACGCCGACGTTTTATTTTTCTTGGTGTAATACTTGCTTATAGTAATATACTCCGTGATTCTGCTGTATCTATATACCATATTCGCCTGCTTGGTTATGTACGCTATATGATTCAAAGGATACCGCCGAATCAAAGTCTCTGGTAAGCAGCAGCCTTGTTTACACATTCATTCCGGATATACATAACAAAAGGTTATCTACCTTCACACACACACACATACACATATACGCCCCCCCCCACACATACCCCCCCCCCATATATATATATATATATATATATATATATAGGTGTTAAGGTGCAAGTTAATTGCGTCAATAGGCGTTATGCCGAATGAGCACTCAATGCACTTGGGGAGCAGAGTATCAATAGTATTAATGTATAAGGGAACATATAATCAGTGTTGCATCTTATACAT
>OZ024747.1:39342794-39345294 GCA_964016885.1 Eledone cirrhosa | reverse complement strand
ATATATATATATATATATATATATATATGCCTACCTAGAAATATGCATACATGCATACATATATATATAACAATTTTACGACTGAAGCTCAAATTCATCAGCATTAAATGAATCAATGATACATTGTGATACCAGTGTTCGGTAAATAGCTTCAATAATGACCGAATTATATGGCCATGCATTACAAAATGCCTTATATAGCCTATATAGTTACTTCTCCAATGCTGTTTTATATTTAGAAAAAACGTTTATTGTCTTGGGTTTCTCTCTGGTAGTTAGATTTGAAAAATTATTTGGCGCAAATATGTATGGAGTCCTCATTATGGGAACATATGAAAACGAATACAGTAATTAATAAACAAAAATAATATCATCAAATCGCAACAAATCGGTAATGCGTATGCCAACATAATAACTTGTTGTTTTCCATACAAATGTTAGTTTGATGATATTGATACGCTAATGCGTTGTTTAAATTATCTTCATTAATAATGCTCTTTCGGAAATAATAATATGAACGGCGTAGTCGATACAATGAACCCAAATCCTGCTAACGTTTAAAGTCATTTCTGAGAATTAACCTATTTATAGTTTTAGCTAGAGATCTTCCGTGGTGAGGAAGATTTATTATTATAAAGTTACTTGTTCTTGCTCTTTAGCAGACATATCTACCCGAGGCATTCAAGCCATGATCATTAAATTACTTATGAGGATCTATGACTACATTATACAATGAATCCTTTTCTCATAGTACATGATATGAGTACGATCTCAAAGTTATTTGTAGTAGATCAAACAATTATTTGGGGGATTCATATGTTTAATGTCAACGGTTGGGAATTGAGGATAAAAATATATTTCTCTCTGTATTATCCGATTCTTTCTAATTTGGAATTAAGGTATCACTCTGTACATGTGATAGCTAATCGTATATACGGATTGGTATATTGTCAATGAAAATACTGTTTGCATTAAAATGGAATATAAAGAATAAAGGGTAAAGACCCTTTTCTGTCATGAATGAACATGGATTTTGTACATAGAGATTCCTCTCCGAGGCACAGTTCCGGGCCATATACTTTTGTGGAAGCCTAACAGTCACCCATGCATAACAGATTCCATTCTCCACACAACGGATGCTATCCGGAGGGAACTTACTGGCCGATACCGCACGACATCAGTGACATAGCAAATCAAACAGCTGAGTGAACTGGAGCAACATGAAATATAATGTCTTGTTTAAAGACACATCGCATCACCCGGTCCGAGAATATAACTCATGTCCTCACATTATTGAATCCAATGCTCTTTCACAGTAGATATTGAATAGATAAATAATGTATACTGTAGTAAAAGTTTGGTAGAAATATCCAAGGCTAAGAGCACTCAGTCGAAAGGACGATTTAAGTATACTTACTTACAACAGTGAGATATATAGGTACTTAAGTTTCTTTAGGTTATACACCCCAACTCATTAAGCTTGTTATAAAAAACAAAAATGTCTAAATCTCCAGGTTATTTTGAGGCTTTTAGAAAATGCACGGGGGCCAGAGGTTTTCAAGGGCAGGTAAATTATAATTTAACTATAAGCAAACACCTATCAAAACACACTACGCAATGTTAGTAATTCTTAGAAATTAAATTCCCTGAAATTAAAATCAGTTAGTCTGTTCCCTACAGTTTTCTTAGTATGAATTTCGCTTCGTTTGGACAACGACTAAAGATGTCGAGGCGGGTATTTAAGCTGTGTTTCTCTGAAACCAATTTCAAGAGTATATGCCACTTTTCAGAGTTACATAGCCGACAAAATTTCGTCCCATTAACATGAGGTGTGGAGGAGGAGGGGGTGTTTCTAATATACTCATTTAATGGAAAATGATATGCTGTCATTTGTGATGTTCCACACATGGTTGTCGAGGTGAATGGCATGATTTTTTTTGTCAGGATGTCTGAATAGTGTTCTTAGTTTCAGGTATCGGCTTTTGACATTCACTCAGACATTCCAACATAAATCCAGCCTTCAGTTTTGTTATTCTCGTTGGTGATATATGATATCTTGAGTGTTGCACTGTGCATCTAGTGGCCATGTATCTGTCCTTCTGCATGAGCATCAGTAAGGTGGAAGACTTTTGCGTTTGCCCGTAATTGCCAGTGATGTGGGCTTTTATGTTACTTGTACATGTGTAATCTATTTTCTAAATACCTCAAATAATCTGTGGAGGTACCAAGTTTTACTTTATATAACAGGCTGAATGAATTGAGATATAAAACACAACGGAACTTAAGTACCTGTATATATCACTGATGTAATAAATTACACACCCACACACACACACACATACACACACACACACACAGACACATATATATATATATATATATATATATATATATATATATGCATACATATATATATATATATATATATATATATATATATATATATATATATATATATATATATATATATATATATATATATATAAATAATAATGAAATG
>OZ024747.1:39325294-39335294 GCA_964016885.1 Eledone cirrhosa | reverse complement strand
TTTTATTCATAAACGTCCTGAAATAATTGTAAACTTGCTTCTTACAATTACTAATATTGAAAAAATGAAATTGAGAATGATGTCTCTTCACATTCGATATGTTACTTGCGAGTCTGAAACGATATCATAAAATAATCTAAGAATCCAATCACTATCGTCCTAATATTAATACAATGAATATGCATTCTTGCATATATCTTTCACTCGAATCCAGGTCTTTCATATCTCCCTTGTTGGCCTCCACTGCTTTCTGTTTGGTTTAGTCTAGCCAAGCGTATAAACATATTCATCACGCTTGGCCAATTACGGGTAGGTGAGGTTATTTAACCCATTGTTGAGGTGGAAGGCCTTTGATTCTGAGGAGTTCATCCACATGGTTAACAGAATTTGTTTTTGTGCTGCTGGATGTTCACTTAAAACTTCACCAGAAGAGGGTCTGCTGGGGAAGCCGTTGAAGCAGGTTGAAATGAGTTATATGGTACCCATAGCAGACAGAGGTCTAGCCGGATATATTGATTAATTATGAAAATTTGGTTGCAATGTATAATAGTCAATTATAATACTAAAAGTCTTTTCCACTGTTTTGCTAATGTGCATCTGTTTTCCTAGTATTGAAAAAAGTAATTTCTTATCTAATTCGATAGAAAATCAAATTGACCGTCAGGTTTATGAATTACATTTATTGCAAACATTTATATACATGCATACACATATGCAAATATAATAGGCAATACGCACGCATTAGTACACACCCACACATATATATATATATATATATATATAAATATACATATATATATATGTATACATACACACACACACTCACATACAGATATATATATATATATATATATATATATATATATATATATATATATATATATATATATATATATATATATACATACATATATGTATATATATATATATATATACATACATATATGTATATATATATATGTATATATATATGTATATACATACATATACACACATGTGTATATATATATATATACATACACACGTATGCATAAATATATATATATACTTATACACATATGAATATATATGCACATATATATATACATATATATATATATATATATATATATATATATATATATATATATATATATATATATATATATATATATATATATATATATATATATATATATATATATATATATAAAATACAATATGTTGAAAAAGTAACACACCAGAGAGAGATATACAGTGCGCTATCAATAAAACAGGGAAAAAACCACCAGTGTATGGAATCTATAACCTATGAAAGGCAGACTATAGACACGACAATTAAAAATATAAATTAAAGCGGAAATAAATACCTCTATAACTATATAACACACGTCCAAATCCAAAGAGATCTTTTTCGCCAGTAATTTGTTCACAGAAATGGAATAACCTCGGTTCCTCAGCGTGTGTAAGGCTATTCATTTCAGACAACACTAAGAGAATTTTAAATCTTAGTGTTGTCTTACACACGCTGAGGAACCGAGGTTATTCCATTTCTGTCAACAAATTACTGGCGAAACAGATCTCTTTGGATTTCTACGTGTGTTATATAGTTATAGATGTATTTATTTACGCTTTAATTTATATTTTTAATTATTGTGCCTATAGTCTGCCTTTCATAGGTTATAGATTCCATACACTGGTGGTTTTTTCCCTGTTTTATTGATAGTGCACTGTATATCTCTCTCTGGTGTGTTACCTTTTCAACATATTGTATTTTAAAGAGCTCAGGATTTCTTCTCCTTTGAGCACATTACTTACAGGGAATGGCGAGTGCCTACGGCTCCGTTAATTTATCGTGATATATATATATAGATATATATATATAAATATACGCACATAAGTATATATATATATATATATATATATATATATATATATATATATATATATATATATATATATATATATATACATATATATATATATATATATATATATATATACATATATATATATATAATATAAAAAGAAAAATCAGTGATGCATCCGAACTCAATTTATTGTGTGTTACAATTGTTTCGCCGGCATAGAGCTCGAGACACGATCATTGTGTGTCACGATCATTGTGTGTCACGATCATTGTGTGTATCTGACTGATTCTGGATCTGCAGATTCGACGGACACTTCTAATGATTTCGGAGCAAATTACCCCCAGTGAAGGAATTTGCTCCGAAATCATTAGACGTGTCCGTCGAACCTGCAGATCCAGGATCAGACAGATCCACACAATGATCGTGTCTTGAGCTGTCCGCTGGCGAAACAATTGTAACATACAATAAATTGAGTTCCGTTGCATAACTGATTTTTCGTTTTCTATTATATCCTTCTCTTCTCCGTAGGAGCATAGAGGGCTCAACCGGCTTACCGCCTATTGAAGCACCTTAGCTTCCATCAGACATAAACACACACACACACACACACACACACACATATATATATATATATATATATATATATATATATATATATATATATATATATATATATATATATATATAAATATATATATATTAGTATTGGTGTCCTGAAATAGCGATGTATACATGAATGTATGTATAGTACATTTGGCAATATACCGTATGTTTAATTAAAAGCATTTTGAAGACCTTGCGCTATTATTTTAAAGTAAGTGACTATGAAAAGAAGTAAGTGACATAGTCACTACTTTAAAATAATAGCGCAAGATCTTCAAAATGCTTTTAATTAAACATACGGTATATTGCCAAATATACTATACATACATCCATATATATATATATATATATTATACATACACACACACACACACGCATATATATATATATATATATATATATATATATATATATATATATTTATATTTATATATATCAAATTGAGTTAGAAATTCTCTCTCTCTATATATATACATTCATATGAATATCTATGAATGTACATGAACGTTGATATTCCTGTTTTTGTGAGTGTATATTATATTCTTTTCCTATAGGTGCTTTTGATTGTGATATGAAAATGCTTTGCAGGTTTTAATAAAATTTACGCCTATACAAGTAATTGAAAATATAAAAGAAATATATCTGAATATCCAAATCTATAGAGATTTCGCTTGTCCATATTCTGCATAAACACACATGATGATATATGTGTTTACTGACGTTCACATATATATACTTCTGTTCAAAATGTTTGTTTTTCATGTTTTAACCAACAATTAAAGAAATGTTTTTAGACAAAGTTGTAATTAGTTTGTGGTTTGAATAAAAATGGTGAATCGAGTTTTAAAATACTGATAAATATTAAATGCCCTATCAGCATTTTAGCTGACAAATCATAGAGATACATGAATGTGTTTGTCGGATGTGATGTAAGTAATTTGATCGTCATCGCAATCAATATGATAAAGGAATTTATGGTTTCAATTTTGGTTGGCATTTTACTAAATTAAATGAAAATCTTGCATCTGTATATCCTTTTGTGGTAATTGGAATTTTTCACAATCATGGCGTAGATTTGGGCAAAACATTTATAAATGCTTATCTGCGTATAACATGGAGGTGCATTTAGCACTAAGGTTATTTTTCTAATGACCTATATTCGATTTTTGATTAGTAAATCAACAAAACATGTACATTGCGTTTCAGCTATGTTTAAATCATTTGCTATTCCTGTAGAATCATCGTCTTGCATGCATATTCTTTTTATATATTGGTCCCTATTTATTCTCATACAAAACGTACTTCAATATTTAATTTCCATGTCTTCATTTATCATGTATATATTTCTGTATTATTCCCGTTGCAACTTCTGAAATATATTTTTATCTACATTTTATCATTCACCTCTTTAATAGTACGTAAGTGTCATTATGTTTCATTACATGTATCGAATACGGTATGTTATATAATAGCCAATTCATATGATCTCCATATCTTGATGTTATTATTTAACATTTCACAAGGACTCACTGTCATCATGTTATTGAATGAAGATGTTTAAAATATTATGTACACTCACACAATACAGTTATGCAAATAAGCAACTATCAGCCTGTACGTATATAAGTACCACTGTAGAGGAAGTATACGGATGTCACCTGGAGACAGATGAAGATATATGGCTATGAAGAGAGGAAAGTATTTGCATCCTTGTTTCGCAGAGGGTAGCAATGTGATGCCTGTAACGAAGCGATTTGTGGACAGTTAATAATGGTAAACCAAACGTCAGAGGGATGTGTGAATAATGTGTTGCGTTGGAATATATGAGAAATGGTATGCTATGAAACGAATGATAAATAAAATAAGAAAACATGAACAAACATCACAATACAGAAGCTGACGAAAATACTTTACACGACACTGTAATTTAGATTTGTGTACGCATCGTGTGTGTCATGTATATACATAGTTATGTTAGACCCTAGAACGGCTCAATGGTAAAGAGTAAGCCTTCGCAAGTATTGTTTACTGTAGCATCAAGTCGAGCAAAACATCCTAAATAAATTTAGGAAAAAGAACGCTGTGAAAGCCAAAAAAATTGAATTCACAGTGAACGCTTATGTTTCATGTCCAAACCTTAATATAAAGCATATATATGGCATGCTCGCTAAGAGCCACCCTAAAATAATAACAAGGTGGTTCAGTAAATCATTCAAATGGAGAACTCAAAGTTCACATGCACCGATTTTATATTTGTACAGTCAAACTACTTTAAAGAAATTAGTGATTAAGTATAATCATCCTCACATTTGTATAATGTGAGAGTTACTTGGCTTCCATTTCCGATTATGTTGCAGCCTAAAATACCATGGTCTATCAGCATTTCTGAAACTATATTTTTTATATTTTAGTACTATTACGTTCTATAAAATACTGCCATTCAATTCAGCAATACAGACTTACACATACACTTAGTTGTACAATATATATCTCATATATCTATATATTGATATATCGTTGGAAAAATCAACTTGGCGATCTAAAAATGCATAATATATCAAATGAAGATGGATGGATATCAACTGCATTTAACTAAGTCTAAAAGTGACAGTTATTGAAAAGAAATACCTCTACATGAGAACATATATGACATTTTACTCAGTTTTAGCCGAAATAATTTTCTTGCATTGCTATTCTATTTAAGCTCAGATGATATTGCCTTTCCAATCAGTAGTTCATGATATGAAACACGGAAATAATACGGTAATGTAGCATATTAGAAAATTAACAGAGGGTAGATAATTTGATTAAAATTAAAAGCAAATCTATGTTCACCACATATAGATACATGCATACATAGATACACACACACACACACACACACACACACAGACGCACACACACGCACGCACACACACACACACACACACACACACACACACACACACACACACACACACACACACACACACACAAACACACACACACACACACACACATATATATATATATATGCAAAAGTTCTATTTAAATTGTTGTGATACAACAAGTAAATATTTTTATAACTGATATAAAGCACTCGACAAGTATTTGGAGTAGATATACGATATTAACAAATGGAAACTATATTTATAAAACCATATTTATTTCATTATACATATTTCAAGGATACCAAGTTAAATTATGGTATGCCTTCATCAGACAAAGTACAATATATACCAGTTTTATAAATAAACATTGACGTAAAGGCATACCATAATTAACTTGGTATCCTTGAAATATGTATAATGATATAAATATGGTTTTATAAATATAGTTTCCATTTGTTAATATCGTATATATATATATATATATATATATATATATATATATATATATATATATATATATATATATATTAGAAAATAGAATAGCTTTCACCGTATTTTTGACTTAAGGAATTTTTGCCTGATAATGGGGTTTAGAATCCTCAGATAAATGGAAAAAGATGAGTATTGACGTACATCAATACTCATCTTTTTCCATTTATCTGAGGGTTCTAAACCCCATTATCAGGCTAAAATTCCTTAAGTCAAAAATACGGTGAAAGCTATTCTATTTTCTAATTTCAAACCTGCTCACTGTTTCAAAACATACTTACTTGCCATATATATATATATGCACACACACACACACATATATATATATACGTATGTATATATATATATGTGTGTGTGTGTGTGTGCGTGTGTGTATGTGTGTCTGTGTGTATGTGTACATTTACACTTCTTACTTATATTTACACAAACGAAAATATTTAAAAGGAACAAAATTTTGAAATCTTTCAAAAGAACATTAATTAAAATTTTCGAAAAATAAACATAATATATTCAACATAATAAAAAATATAATTTCACATGTCGTAACTTGAGTAAATTATGTGTGTTTTTATAACAGGATTAACATGTTTAACAAGTAAGAAAATCATTTCTCACAATATCACAGGTAAATATTCTCTGGAAAAAACATCCCCTTAATTATTTTGTGAAACAAATATTTACTCACATTGAGCAAACACACATTTCACAAACTCACGCGCCAATCATACTACAACTCACTACACATCTAATCATATTACAACTCACTACACATCCTCCCATGTCAAGTAAGCTATACAATTATTCACGCATTCACACCTATCACAAGTTAGAAATATTGAATATTGGCGTATTTTCCTATTTATATGCATGTATGTACGTTTTCATATATATATATATGTGTATATGTATATATATGTATTTATACATATATATATATGTATATGTATATATATGTATTTATATATATATATATATGTGTGTGTGTGTATATGTGTATATATATATATATATTTATATACATATATATATATACATATATATATGTATATATATATATATATATACATAAATATGCATATATGTATTCATGTAACTACGTACGTGTATGTATGTATGTATTTTATGCATGTATATATATATATATACGTGTGTGTTAACGTGCGTTAATATGTTTATTTATTCGCATATGCTACGCTTCATATTGGTTTGCAGTCGTCGATATATTAGGGAAGGATATACAGGCCTGTATGTGTTTCATACTTTTGTAAACTCATTTGTTATGAAATCAATTACTGTCAGCCAATATTCTCCAAGAATGCAAGGAACATTTGTCTAGAATTACGATTTATTGAGGACAATAATAACAATTATTTATCATATGTTAAATAATATTATATACCTAATAACTTTATAATAAGATGTGTGTTATAATAACAATGAATTATATCTGTAATTATGTCAGTGTTAATTATATCAATTATTACAATGATGTATATCAATATTTTTTTAAACGAATGTTTACCGTTATTTCTATGTTTCAAATGCTTGAAAACTTCTAAAAATACGAATACTATTAATTACAATTCAAAGATATATATCGAGATATATATTCAAATTACTTCATGAAATACCGAATGTAAAACAAAATGATCTAATGAAATTTCTGAAAAAGAAGAAAATCAATGAAAAGAACAAAACCTTGAGGTTTTAATCGAATATCAATCCGAATAAAATTTAGCACTTACGAGAATATTTTAATTGCACGTTTTTATATTGACTATACTGTCATGGGTTCCTACATTGTTTTTCTATTTCATCAATTTAAAATTGTTTTTATACATTCAGTAATTTATGATCTTAAGGCCTGGAAAAACGCTCTGTGACATAAGTAATGATTGTGGAATAATCTCATATTTAGACATGATTGTAGTAGCAGAATGTATAAGAATATTAATAGGAAAAAACAAGAATAGTAGTAAAACTTCTGACCTAGTGGTAAAAAAACCCAGCATGAGAATATTCCCAGGTGATAGCTTAGCACCTTTGAATTTCGCGATATATATGATAATATGTTATTACTACTACGAAGTGATATCTTGTTAAGCATTGAATCAAGTCACTTCTTATTTGGGTTCCGACACACACATTAAATGTATATACGACTTGCCGCATAAAATTACATTGGGAACAAAAGGAAGTATTGACACCGTTTGCTATTTTTACTTGTATTTTGGTTATAGACAAAGAAATTTCTATATCCCTTGGGGGCCATCATAGACATGGGCATTTATTCCTTTGTAGTAGAACTGGAAATTCTACAGATTGATACGTACATGGAAATCGTAGAACGGAAGATAATTCCGGAGAGTCGCAATTCCAGAGACGAATGATTGCTAACATCTCTAGCAGGGCGCATAGTGGGGCATTATAAACATGAGAGTACGTGTATAGAAATGGTAGTTCCGAGGTTGCTAGTTCAGACCGAAGGGACAGTTAGAATACAAGTAGTTGCACTGAAAGTATAAATCGTTTCACAATAGTATTAGGAAGCAAATGTTTTCTTATCAGCTTACGTGACCATCGCTGTAAGTTTGGGTGTGTATTACACATGTAAGGGAACATAAGAAAAACCAACGGCAATTATATAACATTATTCAATTAAGAGGAAATAAAACAAATAGAAAGAGTGCAGCAAGTGTATTAGTAAGTTTGATTTGGACAGGATACCTGAATAATAGGGATTATGCCTAAGTTCACTCTATAAATTATTATATTATAATTAAACCGGCGCCGTACCGAACGAAAACGTGGTATAATTGATATGAACATTGGAATCCTCACTGAAATAAAAGTTGTTACATCTGCCATATATCTTTCGCTGTGAAGTGAAGGATTACTTAAATAGATTATACAACGTGAGATAAACTGAATAGCTATATTTATAAGTTAATATATATAAAAATATTATATCACAGAACATTTCTGATTAACGTTAAGACGCACGGTACTAAATAAGGGATGATATTAATTATTTTTAAATAATGTTTTAGAAAGAAAACATCATTTAATCCTGTTTTATGAGAAATGCTATGAATTCTCTGTAAAGAAATATTGAAATTAAGAATGAAAAAGGTGTAGCACCTGCAGCTTTTCAAGGGGATTTATTGAGAAACAGTGGCGGGGAGCGGAAATTTCAGAGTCGGAATAGAAACTTATTAAGGAAATAAATAAAGCGTTTATCACAATGATTGCTAAGAAGAAAAAGAACGTCATACACTAATACTGTTATTGAAACACTGAAATGGCGAAATAAAATATGCTGGAAATTAACCATGTAATATTTTTTGTAACCACCATCATTGGTTTTAAATATTGCGATTCCTGTCCTGAATAAACAGTAAGGAATTTGTGAGAAAATACACAAAGCAGTACATTTGAAACTTAGATTCAGTAAAATTATCGTACAAGGGACGCATGATAAAAGCAATTGACGATGCACATTAGTATGTCTAGTTAAAACTATGGAGATATTAAAGTTTAAATATCGAATGAACTAGCATGTTGTCAGGCCCATTTTCGAAAATATAAAGTGAATCGCATATATGAGTGTTTAGGATCGAACCGGTCCATGCGATGGAATATGAGACTAAATACAAATATTTTGAGCAGTGGACAATGCTATAAAATGATGTGTGTGTGTATATATATATATATATATATATATATATATATATATATATATATATATATATATATATATATGTTCATATGTATGTATACATATATATATATATATATATATATATATATATGCATGTGTGTGTCTGGGTATGTATGTATATATATATATATATAGTTATACATATATATATATATATATATATACATATATACATATATATGAATACATATATATACATATATATATATATAAACATATATATATATATATATATATATATATATATATATATATATATATATATATATATATATATATATATACATACATACATATATAACGAGTTATAAAAAGACTAAATTTTATTCCAGTAATAGTAAATTTTATATTATTCTCTCTAATCGGTGAGAGAACAATGAACTGAATTACTGTCCCCGAGATACTACACTAATATAATTGGCAAATATTTGACGTGTTTTAATATTCAAGAAAATTATATAGACATT
>OZ024747.1:39310294-39320294 GCA_964016885.1 Eledone cirrhosa | reverse complement strand
TCGGAAGTCTTTAGAGCCACAGGTACACTCTGACGCCTGGACAGCGAGTGTGGAGGCATTGATTTCTCCATCGGGGACAATTGCTTTTCTCCTCCCTTGAACATCCCTGGTGGCTGCTCTTCAGCCATCTCGGTAATTATTGTCGGAATATTTGGAAAGCGCATGTCTTTGGTTTCTGATATTTCAGACTTCTCAGATTTTTCTGACTTCTCTTCCTCTTGCGGTGTATTTGGTACGAGATTCGCATCCATAGACCTCGTCGCGTGTCTGACTACTTGCGAGCAAACCTCCTTTGTTTCAATGGGAATTACCGACTCCTTCGACTCAAGTGAGGTAGACTGCGTCTGCTTCATGTGCTCCCTCGCACTATCCAACTTCACGTCGTGGTCTATGGGATGGGACTCGAGCAGAATTCTTTGATTTCGCCAACGGATACTTTGCAATATGCCAATAGTTGTGATCTCAATATGGTATGTTATTTTACGGTCGCCCGCAGTAACTTCAATAATGGATACGTTACAATCAGCAAATACATCACTGAGGTCTGTAATCATAACTATTCCTTGAATTTCCATATCTTTCTTTCGACGTATGGTTACCGGAGCTTCCCCCGATGGCATTCGAAGTGTGGAGCGTACTTCAAAATCTGCAACCATTTCGTCTTCTGTTAACATAATTTTTGCCTCTGTTAGATAGTTTGGTTCAACAACAACGTCACTATCTGTCTCCCAGATATAAGTCTCTTCAATTGTTTCGCCAGGAGGTCTGGTTACAGTCAGCTGACCGCTTAAACCAGCGCTAACACCGCAATCAGAATATTTTTCTGGAAGCTGAAGTTTCAGATAGAGATTGGTGCAACAACCAACCATATAACCACGTTGACATGTAATTGTGGTCGTTGCTTTCGTATGTCTTTGTGTCTTCAACTTATACGATTGCTCTTTCTGTGTGTTGTTTCTAAAGTTGGTCGAAAAAAGAACCACCTGTTTCTGCTCTCGAAGGCCGCTGGCCAGCTTCGAACGGGGAGTGAATTTGACCGTACGATGATAAATTTCGAAGAAACTCCATGGTATGTCAATGATGAAATCGCTCCGGCGGACAAAGATACCTTGGATGCAACACACATCCCGGGTGAACTCTTTCCAGACATAGTCCTGAATAAGTTTCTGGATGTCAATGACAGGGCCATAGTCGACCGCCGGGTCAGATCGTTTCCTTCTTGGACATAGCATGCCTATTTTCATTGACTCAACTAAGGAAGAGACTGTGAAATGATACTTAATCGGAAGCAACACAATGGCGGTTCACGAGTGAGGTCATGCGACTTTCAGATACTTATAACGATTTACCACTGAGCCATAATCAGCACCTGCAATATACAAGAAAAGTAGAAAAAAGAATATGAATTAAAATCAATAATATAATTTATGAAGATCTTAGAATATATTAATAATTGTACAATCAAATGATATTAACACATTTAACGTAATATAAATCGTTCGAAAATACGAATTTCAATTTAATTTAGAAACATATATTTATAGTGTGTTCCAATGCATATATGCATACATATAAATATGAATACATATATACATACATACACATATAAATACATCCATACATCCATACATACATACATCCATACATACAAGCATACATACATAAATGCATACATCCATACATACATCCACATATACATCCATACGTACATACATACATGAATGCATACATCCATACATACATCCATACATCCATCCATCCATACATACATACGTACATACATACGTACATACATACATACATACATATGCAGGCCTAAACAATTTCAGAAGTGATTTGTAGATACAGGATTTAAAACTATAAACCCAAAACTATACTAGCGGAAACACCTCACAGATGCAGTTGAAAAAAATATAATATAAATCTACAGTGTATAGACGGTAAATACTGAATAGTTTATTTGCCACAGATCCCTTGTTAATCTATCGTAGCTTCAATATGAAATGCTCAACCACTGTTAAAGGCACACCACCAAAGATTAAGATGAGAGCTACTGGAGACCTGTATGATGTCTTCTATGTATTACTAAAAGAACTGGAACAGGACTACTGAGCGTATGTACATCAAAAGCAATATGAGGTAGACGGTACAATACTGGAAACAACACTACAGAAAATGTCAAACAGGAAATCCCCAGCCCCAGACCTCAAAATGATTCTGGCTAAAGAATTTCACCTATCTTCGGCGAGATGCCTGGAGAATGTATCAAAGGCTCACAAGAACTGCCCCATTGGTTATCAACTACTCGTCTCATACTACAAAATAGCAGAACCACGCCAGCGAAAAATTAGGCGCAGCAGCCTGCCAGCAGATAATGTATAAATTGTAAAGTGAATGCCTCAAACTCTCCTTGCAGAGTCATTGTGCCACCAACTATATAAAACCTGAGCTAACTTAGATAACAAAGGTGGTGTGGAGTTGTATAGAGCAGTTATTTATTAACACAAGGATTCAGGAAAACAAAACAGAGACGAATTGCAACAACTTGACTGTGGCATGAAAAGCCTTCCAGAAGTCTTTTGGTAGCATACGACGAGGGTGAATTATCAAAGCTTTACAGTTAGCCAAAATCACACAACCATTATTAGCTACTATCGAACGCCTGACTAAGACTTGGTCCACACTTTTCTCCTTACAATTGACAAGGAAAAATTGATTCTGTAAGAATTCACTATCAAAACTGCATCTTTCAGCGTAGTTCATTAAATTAACTATCGTACTTTCTCACCAAAAATTGCCATAGAAATGGATCCAAAATGATCTCCTATCTTTTACTTGTTCATGACCTGAAATTGTATCGGCCAAATATCAACCACAAAAACAATAACAATTGGACCCCATTATCCAGTCCGCTGCAGTCATTTACATAGAATTGGATGAGTCCAAATGTTCATTTCCGACAAGAAAACGTGGAAATGTTATACCATCCTCTGAAAACACAAAAATGAATGGCTTGATTACTCAACCTCTATACTCAAGTGACAATTATAGGATAAGAATATCAGCTATAATGGACTCATACTTAACGAAAGGACCAAGGATGAATACCTCAGGAGGGTAAAGGGAATATGTTCATCAGAGATCTTAGCGTACAACAATCGAATCACTCATAATACTTTTGCTCGGCTCATCCTAGCGCACCATTTGGCCTGATGAATTGATCATTGCAATAACTGAGCGAGATGGAAGTACGGACTCTCAAGGTGCTCAGTTTTATTGGAAACATTAACATCAATATTCATGCGAATAGGCTATATTTCTAACGTAAGCAGTTGCATAATATTCCAAGTTAACATCAGTGGAGACCGGGATAATAACACTGAGGCAACAAGTTTAACAGAAAGAAAACGCCAGTAGCCATCTTGCACAGGTTCATGAGCACAAATAAATATAATAATATGGTTCGGATAACTACTGATCTAGAAGAGTGGCATGAAATAAAAGATGATAAAAATCTCTCCAAGTATCATTGGAATACTTACTCAATGTTTCAACAGATATAACAAATGAGAGGGTTTTACAATGAGACTTGAGGCGACCAACACAGACTATAGGATAAAGAAACTATACTAAAAGCCTGACATAGAGTTCCGACATGATCATAACAACCCACAATACATGATACCTTCATGCAAAACAGAAATATGAAGTCCACACCACATACCTCCTAAACAATAAAGGTAGGTGATCAGTTGATCACCAGGTAGAAGGAGCAACGTGAAATAAAGTGTCTTGCTCAAGGACATAACGCATCGCCTGGTCCAGGAATCGAACTAACAACATTACGATTGCGAATCCTATTCTCTCACCACTCAGCCACACGCCTTCACTTCAATATATATATATGTACATATATATATATATATATATATATATATATATATATATATGTACATATATATATATATATATATATATATATATATATATATACATATGTATATATATATATATATATATATATATATATATATATATATATATATATATATATATATATATATATATATATATATATATATATATATATATATATGATGATAATCATCATCATATATACATATATATATATATGATGATGATTATCGCTAAATACTGATGTTGATTAGATTATCAATATTAGTATTATTGGGGCACCCACTGATGAATTGTAGGAGCCCACTTGAATATATATCTATTGATGGTATACAAGCTCCTACATAAATTGGTATAATTTCACCCAAATTGTAGGAATCCTATAATGAAACGAGACGTCCGTCTGGGAAGAGATATATTCGATGTGTCTCATATGAAATAATAGAGCCAATTTTCCACGCAATACTTTTAGTTAGCACCCCGAACGCTTAATTAGGAATATAATCACTTATTTCCTAATGTTTGTTGAGTGAGTTGGAATTTGGCCGGAGTATCGCTGAAAAGCTTTCTCCGATATTGTATTTATTATATATATATATATATATATTATACTTGGGGAGGGTCATATTTGTGTAATATTGCCAGAATTAATACCAGAATACACTCACTGTTTGGTTGGTTTTCGCTTCTCGCTGTCTTTTATATCTGCGATCTAACTTAATCGGTCCTCAATGTTGCCATTGACTGACCGACGGTCAAAAATAATACAGATACAATATAGACACAAACACATATATGTATAGTTTACATAATTTACATCAATCTTTCGTTGCACATCTGCAACATCGTCAGTGGTGTTATATTTTTTCCTCCTGTTGTGTTGTATGTCTACGCCATTTTTTATTCAGTCTGTCTATATATTTATTTATTTATTTGCTTGTTTGTTTATTTTATTTTGTCTTCTTTGCGCATGCGTTTGCGTGTGTGTATAGTGTTGCGTTTGCTGTGTGACTAGTGTGTATGGTGTTGTGTCTGCTGGGTGACTAGTGTGTGTTTATGTGCTTGTTGTTATTGTGCTTGTGTATGTATTTATTTATCTTATTTTATTTTATTTTATTTACTTATTTATACTTCTCTTAGGTCAGTGTTGTTTGTTTGGGTGTTGTTGTTGTTCCACTCATTCTTTCTGTTTAGCTTTGGTCTTCTAATTTCTATTTCACTGGCCTCTCTGATTTGCCTATCTGCTGGGTCATTCCTATGTTTAGATATTATTCTAATTTCTATGTTGTCTATGTTACCGTCATGTTGTTGTCTAGCATGTTCGTATAGTACTGACCCGTTTTTTCGTCCTTTTAGTTCCCCCCAGTGTTGGTCTATCCTTTCACCTATGCTAAGAGCTGTTTCGCCTATGTATGTTGTTGTCATGTTTCTGCAAGTACCCTCTGTACATCTTATGCTATAGACTACGTTTCTAGTTTTACAGTTTATCCGGGGGTTCACCTTACATATGATACATTTCCTATTGGTACATTGGGTTTTCTTAAAAGGGTAGGTTTTGCTGATCAGGGATTTTATGGTGGTTCCTGGCTTTTCTACCACCTTTATTTTTAAGTGGGTCTTTCTCAGGGCCTTTCTACACTGGTTAGCTAATTTCCCTCCAGGGGTGGCGTCCACAAACATGACACTCTGATATCTCTGGTTGTCGTACCATGATGTGGCCTTCCCTATCTTATGTCTAGCCCTATCTAAGCTATTCCATGATTTGCTCCTGTATAATGGGCAAATTCCTTTCAAGTCCAGTTCTATGAGGGTCTTATACTTTTCCATGGCTCCTTCGTATACTCTGACTCTGTCTCTTTGGTTGTAGCCAGAGAACTGCATGCGGTTGATGAAGTGTTGGATGTGTCTTTCCATTTCTGTTGGGTCGCACATGCTGGACACATTCTTCATCACTCGTAACAAATCTGCGATCAGAATATTAAACTTAGCACTACTGGACATTGCTGAGTTTTTGAGTATCATGGGTTTAGCATAGTGTGAGTTGAGAATTTGGGCTCTCTCGTCTATAGTATTAATCCAGAGTTCTGTGTCTAATACAGGTAGTCTATTGTTAGGGTGTTTGGAAGGGAATTCGATAGTTACAGTTATACTCTGGTGTATGGAATTAGCTATCTGCTGGATGCTTTCTATCGTGCTACGTTCTAATTCAAACTTGTTAGTGCTCTCTAGTGGGGGTGTTCTTATAACTATATTGATATCGTCTACATAACGAGAGTACATGATGAGGTCTATGGAGCTTTCATTAAGGAGATCTTTAAGTCTCCTTTCCCACCATACCATGAAAAGGTTGGCAACATCACCAGCTATGCTGACGCCGATGGCTGCTCCCTCATTTTGGGTGTAGATTTTCTCATTGAACTTAAATATGTGGCCCTTTAGGGTAGTTTTGATACTAGCCCCTATTGCATGTGCGACCATTTTTCTTACCTGATCATTGTTTTGGGGGGTCCGTATAGCTTTGGTCCACCCAATCCACCTTCCCATGGGAGTCTTTTTAGCCATTGAGGTTATGGTGAGGGGTCTACCTCTTATAGATCTACTAGGGCAGAAACATCTAAGGTCATGGCTGTCTAGGTAGTCAGTGTCGTAGGTAAGTCTAAGTAGGAGGCCCAGTTCGTCTGTGTCGACGTCGCAGAACTACACCTCACTCTCGATGATCATCTCCACACATCTTTTCACAGCAAAATCAATGTTAATGGATGGGTACAGTGACACCACATCCATGCTGCCTATTATGCAGTTGGATAGGCTCCTGTTTTTGTTGCACTCACTGATTCTGCTGAGGAGGTCCTCTGTACTTTCACATACATCTGGGGACATCTTGATTATGGGGCGTATAACCATTCCTCTCGATGGTTATACACAGGACCTTCGCTGCGAAGATGCCTCTCCAACAAACCCGACGAGTCAGATGGGACGTGTTCCCTCAGCAACTGCCCGATACGGGGGGCAGATTGCCTACGCACCTATGTCGTATATAAGATTCAATGCGATAAATGTAACAAGTTTTACATAGGTAGCACCATCCGACCCCTACATGTTCGTATCAAGGAACATATCAACACCAACGCATCTTCCTTCCGTAAACACATCCTTAAATGCGGAAACCCACAGGGTAGACCCTTGGTCACAGTCCTAGCGACTGAACGCAGCACCGGATCCTTAAGGATAAAGGAAGCACTTGTTATTAAGAACCTCAGACCCCCACTTAACAACCGGGCTGAGAGAAATGAGCTGACATGGCTAACTTAACCATAGTGACCATTCACAGCCTACGGCCTGCTATCTTCACACACACGCACGTATATGCATACCCATACGCATACACACACACATCTATATTTATACACGTACACATGTTTTTACAACCTACCACCTTTCACACCCTTTGATTTCCAGCTTCTACAGCCCACTATCTTTCACACACACACGCACCCACACATATACACACACAGTTACACACACATGTATACCCATACGCTTACACACACACATCTATATTTATACACGCACACATGTTTTACAACCTACCACCTTTCACACCCTTTGATTTCCAGCTTCTACAGCCCACTATCTTTCACACACACACACACTCACACATATACACACTTACACTTATACACACACAGTTACACACACATATATATTTACACACACATATTTTACGGCTTTCACACGCTAGCGCACCCTCTTGATTTAACCCATTTGGTCAGTAGCTTTTGCCACAGCCTATCACGCGCACGCGCATTCTTTCCCTCGTTTAAATTTTAAATAATTTTTCTCCCCATAACGGCATTCCTGTCTTAACGACATCACAACTTTCTCCGCTTGGCCTGTTCCCCCCCTTTTGGAACTTTCCCCCGTTGATGGGCGTGAGCCCGAAATATTGGGATTAAATCTCCACTACGGTAACCCTTCTACCTTTGTTTTGTTTTCATCTTTGTCTCTCTCAATTTTCACTTTCTCCTGTTTCTCTTATCTATCATTCACTTCCTACCTCGAGATTTCCCTCTGCATTTTTGTGGCTTTCTCAACTACGTATTTTACACATTTCACAATGCTTCAAGCAAACTTAAACACCCTCTTATATATATATATATATATATATATATATATATATATATATATATATATATATATATATATATATATATATCGTATTTCTAAAGAAACAGTGTATGTTTACAGGAAACATTTAGGAAGCCGTCGTAGATATGCAAACACCGGGGCTAACGTCCTCTGGTAGTGTCCAGCAGAAGCAAGGGGAAAAGCGTCTATGAATTTCAGGCTCGAATGGCCTTCATCAGGACGGTTCCTCCCAACGCTTGCAACTTTTGGACTTGAGAACAGTCGAGAATATATAGTTTTCTCGTCTGTGTAAATGAGGTGATTCATCTCATTTACATACGAAGCATAAGTTGGCGAAACTCCTGTAAACATACCGTGTTTCTTTAGAAATACGAAATTTATGTATATATATATATATTGGAAATTGTGTGAGATCCTTGGTACAGTTAGGTATATTTGAAAAAAAAAGGAAAAGTATGACTTCACTTGTATTGTTAAAAAACTTTTTATTTAATTTTATAACATTATAATACGACGAGTTGGTAGATCTAGTTATATATATATATATATATATATATATTATATATATATATATATATATATATATATATATATATATATATATATATATATATATATATATGTGTGTGTGTGTGTGTATGTGTGTGTGTCTGTGTGTGTATGTGTGCGTGTGGGGGTGTATTTTTGTGTGTATGTGTGTGTGCGCGCGTGTGGGTGGGTGTGTGTGTAAGTATGCATGAATATATCCACTCGAAACAAGACGCAAGCATAGTGACATCAAACACATGCCATCCGCTAACTGTCAAGCAAATATTTTCCATACACCTGAAATACACCCTGAATTATAATACTAAATTGATACCACACAAAGTATACTTTATGAATTTAATAATATCCAACAGAAATGTACCCACAACACTCTCATTATAAAGAAACAACGAAAGTACTAATCATTAGTTGAGTGGGGTGTGAACCTTATTAAACTGCTATCATATTATGTAGTTTATATATACTTTTACAAGCAATTGTGATTTTAATGTTTCCTTATCATGAACATATAGAATACTTCTATTGGCAGAAATATATTCATAATTTTTGTGAAAACTATTTTAGGTTTATTGAATGAAATAAAATATGTTCTATCTATTTGAGCATTTTATATTCACTCTTATGGTTTCGCTATTATGCATAGCTATAACATGATCTTGGTAAAAGTAAAATTAAATTGTTTTATTTGCAGTATAAATCCTGGCACTGAGTACCTCATACGATTAAGAATATTAAATATTGTTCATCATGTACGTCCTACACTAATCGATGGAGTGTTCTATGGTAGTTATTAAAAATATATGTATGCTAAAACAATGTCACTTCGATGTAAAACATCGGCAAGTTAAAAATCATGTACTATTTAGATGTCAACACACAGATCCATGTAAGGGAACTCATAAGACAGAACTGACAAGAAAAAAAAAATAGTAAACATTCATTCTACTTGATGTTGCCATACAATGTATATTTTATGAAAATTATTTGGTGTAGTAACTTGTGTTCTGGGGATCTTGTTACTCCCTCACCAAATGCAAGAATCAATGTCTCATCGATCACTGAAGAAACTCTGTACCTGTTACTGCCTCGTTCAACGAGACACCAAAGTTACTACACTCCACAGCCAATATGGGCGACGAGAAACTTATAGTGTAGTAGGAGAATAAGTGAGTGTGATGCAGTGACTCCAGGCCAGATATCCCCGACATATTTGTAAATATAACGGAAAATATCTATTAGGTCGTAGTAGGAAAACATTATTATATTATTATATTATATTAAGGTTAACTTTGCCTTCCATCCTTACGGGGTTGATAAAATAAAGTACCAGTAATACACTGGGTAATTGCTGGCCTTGTGCCAAAAAGTAGAAACAATTATTATATTA
>OZ024747.1:39285294-39305294 GCA_964016885.1 Eledone cirrhosa | reverse complement strand
CCAACTCCGAACACATAGGAGCCACACCAACGAGTTTTAAAGACCGTTGGTATAACCATGACCATTCCTTCAATAAGGAGGCCAAAAGGAAAAGTATGGCTCTCTCCGACCTGATCTGGAGGCTTAAGGTGGAAAGGACCCCGTACTCTCTGGCCTGGTCCATAATCAGGAAAGTACCACCCGATAAAGGGGGATCTGGCATATGCAAACTATGGCTGAACGAGACCCTCGAGATACTAAGAGGTGGAAGCCGCCTGATAAACCTCAGAACCGACTTCTTCGGGACATGCAGACACCTCAGGGCCGGGACCTTCCTCAAGATATATGGACAGTAGCAACACAATAAGATGTGAACTCCCCTCAAGCTATAGGGACTTCTCCAGAACATGTAGACACCTCTCGGACATACCTCCCTCAAGCTATATGGGCAGTAACAACACCATAGGTTGGGAACTCCCCTCAAGCCATAGAGACCAACCCAGGCTGAGTAGACACCATGATATCCTAGAGAGTGATTCTGACACATCCTTTATAATTTGGCCAACATCTTTATAACACCCACACATTTTATTTTACTTGATTTTTCATTTTTCATTTGTTATTTGTTTTCTGTGTTCTTCACTTTATCGCCTTATATTTATATTTAAGTTGAGATTGGTTATAACACACACATATTTTATTTGATTATCCCATTTCGTTTTATTCTTTTACCATCTTGTTCCTCCTACCACTTAATCCAACAACTTTCTGACCTTGAGATTGGTTATACCACACACACATTTTATTTTATTTGAATCTTCATTTTTATTTTTCACTTTTCATTTTCATTTTTCATTTTTCATTTTCATTTTTCATCAATTTTTCATTACTTTTTCATTGATTCTCTATTTATTATTTATTTTCTGTTTTCTTCATTTAATTGCCTTCTATTTCTTCATATACATGGCAGAACACACACACACAACACCACCACCGCCACGTGAGATGGTGGCAGGAGGGATAAAGAAACACACACACAGATACTTCTAAATGTCAGCAGCAGCAAGACATAGGCTCACCACAACACCAACAACACTAACAAAATAAGGGTAGAGGTCAGATGTACTTAACAATAGCAAATACTAACACTACAGGGAGCCTCACCCCAGAAAGAATTTCTATAGACTTTTGACTGAGGAATGCTCTCAAAACTGACCAATGGGAAGAGTGACCTTACAAATCTTTATAACATTGAAATGGGTATAACACACACATATTTTATTTGATTATTTTATTTTATTTTGTTCCTTTACCATCTTATTCCTTCTACCACTTTATCATTTTTTTGAGCTGACTCCAACAACAACATCACTACCAACATAAGAGTAGAGGTCAGATGCACCTAACAATAACAAGAACAACCACTACAAATTACCTTGCCTAAGAACGAATTTCTATAGACTTTAGACTGATGAATGTTCTAACAACTGACCAATGAGAAGAGAAGAGGTCTTTTGACGCTGAAATTCGTTTGTTTAAATTCATATGATTCCAGTTCCTCAGTGAAATAACAACCCCACCAGGAACTGGGCATATCAGAGTATTGACAAAGTTAAACACCTCAATAACATGTGTACTCGTCTCTACCACACAAATTCGGACTGCCTGAAGAGGTCACCGCCAAAGATGGCTGTTACCGAAATATATATAGCAGTAATAAACGAAGCCAAATTTTAAACATTTGAAATTGAAATGATTTAATTCATTTTATTTTATATATATATATATATATATATATATATATATATATATATATATATATATATATATATATATATATATATATATATATATATTTATATATATATACATATATATATATTGCCACACCAGAGTTCCGACGTGCCATGATTCCAGAGACGGGCTAGATCAATACCGATCTTACCTTGAGCTGATCAATAGTAGCGAAACGCGTCACTACTCAATAAACGTAATGACGACATAACAAATTGTCCTTTTATTTTTATAATTACACTCTGCTTAATTCTACACCTCTTTACAGATAGGAAACTACGCATCAAATGCTCACTCGGGTGAACCTAAAGTGACTGCACTTTACACTCCCTATATATATATATATATATATATATATGTGTGTGTGTGTGTGTGTGATTGGCTAGTTAAATTCTTTACTTGGCACTAATTCCTCTGTCTTATTTTAGTTCAGATGTCTTGTGTTTTAGTCTGCGATAAGTTCTTTCCCGTTTTAGAGGCAGTGTGTAAAATTAGCTAGGATTACTTGATTCCATATCCTGAGGCAATGGCTAACACACACTGTATGGAACTATCGTAAGACCTGGGCTTTTTTGCTGGTGAGTGGCGAATCCGTGGCGCCGAATCCGTGGCGCCCATGCTGACGTCGAAGGGTGAGTCGGGAGCTCTTTTTATCCATTTAGAGTCGTCAAAGAGTAAGACTGTCTTCCTGGCGTGGAGGATGATTTTTCTTTCCTGGTCGGTGATGGGCACAAGTGTTTCGGCGAAGTCCAAGGCGGCAGTAAGTAGCGGTAAGGTGATTGAAGCATAGTAGCTCTCTATGTCGAACTGTATGAATTTAGTTTCTCGTTTATCCTCCATATTGCTGAACCCGGAGATTACTTCCAGGGTGTTGATCCATAGGCTAAGTCGGGTGTGTTGCTTGACTTTTGGTATCACGCGGTCTAGGATTTTTTTGCTGATTCTCCCTATGTCGGACTTCGTTGGGTTAATAAGCCTGATAGAGGGTTTACGGTCAAAATCGGATTTATGGTCCTTCAGTGTGAAGTATGGTGTCCGTGGGTCTAGAGGTTCCGTGCGGTCGGCGACCCCGAGGCTGGAGGTGATTTGTTGTCCATCTCGATTTATGTCCTCGATGCAAGAGTGGTTGGCCTTTTTATAGGTGGAGTTTAGGCTGCTCCTGATCAGTGTGTGGTATCTGTCAGGGTTGACAAAGTATAGGTTCCCAGTTTTATCCGAATGCACCATGATGTCATTTGTGTTATCATACTCTGTTAAGTTGCTACGGAGTTTTTGTAGGAATCGGTTGTGTCTGGGTTTAAATTTAATGTTCTTGACCAGTTGGAAGAGGTCATTCTCGAAGGGTGCGAGCAAGGGGTTCAGGGGCGGAGATTTGTAGGTAATAAATCCGAATCTCTCCTTGGTGCCGAAGTCTTGGTTGTCGCAATATCTGTCATATAAAAAAGTTCTCCATCTAAGTCTTTTCGCAAATAGATCGATTTTTTGCATGAGCATCCGAAGGTAAAGTTTTTTCGGTGGGATTGGGATGTTCTTGGTAGAGAAGTCAATGTTGTGTTTTCGCATGGTGCGGGTGAAATGAATTGAGCTTAGCGGAAAAGTCTGGATACGGCGTGGTAGGGTCGGAAAGTGCTCTACTACGGGAGTAGGAGCTAGATAACGAAGGAAATGTGGTAAGGAACCAGGTGGACCATAACGCACCAAAGTACTCAATACTTGAGGTAGTAGAGTGGGTAATAGGAACCAGTAAGACCCCGACAGCTGAGCTCAAGCCGTTTCGACGGCTAATTCTGGACTAAATGAAAATTTATCCTGGTATTTAAATAGCCGATCTTCTCAAGGGGTAATTCCATATATGGTCAAAGTGATTGTCCAAAATTAGTAGTAATTCTGTGGTTGCAAATTAGTAGGGGAGATGGTGGCTAAACCTGCCAGTAGGAGAAAGAGGGGAGGGGGTGGAGTAGACCCAATCAAGCGTTGGTAGTGCCAGCTACAGCTGGGCATGAGGTCAAAGAAGATACAGGGGAGGGGGAGGGGGAGGAAGTCGGAACGGTAGGTAGAACAATGGGGGGTAGAAATATATAGGAAAGAAAAAATACTGAAGGTGAAGAAAAGCAAATAAGTGTAAAGAAAAAAGTAAAGTAAATTAAATTCTACGACCTAGGTCTCTAGCTATTGTTAGGCCAGAATAAATAAATAAATAAAGAAAGAAAGAAGTAAAGAAAGAAATAAAGAAATAACGAAATAAGTAAATTAGCGGAACCAGCAGGAGACACCGCCGCTCACGCAATGTAACATGGTTCAATCCTCCCCACAACGCAGAGGTGACAACTCCCATCGGGAAACTATTCTTTTGGCTCATTGAAAAACACTTCCCATTACAACACCGCTACCACAACATAATTAACAAAAATACCATCAAACTCTCTTACAGCACTACACCAAACTTCGCACAAAACATCGTCTCCTCTAACAACAAAAAACTCAACCCCGATGGCAGAAATAACCTAAATAGCAGTGGAGAACCGACCAGGAGGTGTAACTGCCCGGATATATCTATTTGCCCACTCGACAATAGATGCAGAGACCGTAATGTGATCTACCAGTGCAACGTGAGGACGGATACCTCCAACAAAGCCTATATAGGACTTACCGCATGTGACTTCAAGACCCAGCTATACCAACATAGACATACCTTCTGAAACCCGGCCCGGCGTCACGCCACTACACTTTCGGGCCGCATATGGGACCTCAAGGACAACAACATCACCTATGATCTCACTTGGAGATTACTGTCCAGAGCCAATTCTTACACGGGAGGACGCCGTCCGTGCAATTTATACTCGGGGGAAACTTTACAAATGCTGTTTTCGACGGACCAACTCCTAAACAAGAAAGATGAACTGGTTACTGCATGTAAACATAGATTGCGTAGGACTTACCTCGCCCTCAAACCCCATAATGACCCGGGGGGGGGGGTAGACTAGGGCTATCACACCCCACTTGCCGATTTTGCAATGGGTAACCCCTGCTTGCCAAGGGAGACGTAAGATCTTCTTTGTATTCTTTTATCGCTTCCTTTATTTCCTTCCCCCCTCTCTCCTTAGTCCTTCTACCCCAGCTCTTCTCCTTTGTCGGCGTCTTTTCTCGCCCACCCGAGGCTGCCCTTTGGCCCCTTGTAGCCTTAGTACCCCCACCGCCTCCCCTAGTCTATGATAGATTTGGCGGACTCCGCCCTTTATAGCAGTTGGTTTAGACCCCGGATACTTGTCCCCTTTTTCCGACCGCTCCCACTATTCTCTGTGCCCTCTATATTTCTTAGTGGCACTTATGCCTTATTTTTTCGTTTCAGTATTTCTTTCTTCGCTTTTCTTTTGGGCGGGGTGGATTCTGAATTTATTTTTCCGTATTCTACCTTTACTTCGTACGAACTTTCATGTAGCTTGTTTTAGATCTTTTAGAGTTAGCATTAGTATATATTTTTCTCGGGACTCAGAATTATTATCTCGTACAAGTTCACTTTGCTGCACTGGGTGGTTGCTGGCATTGTGCCCGGGATGGAAACCTTTATTGTTTATTTCGTGGTAGTCTCTTTAGTAGTTTGGCCCCTTTTGTTGACCCGTCACCGTATCATTTACGTACTTATACCTCTTAAAAGTGTCCTTGCCTAATCCGTCCCACCTAGTTCTTTTACTTATTTCGTTATTTCTTTATTTCTTTCTTTACTTCTTTCTTTCTTTCTTTATTTATTTATTCTGGCCTAACAATAGCTAGAGACCTAGGTCGTAGAATTTAATTTACTTTACTTTTTTCTTTACACTTATTTGCTTTTCTTCACCTTCAGTATTTTTTCTTTCCTATATATTTCTACCCCCCATTGTTCTACCTACCGTTCCGACTTCCTCCCCCTCCCCCTCCCCTGTATCTTCTTTGACCTCATGCCCAGCTGTAGCTGGCACTACCAACGCTTGATTGGGTCTACTCCACCCCTCCCCTCTTTCTCCTACTGGCAGGTTTAGCCACCATCTCCCCTACTAATTTTCAACCACAGAATTACTACTAATTTTGGACAATCACTTTGACCATATATGGAATTACCCCTTGAGAAGATCGGCTATTTAAATACCAGGATAAATGTTCATTTAGTCCAGAATTAGCCGTCGAAACGGCTTGAGCTCAGCTGTCGGGGTCTTACTGGTTCCCATTACCCACTCTACTACCTCAAGTATTGAGTACTTTGGTGCGTTATGGTCCACCTGGTTCCTTACCACATTTACTTCGTTATATATATATATATATATATATATAGACGTTGGCCGGAGGCAGTTGAATTAATACCAGCGATCTTCGTTCATTTATATATAGTATGTGATATATATATATATATCATATACTATATAAAATGAACGAAGATCGCGGGTATTAATTCAACTGTCTCCGGCCAACCTCTCTCTCTCTATATATATATATTGGTAAACGGAATAGAAAATGCTGACAAATTGTTCACAGTGAAAAATAGTTTAATTAGGAATAAGTGAGAATTAGTAATTATATTTGTTAGTATTCAGTTTTGGTTTTTACCGGTTGCGCATTTCTAATGCTTTTCAAAAATAATTTTGAGATAGAGCGTCCGTGATGTTTGCTCTGATCTGATTAGTTTTGGGAATTCTACCTGTTTTTATGTTAAAAAAGTGGCTCCAGCGGTATTAAAATACGTTTTGCGCCAATTCGTGTTGCAAAAATTCCTGTGGTCAAAACAATTTTGATTGGTCGGTAGAGGTCATGTGAATGTAAAAAATTGATTTTGCGCCAAATGTAGGTTTGTGTCGGCTGACTGAAAAATAAGTCTTTCACAACAAATATGTGTGTGTGTGTAGTAGTAGTAAAGAGGTTCGTCGTTGTGATAATGGTCAGCAGGGATGTGTGTGCGAACCGCAGCCTGTTGACAGTTCAAATGCCTATTAAGACAAGTGTGTGTGTGTGTGTGTGTGTGTAGCAGAGTAATTGGTGGTAGAGGGATGGTCAGTAGGAATGTGTCTGTAAGTGTGTGGGGTATATTTTAACATGTTAAAAGATATTTTTTCAGCTCTTGTATTATACGAAGTGTGTGTGTGTGTGTGTGTGTGTGTGTGTGTCCCCCTTTGTATGTTAATGTACGCGTGTGTATATGTGTGTGTGTGTGTGTGTGTGTGCGAGATAATGTGTGTGTGTGGGTGGGTGGACCAGTATTTATTACTGGTAAAATGGTGTACATTATTCGATATTTTCAGTAAAATCGATTCTCTCAATAGAACATCAAAAACCTTAATAATAAAAGGTGTGAAATGATATATAGTATTGGCATAATACCAAGGTGTGTGTGAGTGTGTCCAGATTGTACGTACTGCAAGGGGGATCCATTAGGCCTTGCCGTATTGGAATACCTGTGCACAAATATGTATCTGGAATGTGTCCAGAAATTGTATACCTGTGCACAAATATGTATGTGCCCAACAGTGTGCAATGCATGTGTGCGTTTATGTATGTGTGTGTGTCGGCACGTTTATATCTATAGACATCAAAAGGTCTATACCTGTGCACAAATTGTATACCTGTGCACACATTGTACACATATATCTGGTGTGTGTCCAGATTGTACGTACTGCAAGGGGGATTCATTAGCCCGCACTTATGCCAACCTAGTCATGGGATACCTGGAGATCACCCTCTACACTAAATTCCTCAACAAATTTGGAAACACTCTCCACTTACACATAAAAAGGAACTGGAAGCGATATCTAGATGACAACTTCATCCTTTGGCACGAAAACATCTAGAAACTTAAAGAATGTCACACCCTTATAAATGTGCTCAACACGAATATTAACTTCACGTTGGAATGCAGCCATCAACAACTCCCCTTCCTCGACATTCTCATTAATATCCATAACAAAAAAATAGAAACAGACATATACTACAAGCCCACAGACTCCAAGCAATATCTTCCTTTCAACTCTTGCCACCCTAGACACGTTAAAATTAATATTCCCTACAACTTAGCCAAGATAATCTGTATTATAGTCTCCAATAAAAACACCTGCTACTTACGGCTACAAGAACTAAAGGACACACTTATAGGCAGGGACTACCCTGCATCACTAATTGACAATGGAATCCAACGTGCCATAACAACTCAGTACCCAGGACCTTAGACACCCTAAAGAAAATCAACCGAAACTAAAAGCTCTTCCATACATCTCCACACACAACCCACTCAACAATGAGGCCTTTGACACCATCCTCCAGAACATCCCTGTATTGAAAAAGGACCATAGAATGAACCAAATCCTACGAACACACGATATCATAAAGAGCAAAAGTCAATGAAAAACATCCTAACACATGCCAAAGTACTGCCAACCACAACAACGAAACCCACAGTAAAAAAATGCGATAGTCCCCACTGTGGCATTTGCATCAACCTAATAGAGGGTGCGGAATTCTATTTCAAAGAAGGACAACGTTTTATAGTAAAACACAATTTCACATGCGCATCAGAAAATCTAATATAAGTATTAACTTGCTCAGGTTGTCGAGAACAATACGTAGGCCAGACCAAAAACAGCCTCCGCCAACGCATGACTGTCCATAGATCCCAAATTAAAATACAGGAATACAGGAAAATACCACTGAGTGAACACATTGATACCTGTGCCGCCCAAAATCATCTCAACTTCAGAATCTTTACCCTCTACAAATTTAAAGATAATGCAACCCACACCCAGCGCATCAGCAAGGAATCTTACTTTATTAACAAATACGGACCCCGTCTAAACACTTCTCCCTAAGACGAACCCACAACATACACACGTCAACATACATACTTACATCAACATACATCTCTACCCACATATAAACACAATGACTTACGTAAACACACATGTTCTATGGTGCAACACAAATATACACAAATTTTCATACCTTTTGATATCTATAGACATAAACGTGCCGACACACACACATACATAAACGCACACATGCATTGCACACTGATGGGCACATACATATTTGTGCACAGGTATACAATTTGTGCACAGTTATACAATTTCTGGACACACTCCAGATACATATTTGTGCACAGGTATTCCAATACGGCAAGGCCTAATGGATCCCCCTTGCAGTATGTACAATCTGGACACACTCACACACAACTTGGTATTATGCCAATACACCTTTTATTATTAAGGTTTTTGATGTTCTATTGAGAGAATCGATTTTACTGAAAATATCGAAGAATGTGCACCATTTTACCAGTAATAAATACTGGTCCCCCCCCACCCCACACACACACATTCTCTCACACACACACACACGTATACACACACATACACACGCGTACATTAACATACAAAGAGACATACACACACACACACCCACACTCACCCACACACACCCACACTCACACACACACACACACACACACACACACACACACACACACACACACACATACACAAACATACACACACACACACACACACAGACACACACACACACACACACACACACACACTTCTCCGTATAAGACAAGAGCTGAAAAAATATATTTTAACATGTTAAAATATCCCCCACACACTTACAGACACATTCCTACTGACCATCCCTCTACCACGAATTACTCTGCTACACACACACACACACACACACACTTGTCTTAATAGGCATTTGAACTGTCAACAGGCTGCGGTTCGCACACACATCCCTGCTGACCATTATCACAACAACGAACCTCTTTATTACTACTACACACACACATACATATTTGTTGTGAAAGACTTATTTCTCAGTCTGCCGACACAAACCTACATTTGGCGCAAAAATCAATGGTTTACATTCACATGACCTCTACAGACCAATCAAAATTGTTTTGACTACAAGAATTTTTGCAACACGAATTGGCACAACACTTATTTTAATACCGCTGGAGCCACTTTTTTAGCATAAAAACAGGTAGAATACCCAAAACTAATCAGATCAGAGCAAACATCACGGACACTCTATCTCAAAATTATTTTTGAAAAGCATTAGAAATGCGCAACCGGTAACAACCAAAACTCAAATACTAACCAATACTATTACTAATTCTCACTTATTCCTAATTAAACTATTCTTCAGTGTGAACAATTTGTCAGCATTTTCTATTCCGTTTACCAATATATTATAACTTGTGTGTTACACCTCTATTCTTTTAAATATATATATATATATATATATCATATACTATATAAAATGAACCAAGATCGCTGCTATTAATTCAACTGTCTCCGCCCAACGTCTAGCTCACCCAACGGATTTGCTGAATTGCAGTAATGCAATTGTAATCAGCCGTTCAGCGTGCACACCTATATATATATATATATATATATATATATATATGAAAACATCGAGAAAGAGACGATTATGAGGAAGAATATTGCTTTTTCCTTTATTTTTGGCTCTCTCCCTATCTTTTTTCTGGGTAAAAAAATGATTAAAACGAAATGTTTTACTTTGTGTGAAATGTTAAGGTATTAGTTGATTTATTTATTATTTAACAATGGCAGTTATTTACCTATTTATATATTTAATTATTGTCTATTACCGGTTTCTGCATTTATATGCATTATCAAATGATAGTGAAATGTATTAGTGTGGTGTCGCACATGTTAAACAGAAGGTGCAGAAAGAATAATGTTATATACAAACAAGGTTTAAGAAGTGAAAAGAAAAACGGAAAAAAACGTGCATAATGTGAAACGTAAAAAAGTCAATGAGGAAGAAAAAATAATGTTATTTACAAGCACAGTCATTGAAGTTAAGCAGTTCAAAATGTGTTAATATCGTAAGAGTGCTTAGTTGAACCATGCTTCCGTGAAGGAGTCAAATGGTGGACTGTGGTTTGGTATGATTTCCCTTTTTAGAGAGTTAATGTGCAGGCGGGAGCAATTCTTCCTGGGTGATATTTAATTTATTTAAGAAAAAGGATTAGGTAGGGTGTGAGGGGTGGTAGCTCTTGTAAATGTTTGATCGTTTGTTGCAGTTTTAGATTGGTCCGATGTTTAGGGCATTTAGTAGTGGTTGAATTTTATTAATGAAATGTGTTTCCTTATTGGTGCTTTGGATGACAATAGCGTTGTCTATGAATTTGTAAATGGGGAACATTTTAAAGTTTGGATGTTGGTTGAGAGCACAATTGGCGATATGCAATCTTTCTGTATTCCTGTATTTTAATTTGTGATTTATGGACGGTCATACGTTGATGGAGGCTGTTTTTTGTCTGTCCTATGTAGTGCTCTTGACAATCTGAGCAAGTCAAAACATAGATAAGGTTTCCAGATGCACATGTAAAGTTGTGTTTATACTTTCTATATATACTTTCATGCCAGAGGATGAAGCAGTCGTCCAGATATCTCTGGCATGAAAGTATAGATATACTGTTTGTGTTCAAACCCCTTCTGAATGAGCTCAACACTAATTTACAATTCACAATGTATTACAGTCATGAACAACTCCCTTTCCTCGACATCCTCATCAAGAAAACAAGCAACAAAATAGAAACAGATATATACTACAAACCCACAGACTCCAGACAATACCTTCCATTCAATTCGTGCCACCCTAGACACACCAAAATGGCAATTCCTTATAACCTAGCCAGAATGATCTGCACAATAGTTTCAGATAAATACACATGCTACACACGACTAGAAGAATTAAAAAACACACTTATCAGCAGAAACTACCCACCATCCCTAATCACCATTGGATTCCAACGTGCCCTAAAACTAGACATCCAGGAACTCATACACCCCAAACCCAGGATTGAACCGCAGCAAAAAAATCTACCATACATCTCCACACACAACCCCCTCAACAATGAGGCATTCGAGACCATCCTCCAGAACATTCCTTTACTAAAAAGAGACCCAAGAATGAACAATATCCTCCAAACACACAAACTCATAAAGAGCAACAGACAACCCAAATCCATAAAAAAACATCCTCACACAAGCCAAAATCCAACAAATCCTCGCAATAAACCCTACAGTAACAAAATGCGGAATGCCCAACTGTTGCATATGCATAAATCTAATAGAAGGTTCAACCTTCCATGTTAAACAAGGACAACGTTTGACAGTTAGACACAACTTTACATGTGCATCTGAAAACCTGATCTATGTTTTGACCTGCTCAGGTTGTCAAGAGCACTACACAGGACAGACAAACAACAGCCTCCGTCAACGTATGACCGTCCATAAATCACAAATTAAAATACAGAAATACAGAAAGATTGCATTTAGTGAACATATCCCCAATTGTGCTCTCAACCAACATCCAAACTTTAAAATTTTCCCCATTTACAAATTCATAGACAACGCTACTATCATCCAACGCACCAATAAGGAAACACATTTCATTAATAAATTTCAACCACTATTCATTGCCCTAAAAATCGGACCAATCTAAAACTGCAACAAACCATCAAACATTTACAAGAGTTACCTCCCTCAAACCCTACCTAATCATTTTTCTTAAATAAATTAAATATCACCCAGCTATTTATCTATTTATGTTACGTATAAACGACGCGGTGGACCGAGAAGAACAATTTCATGCAAAGAGAAGACCAAGTTTATAGTGTAAATGGAGTCGTTAGCCTAATATTCTATTTAAAATAACCGAATGATTTCCAGCCCCGGAGTTTGAGAATGATGTAAATAAAATTGTAAACCAAAATGACAGGTTATTAAAATAGTTGTTTCTACTTTTGGCACAAGGCCAGCAATTAAACAGTACATTACTGGTACTTTATGTTATCGACCCCGTAAGGATGAAAGGCAAAGTTAACCTCGACGGGATTTTAACTTTGCCTTAACATAGTAAAAATAAATAGTGAAGATTTAGGCCAGTACATACGTATGCACCAACGAACATACACATACTTATACATACGCACACACAAATACATACACACACACACACGTGCGCGTGCGCGCGTGTGTGTAAACCTTATGCATTTCTACAGTATTTTCACCAAACTTAAGACATAGGTTACTCATGTACTCCGGATGGTCATGGACACTTTCATTTTTTCAGATATTGATTATAGGGCCTCCCGGCGGATAACGCCCTTTCACCACTTCCTTGGAGTCGACTGAAGCACTGCAGTGCAATGCAAAAAAAACGTCATAACTTCTGGAGTTCGCAACCGATTTTCACAAAACTTGACACATGGGATACGTTTGTTCTACAGATGAATGTGAACTCTCAGAATTGGCACATATTGAGTAGGGGACCCCTGAGGGCAGGAACCCCCTTTTGGAAAAAGTCGATGAGTTTATAAAAGTATAGTTTTCGAAACAGCACTGAAGTATTGACATAAATGGTATACATAACTGCTATTTAATACCCGAGCAACGCCGGGTACCTCTGCTAGTAATAAATAAATCAACTAATATCTTAACACTTCACACAAAGTAAAACATTTCGTTTTAATCATTTTCTAACCCAGAAAAAAGAGAGAGACAACAAAGAGGAAAACAAAAATATTTCTTCCTCATAATCGTCTCTTTCTCCCTGTTTTCATATATATATATATATATATATATCCTAACTCGTGTGCCTCCTCCCCACATTTTATTATTATTATTATATATATATATACACACACACACATATATATATATATATATATATATATATATATATATATATATATATATATATATATATATATATATATATATATATATATATATATATATATATATATATATATATATATTTATATATATATATATATGTATGTATATAAGAAGTATTTCCTTATGAAAAGTAAAGAAAAAGAGAGTGTTCTATGTAGGCTACAGAGCTTTTTAGTTATGTAATAAACACCATAAGATAATTAATTCATTTACCAGTGGTTTCTTGAAGACATATACTTATGCCTGTCCAAATTCATCAGAAGAAATATTTATTGAATAGTAATATAGATTTGAAAACAGAGTTTATGATAAATGGTGGTGAGGCTGAAATAAAATAACGGGCAATAATTGAGGGGAACAAAATATATAAATAAATATCTAAATACATAAACATACACATACTCAAACTCACGCATATAGGTAATAGTACGTAAACATATACATTCACACATAACTATATGTGCGTCTACATGGAAATACAAATACACACATATACCTGTGATCTTTCGCTCACATATGCACACACACAGGTGCACTCACACACGTATTCAGTATTAACGTATAAATATATATACACGCACATCTCTCCATTCATACATATGTAAATGTATATATATATATACATACACATACATACACACATACACATATATCTATACACATACACTCACATACACACATGTATATATATATATATATATATATATATATATATATATGTGTGTGTGTGTATATATACATGAGCATATATACACATACATACACACATAATTATATCCACTGAAGCACATACAAACATGTGTAAACATACATACGGACATGTACCTATACAAGGCACTATACACAGACGTACCTAAGTTCATACACACGCGCGCACGCTTACACTTATGTGTGCACATAGATGTAATCGTAAAGATATATATACACACACTTATAATTGCGGATACTTAAATACGCGCGCACATATAGGCTTTATACTACATATGTATAATTACAAGCGACGACACATTGAGAAGTAGTTGGGGAAGCAGATATAACTTTAAAAAAAAATAATAATCAAGAATAAGAAATAAAGTAAAAGCAGTAAAAAGAGACGGGTTATATATTCCCTCCTCAATTATTACCCGTTATTTTATTTCAGCCTCACTTTCATTTATCCTAAACTCTGTTTTCAAATCTATATTACTATTCAATATATATTTCTTCTGATGAATGAAGACAGGCATACGTATCTGTCTTCAAGAAACCACTGGTAAATGAAATAATTATATTATGTTGTTTATTACATAACTATATACGAGGTGTGTCAGAAAAGTTCCAGGACTGATGTCACAAAAGATTTATTTCAAACCCAAACTTCATACTAAGTGTTTTCTCCTTCAAAGTAATCCCCCTGGAGTATGTAACTGTAATCTTAGCTCTCTGCCGCGATCAAACTTTTTTCTTCATAATTTTATTTACATACCGTCGGTTTCAGGTCGTCAAGCAATGAGCACAGAGCAACGAACAAACTTGAATTTCTGGTCCGGTTGGGGAAAACTCCGTCAGAAGCACTGAGATTGCTGCAGCAAGTGTATGGAGATGAGACGATGTCACGCTCACGTGTTTTGAGTGGTGCAAGATGACCCCAGGAGCGGAAGGCCCTCAACAACGAGGACTGATGTCAACGTTGAGCGTGTCATGCAGATGGTACGTAGCGATCGTCGGCTGACTGTTCGACTGATGGCATGAATCGGGACAGCGTCTAGAAGAATCTCACTGAAGATTTGGACATGCGGAAAGTCTGCGCGATGAGGGTGCCAAAACTACTGAACGATGACCAGAAGGGTCGATATCTGCAAGTGTGCCAGGACATCCTCGAGCGTCATGATACCGAACCAGACTTGTTAGGGACAGTCATCACCGGTGATGAGTCATGGATCTTCGAGTACGACCCGGAGGGGATCCGTTTTGAAGACGTGGACGACATCAAAAAGGCCGTGACGAGGGAACTGCGGAGAATCCCGGAAGAATCCTTCCAGGAGTGCAAGCAAGCGTGGCCGAAAAGGATGGAAAAGCGCATTAGACTCCAGGGAATTACTTTGAAGGAGAAAACTCTTAGTGTGAAGTTGGGTTTGAAATAAATCTTTTGTGACATCAGTCCTGGAACTTTTCTGACATAGCTCATATATATATATAAATATATATAACGAAGAAGGTGTGGTAAGGAACCAGACGGACCATAACGCAGCAGAGTACTCAATACTTAGTGTAGTAGAGTGGGAAATAGGAAAATGTTTAAGCCCGACGGCAGAGTTCAAGCCGTTTCGACGGCTATTTCTGGACTAAATTAGAATTTCGGCAAGAGTATCCTAGTCGGGTGCCGCTCTTAGGGCTATTGGTGAAGTGGGTCTTCATATTCTTAGCGCATGAGTACGCTAGTTTTATCCTGTGTCTGTCAAAGATGGAGCGGTATTTGTGAGCTAAGGGAAAGTATCTCTCTAAGAGGGCTAAAAACATCAGTCTTAACGTTGAGTGAGAAGGAGGGAGAGAACCACATATTTTCACTATTGGTACGATTTCTTTTCTTATTGCTGTTGGTGTTAGCGGGGGAGTAAGTAATTAATTGCGAGAAGCGGCTGTTAGCTAACGCCGTGTTGTAGTTAGGTGCCGCCGTGTCAATGATTGCTTTATTAGAGGAGAGGTTATAGATTCTAGTACTGATATTATTTACGAAGTTTCTAAAAACTGTAGGAGGGTGGCATGAGTTCTTGTGTATGTAATTAAGTTTTTCGTTTAATTTATGGAAGGGTCTGAAGATATGTGTGTGAAGGAATAAATTAATGTCTAAGAAATCTATGCTAGAGAGGTTGGTAGCTACCGTTATCCTAAATCCTAACTCAGTAAAAGTAGAAATTAAATCTTTTTAAAATTGGTCTAGGTCGTGACCACTTTTATGGCTCGATAGGATCAAACCATTGTCGTGGTATATTCCCGTAGGGAAGTACCGGAATCTAGCACGTAATATATCTAAAATAAATAAGCCACCCAAGTCGCATACGTCAGCACTGTCAAACGATCCCGTGGAGACGTCGGATAGTTCTGAAGTTGTTGCCTTTTTGGTCCAGGCTATTCCGTTGTTGAAGAGGTGGGTTTTCCGGCAGTGTGCGATGACCTCCCTGTCAAAATCATGGATGGTAGTGTAAGTGGTAGCAAAGTCCAACGATTTGTTCAACAGGGTCACTGAGATCGACCGGTAAACATTCACAATGTCGAAATGCGTGAACTTCGATTTTTTTAGAATTGAAGGAGTTGAACCACCTAAAGATGGAGTCGCTGTTCTCCCACTGGGACAGGTTAGACTGAGTCCTAATGGTCTTAACTATGTTCTTAGGTATAACCTTACTGACTAGCACCATTTGCGTGCGTGCTGGGTTTATTAGTCTACACGTGGGATTAGAAGCAAAGTCTACCTTGTGATCCTTCAGGGTCTGAAACGCCTCCCCCTTAGCTAAGCATTGTAGTTTCTTATCTACCTTAACGGCGGCAGCAAGGTCTTTGGCTTCTGTATTGATAAGCCGTGGGGTTATCCTTCTTATGTTTAGAGGTTATGGCGTTACGTTCCAAGTGGCTGTAAGCAGTGTTGTCGACTTCGTATGGTCTGTCAAAGACTCAGTTGTAGACTATTCCGTTCAATGGAAAGCTATCACTAAGTCCAAGCCATACGCAAGGGGTAATCCTTCTTGTGGACTGCGTATTGAAGAAAGGATCAATATTCTAAGGAGATTACGCTATAGCAATTGCCCAAATCCAAAATATGAACTTTTCTCACGTTGTCCACACGCCTGGAAACACCTCTTGGATAACTACAAAGCTCCGGATTGAATAACATCAATATTCTAATATTCTAATCGACTCGAACAATTTATTCCGGACATTCGCAGTTATCTCCCTTACACCATTCGACCGTGAATTTTTATCGCTTGGGAGAAATGACTGTTTCTGCACATGCGCGTTCAAAAACTCATTCCGAGCAATATAAGGAACACTTGTGATTATTTATGCCCTTGAGAAGCCCAACTGGGCGAAACGTACGTAGGTGCTGTTTTAAATAAACATGTTTTAACGGTCTATTCTCCGATGTTTTACTTTCCCACGTGCTTACGCTCTGTTAACTCTCTAGCCCACTAAATATTAACACTTCGACTATTTAATACTGCCGGCACTAGTATCGAGCAGCTTTGGCATACGCTACTTGGCAAATAACTATATGTATCACCTATCCTCCCCTTTTTTTCTCTTTCTCGATACGTAAATACGTCTCTCTCTCTCTAATTGTGTATATATATATATATATATATATATATATATATATACACACAATTAGAGAGAGAGACGTTTATATAATTATTTATTTATTTGTACACAAGCATACACACACACACATATTTATATGTGCGTGGTTTTGTATACCTATGGTAAGGTTTTGCGTATGCTTGTGTATGTACGTATTTGTTTGCGTGTATGTATTTATTTATTTCTATTACTTCTGTATTGTATTTATTTACTTTGTTCTTAACTCTGTAGCGGAGATTCATTTGGTCTCCTAGTTAGAATTTTAGACTACAACTTCTGCTAAACCATTTACGTGGTTTTGTCTTTGCGTGCTATTGTTCTCCACGCTCCACATATGACTTATCTTTGTTTTTTCGTTCATTGCCAGAGAACGTCTCTATGCACCACTTAAGAGAACATTAGTCTACGACCTCTTTTATACCATAAACGTGGTTCTGTCTTTGCGCGTAATTGTTTTTCACCGCTCCTATTAATGACGTATTATTCGTTTTTTCCCGTTCTTTGCCAGCGAACGTTTCCACGAACCAAAGTATCGTCTTCCTTTCTTTGCTTAAACTTTAATCTGTTATTTTAATAAATATATATATATATATATATATATATATATATATATATATATATATATATATATATATATATATATATATATATATAATATATATATAGTAATAATGATAAATGTGAAGACTAAATTCAGAAGAGGGCGCGATAAGGTTAATATATATATCAAATGTGTATATAAAAACCACAGAGCAAATATTTATTAAAATAACAGATTAATGTTTAAGCAAAGAATCGCTGCTTTCACCCTTAACGAGATCTTCTGAATCTCAGAAGATCCCGTTAAGGGTTAACTTTAATCTGTTATTTTCATAATATATATATATATATTCGTTTCCATGAGCCAATGTATCGTCTTCCTGTCTACCTCCGATTGCAACGTTTTTGAAATATTCATTTCTGCGTTCACAGATTGACTTTGTCAGTTTCAGAAGATCCCATTATGGATGAAAGCAGCAATTCTTTGCTTAAACTTTAATCTGTTATTTTAATATATATATATATATACTATAAAGTATGTCCATAGAATCATTTGATAATATACACCATTTCCTCTCCCAATTAGTATAATCAACAACACAAAAAAACAATTAAACCAGGCTATAAGATTAAAAGGCACCTATGAAGAAATAGTAGATAAATAAACGACAGCAATCTATTCGCTATCAACCGCTACAGAATATTTACCCAACATTTCAATAGCACGTGGAAATCGATTAAATATACCGTCAACCATACACAATTAGGTGTAACATTAAAGTTAGAAGAAAAAATGCATATACACATACAAGCATTACGTTTCTACCCTTAGGATTTCGTTCGCTTTCGTAAATATCCTATCAAGGATAAATTCTCGAGCTTCGAACTCATCAGGAAGCAAACTCACTTGGACAAAGATATTTCTTAAATAATCCTCGCCAGAAACGAATTCAAAATGGCTAAGAACTGTGACGTGGCTGTGGTCAAGTCAGAAAGAATGTGATTGGTGGCTTACGGCGAGTGGGCTGGTTGGTAGAAGGCGCAGCCCACTATTGCCCAAATTGCATCTCAACGATTATCAAATATAAATATTTACATAGACACAAACTAGACAAAGTGATTTTGTCTAGTTTGTGTATATGTAAATATAATATTTATATTTTATATATATATATATATATGTGTGTGAGTGTGTGTGTGTGTGTGTGTGTGTATGTATGTGTGTGGCTGTATGTTTGTGTGTGCGTAAATGTGTGTGTGTGTGTGTGTGTGTGTGTGTGTGTGTGTGTGTGTGTGTGTTAACCATCGCCATTACAGACCTTCTGCGAATCGTGTGAGGGATGCTGACAGCATTCCGCTTGATTTTATGCAAGGAAGGAATATCAGTGAGTAGACATCTATTGCCTAAAAGCTGTATGTAGGTGGTAGGTTGCGAACTTATATGTGAGTGTAATGTTAGAGGCTACCTGTATTATGCTTGACTGGAGTAGGAAAGTGAAGTGAGGTGGCTTTGCACGAAGAGATCTGCTATCATCAAGATCATAGACTAGCCTAATGAATGCATGCATGACCCCGTAACTGCCGAGAGATTAATGGTGCTGCCGTCATGACACAGCATTTGTAGGGCATTCT
>OZ024747.1:39240294-39280294 GCA_964016885.1 Eledone cirrhosa | reverse complement strand
TACTACTTAAGGTAGAGATTGATTGCCTTTTATACAAAGCAGATTATTACAGAGTTCCTTGCTTTTAGAAAATTATATTTTAGATACTTTCCTCTTTTATTACGTATCAAAGTCGAAATTCCGGGAAAAATTTCTAAAATTTTAACAGATTTTAATTTTACGTAATTAGAGACGTATTCTTTGTACAACTCCTTTCATATTACTCACTTATGTTTTCCAAACGAGCTACAGATTTGCATGTTACTGCTTATACATGAACTACTTAAAATGTATTGGCGCTTATCATAGCTAATTATATTATATATTCATTATAAACTTAATTGAATTGTATGTGTTGGAAATATAACACAATTCCATGACAAAACGGGTTATTGAGTAACTGAAATATTTATTTCATTTCTTGGAAATTATGTTTCGTTTCAACTAATTAATACTAGATATAGTACATACTACGTGATCACATGTTCCCCCTTTCATATCCATTGCGTTTCTACCAGGGAGAGAATTCATTAATATTAAAAATAGGACATTGCTTTCTTTTTAATTCATTATTGTTAGTGTGAGAATGAGTGCAAAGGGGACTGTGTGATAGCCATTCTTGATGTTAGAATAATTTTACTTTTTCGCGAACTTTTCTCATCTCTCATTATTAGTATACAGTACAGTAGATAATATGTTTCATAGCAAGCCCTAAATATCATCAGCAGATTCCCAACCCATACTTCAAAATTGTTTCATATTGTATAATCATTTTAATATAAACATTAAGGTAACCAGATAAATACCTGGTATAAATACCAGATAAACACTCTGGTATCTCTGGTTGTCGTACCATGAGGTGGTTTTCTCTATCTTATGTTTAGTCCTATCTAAGCTAATCCATGACTTGCTCCTGTATTATGGGCAAACTCCTTTCATGTCCAGTTCTATGAGGGTCTTATACTTCTCTGTGGCTCCCTTGTATACTCTGATTCTGTCTCTTTGGTTGTAGCCAGAGAAATGCATGCGGTTGATAAAGTGTTGTTCCATTTCTGTTGGGTCACACATGCGGGATACATTCTTCATCACTCGTACCAAGTCTGCGATCAAAATATTAAATTTAGCATTACTGGACATTGCTGAGTTTTTGAGTATCAGGTATTTGGAGGCCATGGGTTTAGCGTAGTGTGGGTGGAGAATTTTGGCACTCTCGTCTATAGTATTAATCCAGAGTTCCGTGTCTAATACAGGTAATCTATTGTTAGGGTGTTTGGAAGGGAAGTCGATAGTTACAGTTATACTCTGGTGTATGGAATTAGCTATCTACTGGATGATTTCCATTGTGCTACATTCTAAATTATATTTGTTAGTACTCTCTTGTGGGGATGTCCTTATTACAGTATTAATATCCACTACATAACGAGAGTAGATGATGAGGTCTATGGAGCTTTCATCAATGAGATATTTGAATCTCCTTTCCCACCATACCATAAAAAGGTTGGCAACGTCACCATCTACGCTGATGCCAATGGCTGCCCTCTCATTTTGGAAGTAGATATTTTCGTTGAATTTGAACATATGGCCCCTATTGCATGCGCGATCATTTTTCTTACTTGATCATTGTTTTGGGGGATCCGTATGGCTTTGGTCCGCCCAATCCACCTTATCATGGGAGTCTTTTTTTGCCATTGAGGTTATGGTGGGGGGTCTACCTCTTATGGGTCTACTGGGGCAAAAACGGCTAAAGTCATGGCTATCTAAGTACTCGGTGTCATAGGTAAATCGAAGTAGGAGGCCCAGTTCATCTGTTTCGACGTCGCAGAACACCACCTCACTCTCACTGATCATCTCCACACATTTTTCCACAGCAAAATCAATGTTAATGGATGGGTATAGTGATACCACGTCCATTCTGCCTATTATGCAGTTAGATACGTTTTTATTTTTGTTTCACTCATTCATTCTGCTGAGGAGGTCCTCTGTACTGTCACATACACCTGGGGACATCTTGATTATGGGGCGTATAACCATTGAGAGGAAGTAGGAGATCCTGTAGTTGCTAATGATATTGGCTCCGCATACAGGTCTTGTTGGTGGTCCTGTTGTCGGGTCGTCGACTGTCTTATGGTCTTTGCGGAGCCCATACACGCGTGGTATGTCATTGTTAGACCCCTGGAAGTTGTTGGCAGTGCGCCTGCTTGGCTTTAGGATGTCGGTTCACATCATCATGTGAGCGTTGAGGATCTTCTCTCCCCACTCACGTGTTTGTTGTGTAATTTCGATCGAGTTGGTGATGTGAGATTGCACAGCCTTCATGTAGATCGGCATGCTGTCTATCGACATCGTACCAAATTTATCTGTGGGTCGACATGCTACCTCACCATCCCTTGTGCGTTGCTTGGGTCTAACTAAGCTTTCTACAGATTTCCTTCCATGTTGTTGGATCTCTGGTCTGCTTTGTCTCTTAGTATACCGGTCTACTATTTGTCTAATCTTATTTCTAGCTTTCGTGAACTGTGCCTCTGCCTCGTCATCTATTTGTTGTGGTATACAATCCCTTTTATTAAAGGGTAACCTCGTAGGATACATTTTATTCATCTTATAAGTTTTGTCAGCTGGGTTGAAGAATGTTTTTCTCTAAGGTGTTGTCATTAAATCTATCGTCATAGTTGTGTGTGTTGCTATTATTGTTATGATGGTTGTTGTTGTTCCTACCATTTACATTATTACTATTGTTATGATTGTTAGATGTATTGTTGTTGTTTTCTCTATTGTTATTGTTGTTGTTACTGTTATTTCTACCATTGTGGTTGTTACTTTTATTATTGTGTTTCTCCTTTTTGTTGTTGTTGTTGTTATTGTTGCTGTTGTTGTTGTTGTTGTGGTGTTGTTGTTGTTGTTGTTGTGTCTGTCGTTAACAGAACTGGGCATAACAAGAAATGTGCTCATTATACAGGAGAAAATCACGGAATAGCTTAGATAGGACTAAACATAAGATAGGGAAAGTCACCTCATGGTACGACAACCAGCGATAACAGAGTGTCATATTTCTGGACGCTACCCCTGGAGTGAAATTAGCTAACCAAAGTAGAAAGGCCCTGAGAAAGACCCACATAAAGATTAAAGTGGTAGAAAACCAGGAACTACCATAAAATCCCTGATCAGCAAACATACTCTTTTAAGAAAACCCACTCCACTAATAGGAAATGTGCATTATGTAAAGTAAACCTCCATATAAACTGTAAAACTAGAAATGTAGTCTATAGCATAAGATGTACAGAGGGTACTTGCAGAAACATGACAACAACATACATAGGCGAGACAGCTCGAAAGGATAGACCCACACTGGCTGGTATTAAAAGGACGAAAAAACTGTTCAGTACTATACGAACACGCCTGACAACAACATCACGGTAACATAGACAACACAGAAATTAGAATAATATGTAAACATAGAAATGACCCAGCAGATAGGCAAATCAGAGAGGCCAATGACATAGAACTTAGAAGGCCAAAGCTAAAGAGAAAAAATGAATGGAATAACACAACACCAATACAAACAATACGGACTTAGAGAAATATAAATAAATAAATAAATAAATATATACACAAGGACAATAACAACACACACATATAAAGACACACTAAGATAAACTAAGTTAGAATCCAATAACCAAATCACAGTCACCCAAACGCGAACACACACACGCAAACAAATGCGCAAAGAAGACAAAAATAAATAAATAAACAGATAAAATAAAAATGGCGTAGATATACAATACAACAGGAGGAATATGACAGTACTACTGATGATATTGCAGATGTGCATCGAAAGAACTTTGTTAGACTATATATATGTATTTATATCTGTATTTTTTACCGTTGGTCAGTCATTGATAAACATTGAGGACCAAATAAATTGACTGTGGAGATATAAAAGATACAGAAGCGAAAACCAACCAAACAGTGACAGTGTTCTGTTATTATTTCTGGCAATATCATTACAACAATATGACCGACCCAAGTATAACAATATTTGTTTCGACACACGCTTTCTTATAAAAAACCTCGCAAAACAAATATATATATACCTATATATATATATGTGTGTGTGTGTGTGTGTGTGTGTGTGTGTGTGTGTGTGTGCTTGCGTGTGTGTATGTGTGTGTCTGTGCGTGTGTGTATGTGTGTGTGTATATGTGTGTGTGTGATATTAATTCATCATCAGGGAACTTACATGATATAAAAGCATTAACACCGTTTGGATTTTCATCCCGATATCCTTACGAATAGATGGAACTCCGCGTTAAGAGAGTGTATGGTAATATAGGAAAATAGTTTGTATGAATAAATAGGCAGAAGAAAACTTGTGGACAGTAAACATAAGTTAGGAATTCTTTATCCGTGTCATATTGTGATGTTCTGTTTTGCAGTTTATACAGGATACATAGGAGGGAATAATAGTTACATTGAATCGAAAAAATTAGAATCTATACACGTATATCAGTAAATTGCAGGGAGTAAATGTTTTGGTAATACATATAGCTTATTTCTGTAAACAAGCTGTAATTTCGCAATGCAGTTTAGAAAATTATCTAAGCTCCGTTGGGTGTGAAACAATTTGTAGCACAGTAGCATATTATGTAACATTGTAATATCTCGTATATTATTTATAAACCCGTCATAGTACAGGATAGCGATCTCACTTTTGTGTTAACCATTTAGCTACCCCCCCCCCCCCCCTACACACACACACACACTCACCCCCCACACACATATACAGGGTGTCTCACAACAATTTATACATATTTCAAAGACATTCTCATTAAAGCGTGCATACATTTTTGTGGGACACCCTGTATATATATAAGTATGAAAAACCAATTGTTGTTAATGTGTGTATATCATGTTATTTCAATCGTTTGTGATCGAATTTGTATCACAGCTTTGTTTGTGTGTATATAATGAAGGGATGGGTCAAGTTTGCAAACAATTCCAGTCGCCTACCATTAGATTTCAAACCACCAACATTAACCTTGGAGTTGAAATGTATATAAAATAGTCAACGAGTTTCATAGAAAATAAGGACACATTTTCTAAAATGAAATTTTGAACGACCTACAGCTAGCGTAAAAATAGCTTAATCATAGACGACATCAAAAACCTAATATTTAATTACAAAATCCCGATATTAAATCATACGATTCAGAATTATATATTGACAATACTAATCAATGTTTTGTTCGGGTTCCTAATAATGTTAGCAAAGAATATCAGCTGTTTTAGAGGGCACAACATTAACGGGATCACCAAACTCGTTTAAGCGCCTGAAGACTAGGTCACAATTTTAATCCCTTTTATATTGTGGAGATCTGGTCAATATTTCCGTTCTTTGCCAGGCAACGTCTGCACGAACCAAAGTATCGTCTTCCTGCCTTCCTTCGGTTGCAACATTTTTCGAAATATTTACTTCTGCGTTCACAGATTGATTTGTTTTTAGTTTCAGAAGATCCCGTTAAGGGTAAAAGCACCGATTCTTTGCTTAAACTTCAATCTATTAATTTAATAAATATTTACTCTAGGGTTCTTATATATTTGATATATATTTATCCTTATCGAGCCCTTCAAATTTATTATTATTACTATACATACATGGTGGCTGCCAACTCGTTTTCTTTCGAGTATGGCCACTACTTTATATCCATGTAGGAGAACCCCTACCGATGCGCTGAACGAGTGTGACTTTTTAGTCCAGCCAGCGACTTGAATACTCTGGTACAAACACTACACTTGCGACAATTATTGACACATAGTGCTGGGCCCATGGTACCATGTGACGACAAGTGCAGAGAGATCTCCAGATATAAAGCAATGCCTGTGCCGTGAAGCTTTTATAGTGAGCATATATATAACACACACGATTAAACACAGATATATATATATGAACATATATACATATACATATATGACGTAACGATGCCTAAAAAAACATATACCGTGCACTTACAAATAAATAACCACCGGGCATTGAGAGAAAATATTACAATGTAATATCGTTATTGGATTTACTTGAATACAAATACAATGGTTACCACATATTTCTATTATATTATATTGGAAAAGTAAAGTATGAATCTCGGACATATTGAAGATATAATTAAAACTGGGAACAGAAATCATGTGTATTATAGTAGCAGATGGTATTTTTTCCATACATCTGAACACGACTTTCCCTGTCACGTTATTTACATTTAAATGCCCAATGTGTTTTCAGACAATATAAATATCTTCAGAATAAGGCAATAGTGTTTAAGTTATGCTTATACTAAAACTGAAACAAATGATCTATATTCAGTAGCATGAGAATCCTGCACATACACACACGCACACACACACACACACACCCACACACACACACACACACACACACACACACACACACACACACACACACACACACACACACACACACACACACACACACACACACATATATACACACACATACACACACACACACATATATATATATACTAGTAATGATATTTGTTTGCTTAAACTTTTAATCTGTATAGTAATATATATATATATATAAGTGGATGTGAAACACTTGCACAATAAAAATACAAGTGCCGTTATGATAAAATCTATATGGAACTCCATTAGCTTTTATATCTTAAATATCAAGACGAAGAAATACAGAGAATGTGCCTTGTAAGGTAATGCTTGAGGATGGGCGAGCAACGATATTATGGCCCGCGATGTTTGGGTTGTGAACAAAATAGCGGAACACAGAAAGAAACTAAAGAGAAATGCACTTTGAATAAAAGGAGCGGTTTTAGCAACACTATATAAAGATAATTTTATAAAAGTTCAATAACATGTTTAGTCAATATAGAACGTGTGGAATATTTCCTGAAACAATATAGTACATCGTATCCTTTAGATATCCTATTTTAGCATCAACCAAATGTATTATGACTGATTATACACTCATACACACACATATATATGCGTGTGTGCGTGTGTGTGTGTGTGTATGTGCGTGTATTTATGAATATGTGTGCGTATATATATATATATACCCTTATACACACACATACACACACACATACATCTATATATGTGTGTGTGCTTGTGTGTGTATGCGTGTGTGTAAGTTTGTGTGTGTGTATTTATAAATATGTGTGCCTTATACACACATATACATCTATATATGTATGTGTGCTTGTGTGTGTATGCGTGTGTGTTAGTGTGTGTGCGTATGTATGCGGAATCTGTGTGTATGTAACTTGTTGAAAATTTCTGTTTAGGTAAAATCGTATCTATTTACGTTAGGACAACGCCTAGAGTCAACGAACATTTAAAACTTATGCCTTATTTTCAATTATTCTTTCATATAAAAGCTATGAAAGAAAAAATAAATTCCTCAGATCACATTACCACAATTGTACAGAAATATGGTTGCCAACGATAAAAATAAGTTCATACTTCAACCACTTCAAACTTTATATATGAACAAGTTTTTTGTTTGGAGTTCTGTAGACTCAGCATTATAAATCATAATTGTTTGAACGTGTTAGTAGGTAGTTTGGGTTATAGACACATATACACATACACAATTACACACACGCACACACACACACACACGCACACACACATACACACAGACACACACACATACGCACACACACATGTATATAATATATGTAACATTTTACAAGTCACAGCATTGTGTACATATCACTATATATTGGAAAAACAAGAGGCGTTAAACATGCATCTAATATTTGTCTATACATACACATGAATCTTCAGCACAGAACGAAAACAAATTATTTGATATGTTGTATAAATCCTATTTTATTTTTACAAAAGCGGTGCTGCAATAATGAATCATAGTTATTGAATTTGTACCGACTCCTTCAAGCTATAGATAGCTTTTTAAAGTTTCATTTTGAATGTTAAATTTGTGTTCAACACGAAGGGAAAGGATATTTTAAATGTATGCGTTATTTTCAATTATTTCATTATAAGCACAACACTAGATATCCCACCAACGACTACACATTCAAGACATCAGGCTTGTCGGAACTGAGTGTAGAAAACCAACGGCTATACCTCTTCAGAAGTGAAATGACCAAACCTACGTCAGATATATTGTGAAACTTCTTAATCTCTTGTTTTTAATTGTTTCTTGCTTAACCCTTTAGCATTTACATTACTCTGTCAACCACAGCACATCCTGGGATATGATGATCGCAGATGGGCTGTCTGTTAACTCTTTAGCATTTACATTACTCTATATATATATACCAGGCATACAACACATATGTGACCCCGAGGGTCACATATGTGTTGTATGAGGGCCACACACGACAACTAATTGCGCACAGTACAACTAATTTTACAAAGATAAAACATGTTCACGCTGGGTACAAACATCATATACGGGTATGAAACACCGCATGTACGTAGAGATAGAATTGTAGCGTATGAAGGTGATATTTAATCAAATAATATACATTAGCATTAAAAAAAAAACGAGAGGGTAAATACCGCTATTGGAAATAATTAGGCTGCACATAAATCATTAACTGACAGCTTCTGTCATATACCTGGCATTTTCGCTGTAGCAGTTTTTATGCCCTTAATATCAGAAAACCTTGTCTTGCATCGATAACTTATGACCGAAAATGTTTCCTTTTCCACTTGATGCATTACAAGAAATTAAGATTATATGTATACTCCCATATGTATATGAAAGTACTCTCGTAAGTACACGAAGCATATGTGCTCACGTGCATACGCACGCACATGTATATAATAACGTATACTTAGATATATGTAGCTATAATTATCACTCACCATCCATCTATGAGTGTTGGAGACGTGCGATTGTGTGTGCGTGTGAGAGAGAGAGAGAGAGAGGGAGATATAGATAGATAGATAGATAGAGAGAGAGAGAGAGTGCGAGAGGGGGGGGGGAGAAATACTATGAGAGTGGACATTTCGTTTATGGATTATATTTAATAAACGTTTGCGGCGTAAATTTTATTTTGACAGATTAAGAGTGTATATGCATCAATTAAATTATTATTTTTTTAAATTATATTTTACTAACATGAAGTATCATAAATCACTAATTTTTGGAAATGTCTCGTATAATACTAAATTCCTCATATGCGAAATCAATAACGGCTTTATTCTCAATTTCAGCTGCTTTGCTTCCCTTATCACAGAGATTGGTTAACAGAGCTATTAGGATTCTAATCTTCTATTCACACTCATAACATTACAATAATAATTTCCATTCATATTTCGTGCGAATGTATATGTGATATAAATACTCATATTATGATGAATCCTGCCGAGGTTGACTTTGCCTTTCATCCTTACGGGGTTGATAAAATAAAGTACCAGTAATGCACTGGGTTATTTGCTGGCCTTGTGCCTAAAGTAGAAACAATTATGATGGCAAACACTTTTAGAGGATGAAGTTCATTTCCGGACACTTGAAACTGTGATGCAACTACTCATTTTTCTTCATGTACACTGATTCATGTACTTCATTTCCATCACATTGTTTCTATTGAATGAATACAATATTCCACAATTATGATTCAATGTTTCTAACTGACAGATTGTTGTATCCGTGTCATGGTTAATCAAATGTGTCCATGGTTATGAGAGGACCAGTTTCAAATGAAGTCTATATGGAATGTTAATCATGATTTTAATATGCTTCTAGGAAATACCGCCACCTCTCTTAGTTTCAGCAGTCATATAGGAGTTTTATCAGCAGGTGGATTCGAGAGATGCGGTTTGTGAATGTATGAGGCAGCTATCATCTGACAAGATGAAGTAATCATCATGCATGCATATAACTATATATCTATGTGTACATATGAATACGTCAGTATGATTGCATTTCTGTAGGTACCTATGTGCTTATATAACAAAAGAAATATTAATCTAATGAATATATTAATTTGCATAAACTCTAGTGAGAGAGGTCCTTGATCTAAAGACTATTCTGTGATAAGAAAAATATTAAAATATTTGACGTCAAAGAACTTATCTGTAATGATTCTGAAGACTTTCAGATTAATAAATCTGATGAAAACATTCATAGAATTTCAAGAACATAAAATCATTGCACGATGCATTGTCACTAAAGGATTGAAATTAACTAAATAATGATATATCTACAGAAATGTATAGGAAATAATTTAAAATCTTTATAACTTAAAAAGAAATGTTTATGAATGACTTAAAGTATTGGAAAAGAACAACTAATCCAATAATATGAATGCGTTTAATAACTACGGCACTGTACGTGAATATACCCTAATTATTGGTAGAAATTGAGATTGAATTCATTCTGTGTTTATCATTTCTATAAGAGTGGATTTGTATAGACGTCAGAGCATATACAAAATGCATTTAAGTTTTGATGTTAAATCCATAATTTTTTTTTTTACTTTAATCTTTCCAAAGTCGAATAATATATACTAGTAATGGAGTGGTCGAGTCAATCGACAGTTCCGTTTTCCCGCATTCCTGTCCTTCTATCTATATTGAATTATATATTTACCAATACTTATGAGGAATGATCAATATTTGTCGTTTGTTAATAGTTGTTGCTGTGTAGCCCTAGGAAATAGTCTGAATAAATAAGAACTAAGCTCATTTCTTGAACCTTGTGTACTCTTTTATTCTTTTACTCTTTTATCTGTTCCAGCCATGTAAGTTGACATGTTATTTAGTGTTTGTATCTCCATATTTAAATAATATATTCTGAGAGTACTACTTTAAATACTAAACGAAATTATATAAAGACGTAACTGTATCCTATTAACATAGAGGTACCCTGTCAGGCCATTCAAATACAGCAATGTCCTTCAACGGGAACGTTTTCTATATACCTGCTATTTTTAGAACTATTTCCAATTATTAATTCATATGCAATTATACATGATATTTGTTATTTCCACGTATTGTAAACCAACTGAATATGAGAGTCGTTTTGCAGGGTTGAAAAAATTGATCTTTCTTTGAACTGACCGTTTCATTAGGCATTGCTAAAATGGCATCAGATTCTATCTCTTTCCTATCTCTATTAGGCTAAAATGAAAAGCTGCTTTAACGATTCTCTTTAGCGACGTGATTATAATCCTGATGTATTACTAGAAAAATGATAATTATATTATTTTTCTATAGAAACGTTCCATGATTACTTTCATTGTCATTCACTTTTAACATAAACAAATTAGATTCTCTTTGGGTTATAATAAATGATAAAGAGATAGAATGTAATGTGAAGGCAATGAATATTGTAAAATATAATAATTTCAAATATAACGTATTTTATTCTCTAATATGCTTAACGACGAAAAAAACCTTAACGTAGGAAATTTGTGTGCATAAAAATCATTAGCTGAATTCTGGTTCCAATTTAAACGTTCTATGAATACACTGCCTGTCGTATAATCTAATTAATATATATAAAACAAAAGATGATACTTGAATTATTAATATATTTATTATTAAATTTCCATATTCTAAAATACAGATATGGTACAATTAGGTGTACATGGAGCTTGTATCTAACATTGCGATCAATGTTTGAGAAAAGCTGCATATTTAAAGGAGAAAGAAAATGGCGGATTAAATAAATATTTTACTTCTTAAAGGTTAAACTTTATTTAAATAAAATGAATTCGAACATAAAATACATATATACCTAAATCTTTGCATCTTTTTACTACTATCTTACATTTCTGGTTAAGTGGAAAACAGCTATTGCATTCAGATTCTCGGGCTCAGTTTTTACTACAGTAAAACTGTATTTTATTTCACTCAGAAAGGTACAGGTATATTGTCTAAGCCAATCTGAATCGCGTCACGCAGCCTACAAAAACAAAAACGCATCATCTTCATCACCATCATCATAATTATGTACATAAAGATTATCATGACGCGTATCTTCATCATCAAGTTTAGCATGGTGATGAACAGGATGATGATGCTAAGGTGGACGGGAATCAATATCCCCATCATCAAAGTAGGGATCAGTCCTCTATACTACAATAATGCAGGCTACTGGCTTATAAGGATTATCCGAAGTTTTAATCTTGTAGACCTGTCTACTTTCAAAATATATTTCAGATAAATATTTTTTTCACTATACGCACACACACACAGATACAGATAAATAGTTATATGTGTGTTGCTTTCTATTTGTTGTTAACCACGTCGATCTCACAGTCTTCTACGACCAATCTATAGGGGCACCCCCCTTTCTACAGTCCAATTGAACTAAAAGCTGTCTGGCGAAAAGATAAGAATAACCTTCCAAAAGCGTAAATAAATTATGAGAAAAGAAAAGCGTGAGAAAAATCTATGGAAGCAGGATATTGTAATGATACAGAGAAGGTAAATAGAACGAGATATGGCGCCAGTAGTGACGTTTCATCTTTCAGCCTATAGTCACTCTTTTCCGATTTAATCAGCAGCGAGACTTAATATTTTAAGAATTTCTAAATATTGTTTATTATATATTTTATTACCATTACTATTCCGTATAATTGGATATGTGTTAAACATCCTACACAGGGTCAAAGAGGAACAATGACCCGAAAAACGGAGGTTTTACAACGAGTAGGGAATTTAGAAATAAAACATTAACATCGCAAAATGTTGCGAAGACGTATTTATAAAATTCAGAAATAAATAAAGATCATAAAAGAACTTGTAAGGAGTGTAAATCTATGGACAACATTACGCTCACATATCCAAACATAAACCACGTTTGGCTAATGTTCAAGAAATAATAATAACGATAGTTTAAAGAAGAGGAAATAAAAATAGCATGATCAGGAATTACGAAAGCAAGATATGGAAATCAGTATGTTAAAGGACTTAAAGAAAACAACGGTATTTACATACGAATTTATTGCTATATACATTTGCATGGATATTTCGTTCTCAATACACATCCGTATATTTTATACATGAAAACGGATTAATTGTCTGAGGTATTGAGACAGACTGTCTCTCTACGTTCCTAGAATATTGATTATTTACTTTATCAACTGAAGACTAATTTCCTACAAGCGGTCAAGTCACCAGCGTATAGAATCTGCGGAGACTGTGACAAACATTGAAATTAAATACGACATTCCTTTTCTTTTCATCCTCTCTCTCTCTCTCTCTCTCTCTCTCTCTCTCTCTCTCTCTCTCTCTCTCTCTCTCTCTCTCTCTCTCCCTCTCTCTCTCTCTTTCTCTCTGAAACAGACATACGCTCGCACACACACGCATGTATATATATATAAAATATATGGTCATTTTTATTTATGTTGACTTTGAACATTCATTTGTATGATGAGCTGTTCGTGAAATTCCCCGCCTGAATATTACACAGAAAAATGTTTGCTCCACGCATTCCTCAGGCCACACCTGTATATGATCAATCTATGTATTACGTTTAAATATAACGGAAGAAAGGAGAGAAAGACTCTAGTACTGGAATATTCTTTTAATTGTGGAATGCGAAACGTGGAGAAGCAACGCAGATCGAAACTGATTCTCAACAAATTATACATTACCGTTCAGTCCGAAGCTACACCTCTCTCTCTCTCTCTCTCTCTCTCTCTCTCTCTCTCTCTCTCTCTCTCTCTCTCTCTTTCTCTCTCTCTCTCTATCTATCTCTCTCTCTCTTTCTCTCTCTCTCTGCCCCTCTCTCTCTCTCACACTCTCCCTTAATCTTTCTCTCTCTGTTTATATATATTGAGTGGGAGGGGGGCAGAAAGAGAGATACAGAAGGAGAACGAGGAAGATGAAGATGAATATGTCTATACTCAAATGTATAAGGCCATTTTCTAACGATTCCATTTTAGATGTATGTTCTATGTGTAGATGTGTGTGGTGAGTGTAGCTGCTTTGCATGTGTATAATGTGCATATATATAATTTGCATATATATATAGGAAAAGAAAATGCTGACAAATTGTTCCCAGTGAAAAATAGTTTAATTAGGAATAAGTAAAAATTAGTAATAAGTATTGGTTAGTATTCAGTTTTGGTTTTAAGTTTTTACCGGTTGCACATTTCTAATGCTTTTCAAAAATAATTTTGAAATAGAGCGCCCGTGATGTTTGCTCTTATCTGATTAGTTTTGGAAATTCTACCTGTTTTATGTGAAAAAAGTGGCTCCAGATGTATTAAAATAAGTTTCGCGCCAATTCGTGTTGCAAAAATTCTTGTGGTCAAAACAATTTTGATTGGTCGGTGGAGGTCATGTGAACCCAGAAAGAGGATATGCTCCGAAATCAATAGACGTGTCCGTGGAAGCTGCGAGTCTAGAGTCAGGTCGATCCACACACGGATCGCACCTCGAGCTGTTCGTCGGGGAAACAATTGTTACACACAATAAATTGATTTCCATTCTCTCTCTCTCTCTCTCTCTCTCTCTCTCTCTCTCTCTCTATATATATATATATATATATATATATATATATATATATAGGAGTAAGTAAGACCCCGACGGCTGAGCTCAAGCCGTTTCGACGGCTAATTCTGTATATATATATATATATATATCGGTTAAGAATTAAATGCATGTAGATTTTTAAAGTTGCATTTAATATTTCGTGATGAGAAATATATTTATGTTAATGAGATTCCTAATATGTAATTAATAGATATATGCTATACGATATTAATACTCCAAATATAGTTCGATTTCAATTTTATTAAACATTCTTATAATGAAAGACGAAACGATGAATCATGTTAACATGCATGAAGAAGGTTTGCGGTTGTGCAAGTTGCTTTGTTCACATAGACATTGTAACACTCATACACTACTGTATACTTAAAACAAAAAGAAAAATACATGCATGTATTATTTAGAAATATAATTATTTCTTAGTTATTGTACACTTTACGTTATTGCCATAAATGTTATTTCAGTTAATTGCTATTATGAATGATGTCTACTGTTAACCTTCTACATTCTTTGACATTGCGAACCCTTGTGTGAATTCATATTTATCCAAGTAACTACGCCAGCAGTTAAATTCACACGTTAAGAATTTTAATGATACTTAGCCATGTATTCTAAAACTATGTACTGTTTCTGGAGATCAATTTCTATATGTAGACAATATGTATGTATGCGTATGCACGGGTATAGGTGTATACACACACACCTACACATGCACACGCACGCACGCACACAAACACACAAACACACTCACACACACACACACACACAGAATGACAACAGATAGATGAAGACAATGAGGGAGAGAGTTTTATATATATATATATATTGAGAGAGAGAGAGAGAGAGAGAGAGAGAGAGAGAGAGAGAGAGAGCGAGAGAGAGGGAGAGAGAGAGAGAGCGAGAGGCAGACAGACAGTCACACAGACAGAGAGACGGAGAAAGAAACGCAGGTTTCTTAAATGGTTGCCACTTGTAGAATTTGGTCAATAGGACAATGCATAAGCATAGGAGAAGTGTAGATACGGGGCTGTAGTTTGTGAAGTGAGAATAATACATTGGGGAGATTATTTAGAAAAAGGTCCTCTTATGTAGTATTTGAGGATTGTCTCTTCTTTTTCCGCTATAGGAATTACCATTTAATAGAAGACGTCCATCAACATAATCATTGAGTTTTAATTAAAGATTAGACACAATACTTGTTTAGAAAATTTATTAGATGTAACTATAGAATAACTACAGACATATGTACTGTGAAATACTACACTTCTAATAACACGAAATTGCATTACATATATTTAATTCAAATTGTTGGAAATTTCTAAGTTATAGCGATGAATTTAGCTAGATATGGAAACTGCTCTGTTAGTAAATCTAAATAAAGTACCCTATAAAGTGCAGCCTTTCCCCCCACGAAATCATCAGAATCACTAAATATAATTAGCAAACTCCTAATCAAAATTGGAGCAAAACACTGATATGGCGTAGTTCTGACGGAGCCACCTCATAGCTCCGCGAAAGGATGCGGCTAAGATAAATTCTGGTATCTAAATTATGTCAGCTGCATCAGCTCCATAATATTAAAATACTAATTTTGTTTCTCTGTTGGTCTTTTGTACATTGGTAAATGCTGATATTTCGAGGAAACACATAGACTCAAATCTGTTTTCACTTTTCACCTAAACCCCTACTGGAAACACGTAAAAAAGATGTACATCTGTTGGTCAGGCTACTGATTTATTGCATCTGTTCATGTAACATATATAGTAAGGTGGGTTCTCGCTGCGTTTACAATGCAATAATTATCATTGGAAAATATCACGATTATCATTAACGTTACAGCTCTTATCCTCCACAGAGTTGCACTTATAACTTCTTATGTTATAAAGTGTAGGTCTCACCAAAATGTAAAAGGTGTCTTTGCAGCGGTCTATCTTTTGTAATATTTTAAGTCGCTGGGTTTTTGTCTATATAACCAACCCCGATCTAATTCATATAGAACGAAAATATCGACCAGAAATTGGCGTGAAATATATGTTTCCAGCCATGATGGACATGCAGGGAAACTGCTTCTCTGGTCAACGTATGCAGAACACCGAATAGGACGTCCAAACAACAATTACGACCCTCTTGGTGAGTGAGACTGGACACCCTGGACACGATCTTACTACGATGAGATATCGGGAAGTGTGGAACTAGAGTTTGTGCTTGCTTTACCTTCGATCACAGGTTGACTCAAGGAGAAGCAGAATAATTATAACAACCTATCAATACAAGATGTCTTTTAGATTCAGAACCTATAACGCTGATATGGACATACAATGTATATGTTTAATAACATTTATTGGTTATATGTACCGGAAGATTCATGAACGTGTAATTATAAAATGCAGTTTATGTGCCAAAACAATGTATTACATTTGCGGTGGTTCAGTGACTTGAATTCAATTTATAATTCTTAATTAATGAATCACTTATTAACGGTGTTACTTCTATTGTTCAACTTCATTTTCCTATACACTTCCTCCTCGAGTGAATTAAATACTTCCATGCTTGATATTACACTGATCAGTGTATTTGAGAACCTTTCAGAGTATAAATATATATCGCTCTTACACAAAATATTCACTTCGCTCGTGCTATCTATTGTAAGAAATGATGAATTCGTAACAATATACAAAGCTGAGTTTCTTATTTCTTACTTGTGTTATATAAAATAAGAGAAAACAAATGTCTTTTAACGAGTCGTATGCGTACCAGCATATAAGTCAAAGTAACGCTGACTCATGATATTTTCCCTTTTCTGAGCTATGTACATATCAAACAAAAATCAGATACTAGCCAATGAAAGCTTGCTGTAAGTATATCACTAAACATTTATCTCGAGAATCTTTTAATTTCTATACATAATCCATCGATTGGGTAAATTTAAGCTCGTTTGACGCCTTTGAACAAGGCTAGATTCCTGCAATCATTCAAACCAGATCCAAAGTCTGAAGAGAGTTACAGTAGTGTATATTATTTCCCTTTCCATTTCTCCACAACAGTATTAGAGGCACGGTTAAGGTACTGAGAGACACACATCAACATTGACTAAATGATGAAAAGATAACAAATATAAAAATTGGAATTTACTTGAAAATCTATTGTCGGTTTATGATTCATGTGTATCCGAAGCTAAAGAATCACCTGTTTAAAGGTTGTACTAAATATCACAGAGACGAGATAACCGCTTGTTAGCAAAATGTCAATTTTAATTGAGGATAGAAAATAACAGCAGCATTAATTGGTGGCGCTTAAAGAAAATTAAAGTTAATATCAAGGAATTAAGAAATAATTGCGCAAAAGATATTATCATGCACACGCGGAAAATCTTATCGCTGTTTGCCAGTGAGAGAGACAGATTATTGTAGGATTTTGTTAATAGATAAATATTTTACACACAGAAGGTTTCGGCTTGGAGCAATTGGTAGATATAGTTTGAATATAGAAAAGAGCAAATATCTTCTTGATAACGTTTTACTAATGGAATTCTATCTCTGCTATTAAATTATATTTAAACCTTCTCTTTCAAATATCACAAACGTCGTAATTTCTCCTTGTTTCTGATCACAATAAGAAAATATCTCAGTCTATAAATAGAATAAAATGTGTCTCATGAAGTATATCTATATCATGATTTCCAAGGTATATTATTTAGCAGGCATCGAAAATTTCATTTTCCTCTATACCACATCAATTCGTTTAGGCGGTAAATTCCAATGCAAGTACTTCAGCAAATTACTATGTAAGAAATGAAGAATCCTGTAAGAGTCAAATAATTGGAGATATTTCCGAAATGCCAATAAAAATGTTCAAGAAAATATTACGCATTTAGCTTATTTGTAATTAAATCAATAACGTAAACTAAAACAAAATAGTTGTATCTGATAAGCCAATCTGCGTGTATACGTTAAATATCTCTCCTTAAAAACATACATTTCCAAATTTATGTCATATGGAAACTATATTGTAACATAATTATCAATCATAAAGTTTAGAGTATAAAAGCCGATATTCACGGTAACACTAATTCAATTACAATTGTGCAACACAATTCCTTCGAAAATATTTCAACTTATTTCCATATATATTAGAGTGAAATCTATTTGAGAAATATTAAAGAGAGTTTTCATTACGTTTTAGTTTTCTTAGGTGGAGCACACGTGTAACAATGGTTTTTATATAACGTTCCATATTTCCTTTGATATAGCATAACAACAAAGCTATCTAAAATAAAATTATCACATGGTAAATATAATCATGTATTTATTATTACAGGAAATCTTTCATATTTATAAATGCAATAAAATACGTTCATATTTTAAAGCTGATTCTCTCAAGAATAAGAATAGTTATAAAAGAAATAAAAGAATACTATGCAGGTGTTAAACATTCCGCTATTTCTTTATGAGAAACGATAGAATTCAATAAAAGAATTGACATATCGAAAAGACTCGAAATGAAATTATTGCTTTTATATTTCTGTGAATTTCCTTTTAATGTGTTTCAATATCTACATATTCTCTTTCAAATGAATGAAAGAAAAGAAAAATCAAAACTTTTGCATAAGTATCCATTGAATTATGAAATAATATGAACAATAAAATTACGAAAACAAATTCTGCAAGTTACATGATGAGATTGAAAAAAAGTGAAATTTCAGAATTTTCATTTGTGAGGAATGTATGCAGCTTGTATAAACTGCAACATATTTCTTCTCAAATAGGCGTATATGTATTGGTAAGCTTTCATTTTCATTTAAATATGCTTATACAAGTTAAAATATGAGATAAATGAAATGAATTATACATCATATTCTAAAATACATTTAAGATATAGTTCTCATTCTTTTTGTGAGCATCTGAAATTTGATATTAGATATTTAGCGCTAGCCTGATACACACATTCACATACTCACATACTCATTCGACAGTCTATTACATTGCCTCATTGATAATTCTAACTTTGCTATCTACATGTAATAGGGATTAAGTTGATACATGTTCACATGATTTTTTCAAATAACTCTATTTTAGCCAAATCATGTGATTTCTGAAACAAAAGACCCACTATATTAATCAGTCAGTACACTACAAATATATATTCAATTTGCAGATTATCCACATCCTTTTAATAAATAAAAGCGATATTTTTAGCCCCAGTATACAGCTAACCTTTATCGAAGGAACATTTTTTCTTTCTACAAATCATGCATGTTAAAGATGTGTTCATCGAACCCATACTATAAGTATGCACAATTCATTAGAGTACTAAAGGCTAATTTCTATGACAAATAAAAAAGAAGAACCTTGATTGTATGACATTTCGAATTAAAATATTTTATCTAGTATTATCTCTGGGAGTAATCTTTTCGCTCCATGCAGGTTTTGATCAAAAGCTAACTTATTACAACGTATCAGTTGTGATCATGTAATGAATATAGTTTTTTTTAATTGTATTCAATATTTTTGTTCAATTTCCCTAACTGTTGTTCTTTTAATCTAGAAGTTGACTCTTCATTTATTAAAGAAACAAACTGCTGCATTATTTAACGACAAATACTATTCTTTAAAATGTCTTTGTTTAACTGAGAACATGTGCTTATTCCTGTAACATGCAAGATTAAAATGATAATATTGAACTAAGTCACAAATGAAAATTCATAAAAATGCAAATTTGCATTGATTACTTTGGATAAAACAGATGATGTTTGATGAAATCATTTCTACCAAACGCAAGTTCCTATAGCGCGAGAAATATATTCAGGAGTCTCTGATTTCTATGAGATATGAACTGAATATGATATCCATACTGATTGTTAATTTGTCACTGAAGGCAACTTGTAACAAAACATATTTCAGTATTAAATGTATAATATATCTGCATGTACGAATCCCTTCAATCCTAGTCTATTGGGTTTAAGATAACATCTTATTAACCAGAATCTTATTCAATTTGTGTAAATGATTAGATCAATAAGAAAGGATGTACTAACTTGTTTAAAGAAACTGAAATAAGTTTCTACATCAACACCCGTAGATCTTAATAATTGTGATGGCTCACCAGAACGTAAATAATATTTTCTTTTTTTAGCACTGCACAAATTCTATATACTGTGGGGGGAAGTAGTGATAAATTCTAAAGTTTCTGTTGTCTTGGAACTAATAGCTGCATGTAACGTTGTCACTAGCAAGAGAAATATATTAAAACATTCGAAATGCTTAGTAGTGCTATGCGTTGACTAAACATTTATTCTGCCAATTTAGGGTGTAATAATTGTGTTTTATTGGAACATTATTTACATTGTCTGTAGGCATTTCAGCTCTATTCGCAAAATAATTTAGAGGAAACTAAAGGAATGACTGAAAGGCAAAAGAAAAAAAAATATAAAAAGAAAATACTCTGACTATAAAGGAGTATAACACAATTTCCTTTAGTTATCTACCGGTTTAAAAGATATTAGTTGAAAATACGTTCAAATACTGACCAGCAAGAAGTATTTCCTTTTTCAAGAAACAGTTAATGGATGTATAAATAATCGGCCAAACATTTCTTCCAAATAAATGGGAAATGAGGCATGGGATCTGTCGTCGCTAGTTATATATATAACTATATATATAACTATATATATATATATATATATATATATATATATATATATATATATATATATATATATATATATATGTATGTATGTATGTATGTATGTATGTATGTATGTATGTATGTATGTATGTATGAATGCATGTATGTATGCATGTATAAGAACAGATTAAAGTTCAAGCAAATAATCGGATGAATGTTTTCATTACTTCATTGAATCGAATTTACATTAAATAGAGAATGTGTCGAAAATGTCTATGATGTTATATTCATATGAACACTTTCTGAACAAGGAGTTGGCTTCGATTTAGTCTGTTAAAAATATAGCACTCACTGACTAACATATAACTCATTGTGTTTTAGTACTGTGTTTAAATGTTCCAATATTTAATTCACCATTTGATTCATGTCTTCATTGACAGACGCTATGCCTGAGTTCGATATCATACACACATTTTTCATACACTTTCCTCTATTCTGTATCTTATGATGCTGACTGCTTCCTCTTTTAGCTCTCCCTTCAACTTTGTTACATTTACACCTATGTATTTTTTAAATATATTTTGAGTCTTTTTACCACATACGTTACTTTTACTGTAGCGATGGGAACCAGAATGTGTCCAAACTATGCCTACTTGTTTGTTGGCTACGTCGAAGCGCAGATCTTCTCCCAGGACGCTGGACCTACTCCTGAGCTATATGGTCGTTATATCGACGACTGTATTGGCTCCACCTCTCTATCACGAGAACAGCTCGACTGTTTTCTCTCTTTTGTCCTATCTTTCCACCACGCTCGCAATTTCACCGCCTCCGTCTCCGATTCTTCTGTCGCCTTTCTAGATATCTCTCTATCTATTAATCACTCTCTCCACACCCTCTCTACTTCCATCCTCATTAAACCAACAAACTCCCAATCTTACATCGACTTCACCTCCTCCCATCCAACCCACACCAAACGCTCCATACCCTATTCCCAATTCTTCCGTCTTCGTCGGCTTTGTAGCCAGGACGACGATTTCGAAACCTATTCCTTTGCATGGCTTCCTGCTTCATCCAGCGTGGATATCCCCCCACCATGATCCAAGCTGCTCTCACCCACGCCCGTGAAACACAGCATCACATCCCTCTCACCTCACCCCGCGCTCCCAACATCCGTGATCCGTTCCCTCTTACCTACCATCCCATCAACCTACCACTCCGGTGACATATCCTCGCTTCCTTCTGCTTCCACTCTTCTGACCCCGTCACTTCTCGCTTTATTCCCGACCCACCCATTATTGATTTTAAGCGCGCCCGCAACCTCCATGACCTCCTGGTTCGCAGTTCCTTTTCGTCCTCTCCCACGACTCCGCCCGGCTCTCATCCTTGTTCCCGTTCCCGCTGCAACACTTGTCCCTTCATTTCCACCATCACCACTCTTACAGGCCCTAACGAATCTTTCCGTATACGCCACTCGTTCACCTGCACATTCACCTACGTTGTCTATGCTCTCCGGTGTTACCTTTGCGAGTCTTTATATATCGGACAAATGGGACGCCGTATGGCGGACCGTTTTGCCGAGCATTTGAGGGATATACGACTCGCTTTGGATACTCCTGTCGCCCGTCATTTCTGTTCTCCTGGTCATTCTTCCCTAGATATTTCAGTCCTGAGTGTCCTTTTACATAATTGATCAAAGGCCTGTTTACCAGGATTGGCCAAAATGTGTCACAGTCTTTGGTCCTATTCCCCTCTTGGACTCATCTCACCTCCCCAATTTCTCTAATACCCGGTACATTATCCCACCCCTAGATTCCTATCACTTTCTCTTGATAATTAAAAGATTCTCTTTCAATTAATACATGCCGACTATATATGCTCACTCCTCTTTTTCTTTCACTGCTCTGTATACACACATACACACCCTTATATTAACATACTGTTGCTCATAGCTCTTTTCCTCACATATACACACACACACACACACACACTTCTTCTTAGTTTCGTACGGACGTATAATAATACACACACGCACACTCACTCACATAAACACACACACACACATATATATATATATATATATATATATATATATATATATATATATATATATGTGTGTGGGTGTGTGTGTGTGTGTGTGTGTGTGTGTGTGTGTATGTAAAAGGTAAACAGAAATAACAACACAATCGGTACAGTATATGGGAGGTATATATTAGGTTAACGCTTGATGTAGCAGGAAGAGGGTCTTAACGTTTCGGACCCTAGTCCTTCATCAGAAGAAAGAATGAGAGATAGGATAGATTGAGGGGATGGGCGGGTTGGTATTCGCAAAAATGTCTTTAGATAAAAATAACAGGTTCATTCATTTTGACATCTGTTTGTAAACCGTTGGTGCTGGCGTTTTGTGTATGATTTTTTTTTAGAAAAGCGGATGATGGAAAAAGAACGTTTTGTAAAAAGAGCTAAACTTGAGCCGCTTTGCAGTATCTGTTCCGACTCTCTGCTCTCTAAGTTTAAATCTCGCTGGAATTTGCATTTCATCCATTTAAGGTCAATAAAAATGTACCAGCCAACTGCGGTAGATTTGTCCTCTATACTCCTTTCTCACTTCCATTCCTTCACTCTCTCTATCCTTCTCTAGACTAGATCTGCTGTATTCAGACCTGAAGCAGAAATGGGCTACACCAGGTTCTGAAAGGCCCTAAACACGGCGTATATCAATCTGGTGTTCCTAAGTCTCTCTTGAGAGTTGCGGGTGAATACATACATATACATTTTTGAAATTTCGCGTTGGTTATCATAATTATAGAAGGTCAACCTTGAAATTGCCGGTTAAATAATCCCCAGGACTGGAAAAGAGGAGCGAGAAACACCGGTGAGTACTCAAAATCTGCATGTATTATAAAAGTCCAAGTGTGTGTATGTGACTCTGCAATTATGCATTTACCGATATACGTTGAAATGTATGCAACCTGATTCCTATATCCCTTAGTTTAACGACTCAAATATATAAATCCTCAAATTAGATGTTTATAACTTTCTATACTATTTCTACATACATGCAAATAAATTTTAAATCGAATACACACATAGATACACTTCTCCCTTTTTACAAATAATATTTTCTACATTCTTTTATATCGTATCGTCTTCTTTAACATTTTGTATCAGTTAGTTTTTCTGTAACAGACATGCTACCGTAAGGTAGATGTCTGTTGCAGCCGCTGTCTCAAACTATTCACCACTATAATGCCTTTTGCTCGAATGATGCAGCTGATACACCTTTTTTTTTGTTCTCTTTGAATATTTGTTTGAAGCGAACACGTAAGGAAGCTATTATATAATTACCTTACATCTTCGAAATACGAATAACGAATAAAATAGGGATGTTAAATAAAACCGTCTCTCTTATTTATTGTAATAAACTCCAGATGAATAAAAACTGTGGAGTGCTTCACGTCTGTTAAAGAATAAGTCGGCAGATTTTTAATCAATCAACTTTCTTCAATTGAATATATATATATCTATATATCTATATCTATATCTATATATATATATATATATATATATATATAATGAAGGAAATGTGATAAGGAAACAGGTGGACCATAACGCACCAAAGTACTCAATACTTAGGGTAGTAGAGTGGGTAATAGGAACGAGTAGGACCCCGACGGCTGAGCTCAAGCCTTTTCGACGGCTAATTCTGGACTAAATGATAATTTTTATCCTGGTATATGAATAGCCGAGCTTCTCAGGGGGTAATTCCATATATGGTAAAAGTGATTGTCACAAGGATTGGTCAAACGTTTGTTGTTGAGACACATAATTCTATCATGGCAATTTGTGGAAGGAAGGAGTAGCTGAACCTGCCAGTAGAAGAAAGAGGGAGAGGGAGTGGAGGAAACCCAGTCGTGCGTTGATAGTTCCAACTACAGCAGGGCAGGAGGTCAAGAAAGTATACTAGGGAGGGGGGGGAGGAAGTCGAAACAATAAGTAAATCAATATGGAATAAATATATAGAAGAATACCAAAAATGTTAAAAATATAAAAAAACAATTTCTGGTTACTATTCCCTAACGACAGTCATCGAGTCTCTCACTGGTACTGCTAAACTATAGAAAGGTTTACTAGGTGGGACGGAATTGTATAGAGACCATTTTAATAGTTAGTACTAATCAACCGAGTATATCTTACGGTGATAGGTCAACAAGTGGGGGGCCAAAATACTAAAGAAACTACCACGAAATAATAATTCAGTTTCGGGACTCTGAATTATTATTTCGTGGTAGTTTCTTCTACTGGCAGGTTCAACAACCCCTTCCTTCCACAAATTGCCATGATAGAATTATGTGTCTCAACAACAAACTTTTGACCAATCCTTGTGACAATCACTTTTACCATATATGGAATTACCCCCTGAGAAGCTCGGCTATTCATATACCAGGATAAAAATGTTCATTTAGTCCAGAATTAGCAGTCGAAACGGCTTGAGCTCAGCCGTCGGGGTCCTACTCGTTCCTATATATGTATATATATATAGTTGGGGAAACAGAAAATTCCTTTTAGTGATCCAGTTCGTGGTTAAGAAAGCCAGTTTGATGGATGGTTACAACGTACGGTTAGGGGTAACTCCATAAGTTTGTAAGAATTCCGTTCAATGTTGGAGTATAAAAGAGAAAACACAGGTAAGCATTAAGAGAAAGATTTTATCCAGGTATTTACGACCGTTTCATTGGTAAGTGCAACCTTATATTGCTATACTGAAAATAGCAACCACTCAATTATAATTGTTGTTCACAATCCAAATTTTCAAAATAGTGAGTAAGTTACTCTTGAAATAATTCTTAATATATAGAGAAAAACATTTATTTGGAATTGTATTTACTAGCATAGAGAGAAAGGAACCAGAAGGTGAGGGGACAAACGGAATAGTATAGAGAGAGAAGAAGGGGGAGAGTTAGCAAGTAGAGTGACACACTGAGATGGAGGGAGGGGTAGAGCGTGAAGGATTCCTTGATCAATTTTGATAGCAGACTTCATGTCGTGGAATGTAGTGAGTTAAAGAGAATTAAATTGATCATAGTGGGAGGGATGGATAGAGAGCGAGAGAGGGAGGAGGAGATATAAAGAGATAAATATCTATATAAAAATAAAGATAAAAATAATAATGACAAAAATAAAAGCAAATAAGGGGGGAGAAAGAAGAAAAGAAAAGATAGCCAAGAAGGGGAGGGAAGGAAGGAAGAAATAGAAGAAATAGAAGAGCAATGAAGGAGAAGGGGGATATAGGTATTGGTTTTTGTGGGTAATTAAAAGTGTTTAGATACAAGAGGGTATAAAGTCTAAGTATATGCAGTTTGGCATAGCACTCCGATATGGGGGCGCGTTCGATAATTTTTTCCACTTCAGGGTGTATTGATGGTTACTTTCCCTCGGTTGCCAGGTCTTTTTGCAAGGGTAGTTACATAACGATGCTGGGAATGTTTCATTGCATAACGGTGTGTATACCAACGGGCTTTAAATGTATTCCCAGTCGCTCCGATGTAATACTATTTCTAGTTGTCTGATTCCACTGTGCATTGGTAAACCAGGTTAGACTGCATACATTCATTATGTAATGGACAGGTTTCAGGTAGGTGGCAGTTACAATTCTTGTCATGGGCAACTTTGGCAATAATTGGTGGGCTGCGATGCCTGTACAAGTGTGTTACGTTTTGTTTTCCTATTAATGAAAATTTAGCATACATCAACTGTAACTCAAACCACCCACTATCCATAATTAAATCCATTCCACGCAGCATATACCTTAGGATCTCCCGCCTCTCATCTAACCGACAAATCTTCGAAGAACATGCAGAATATTACAATACCGCATTAGACGAGGCAGGCCACTTAGATAGAGTAGACTATATATATGAAAGCCTCCATAAAGCGCACACGAACACGCATAACACAAACACCGGAAACACACGCACACACACACTTACGCATAGAACTACAAAGTATACGGTAAATAGAAATACAACATCGAAATCAAACAAGTCACGCAGTAGAAAATACATTTGGCATAACCCCATATTTAACACCTCTATTAGTACTAACCTACCCTCTACCTTCTTTAGATAATAAATAAGCACTTTCCAGATTCACATAGGTACAGCAAAATTCTCAACACTAAATCTATTAGACTATCTTACTCCACGGCACCAAATATAGAGGCACACATTAAGATGCTTAACGCTAAAATGATACATAACAACACCAACACACACATTTACAACAATAACAATAGAATCACCATTGGACACAACAGAATATCTAATACACAACCACCCGCTAATAGGCAAACAAAATGTAACACACTTGTTCAGGCATCGCAGCCCACTAATAACGTCAAAGTTGCCCATGACAAGAATTGTAACTGCCACCTACCTGAAACCTGTCCATTACATAATGAATGTATGCAGTCTAACCTGGTTTACCAATGCACAGTGGAATCAGACAACCAGAAATGGTATTACATCGGAGCGGCTGGGAATACATTTAAAGCACGTTGGTATACACACCGGTATGCAATGAAACATTCCCAGCATCGTTATGTAACTACCCTTGCAAAAAGACCTGGCAACTGAGGGAAAGTAACCATCAATACACTCTGAAGTGGAAAATATTATTGAACGCGCCCCCATATCGGAGTGGTATGAGAAGCTGTCGATTATGCGACCTTGAGCTGTTCCACACCTTGAGTTTGAAGAATAAGTTACTCAACAATAAAATCGAAAAATCAATTTATTGTAACCATAGACTCAAAGAGAAGTTTTCGCACTACAAGTGCAAATCGAACCCTTAACCTCTTACTACCAACTGACAAACTGCATATACTTAGATTTACACCCTCTTTTTGTATCTAAACACTTTTAATTACCCACAAAAACCAATACCTATATCCCCCATTCTCCTTCATTCCTCTTCTATTTCTTCGTTTTCTTCCTTCGTTCCCTCCCCTTCTTGGCTATCTTTTCTTTTCTTCTTTCTCCCCCTTCTTTGCTTTTATTTTTGTCATTATTATCTTTATCTTTATTTTTATATAGATATTTATCTCTTTATATCTCCCCCCCTCTCTCTCTCTCTCTCTCTCTCTCTCTCTCTATCCATCCATCCTACTATGAGCAATTTAATTCTCTTTAACTCACTACATTCCACCACATGAAGTCTGCTATCAAAACTGATCAAGGAATCCTTCCACCTCTACCCCTCACTCTATCTCAGTTTGTCACTCTACTTCCTAACTCTCCCCCTTCTCTCTCTATACTATTCCGTTTTATCCCCACACCTTCTGATTCCTCTCTCTCTATACCTGTAAATACAATTCCAAATAAATGTTTTTCTCTATATATTAAGAATTATTTCAAGAGTAACTTACTCACTATTTTCAAAATTTGGACTGTGAACAACAATTAGAAGTGAGTGGCTGCTATTTGCAGATAGCAATATAAGGTTGCACTTACCAATGAAACGGTCGTAAATACCTGGATAAAATCCTCCTCTTAATGCTTACCCGTGTTTTCTCTTTTATACTATATATATATATGTGTGTGTTTAGTGTGGTGTCGCTTTGTACATGTGTGTGGGTATACATGTGTGCGCGTGCCTATGGGAATATTTGCGTAACTACATGCACTGTTCTCACTTTAATTCATTATAGCTATGGCGAGTAGTGCTAATGTGGCGTATCTAATCGAAAATATTGTTTCTCTAATGTCCCTTTTTATCATATCTTCTCCATAAGACTATCAAAATGAATGCAAGCTCCATTTTATTTTATCTTTTCTTCTTTTACCCTATTATCTAGTTGTTTTTCTTTACTGTACCATATTTTAGAACACTCCATCCCCAAATGATTATTTCTATAAAACCATCGATTTCTTATTGTCATCCAGCCGTTATTTTCTCTTCATAGTTTCACAATCATACCTCCACAACCAAGCTTCAAACTTCTTTGTCGTTTTCTCTGATACAATCACATAGAAGTACATATACAAAGTTGTTACATACTATCTATTCCCGTTAACTTTACACACGCTTATTTTAAATGTCCTTCAGTATTCCCTGTTTCCCTTTTCACTATCAATCTCAGCATTCCTCGTCAAAAACTGTTCTATATTTTATATCGAAGTTAATAATTGTATGCGTTTCTCTTAATTAATACGAAGCTGACACACACGTACAACAAATCCGCCTGACACGTTTAGAGACATAGCAAAATTACCACTTCTGCAAATCGAGCTGTTAAATTGGTAGCAGTGACAATTATATTTAATTTTCAGTTCAAACGTGAGAATTCTATATTAAAATTCAACACTTATTGAATTTGGCACACAATTTAAAGCCAAAAAAAATAATCACAATGAAAACTTACAAAATACTAAAATATAAAATAGAAACAATAAAAAGTCATCTAGAATCTAAATCATTCTTCTATTAAATTAATATTCGCAATTATACAATTGAATGTCTAAAATTATGTTTCCTTTTCTTGATGTATTTCTATATTTAAATATTTCTTTAATTTTTCCTATTGTTCAAGAAACTTTAGAGACTTTAATGTAAAAACGAAGTAATTATCTACTATAAAATAAATTAAAAATGAAATGTCTATAACCTCATTACTTTAGCAAAACATCTAGGACAATAAAATTTGGGAATTTACGATATTGTCGTTTCATTATTTAATATGAAACAATATTATATTCATATATTGCCTCTCAGTTCATTTTGTACGTGTGTGTAGAAAGGAATAGTAGAAGGAAGGTAAGATAAAACATTCAAATATAGATGTTAATTTGGTAATATTTATCTGTCACAAATACATACACACACACACACACACACACACACACACACACACACACACACACACACACACACACACACACACACACACACACACACACGCGCGCGCGCGCACACACACACACACACACGCACACACATATATTTATATATATATATAAATAGAATCTACACACAAAAAGACGCAATTTTTAGACAAATCACAGAGACAATAAACATAAATGAACTCCAACCAAAATTAAATAGAAATCATGAATGGAATAGCAACATCACAACTTACAATTAAGGACAAAATGAAAACACACACACACATAGAACAAACAACGAACCAGTAACATGTAAAGAAACCAATAAATAAACAATTATAAACACACACAGATATCCGGATGTAACACATGCGCAAACTAAGCACGCAACACACACAAAAACAAGATGGCGTAGGACAGAACAAAGGAGAGGCACAAAAACAAAGAAAAGAATCCCCAGTCACTGAAGAGGTCACATCATGTGTGACGAAAGAACTTTGACAATATATGAACAACCGTCCGGTTATAGAACCAACCAACCAACCGGAAATTTATAAGTTCTTAAATTGATCATTTTATTTTATAATAAATTGGAGTGAAAGCAACTGGTGCGTGTGTTTCTTATTGGCAACATGACCTCCCAAAGCATAACAATATCGGTTTCAACACACATTTTCAGATAAAGAACCTTGCTAAACAAATACAGAAACGAAATATTGTAAGCCTTAGCACGTCTAACAAGATATTGAAAACCACCATGTTCTGTTGTCTACGAAAAACAATAACATCTCGACAACTACACTTCATAAAACAATGTGCCTCGTCCCGAGTTTACACAACACCATCAACACCGATGTAAGAAGATTAAAACTTACCAAAAGGCAAGCAGATAGGCTAAAACGAACACTAATTCTAAACATAAAAAAGAAGATTTACAGGGAATTTCGTCATCAAGAAAAACATAAGCGTAACCTAATACAAGAAATAACTAAGATCACCACACCAAGAGAAAAATTAATATATATAAACCTTATATGTCTCGAAGAAAAGTACATTGTTCAAGAATGTGACAAACAATTTAACAAGAAATTAAGGTGGCTCAAACAGATGAAATTAAACCAAGAAACTTCAGAGAATAGGGATAAATATCTAGACAAGATTGATGGAATAAACATGGCCGATATCTCATTAACAGATGATTTCAACAACAACAGCACAAATATATACGGCAACACTACAGTCGACTCTGATGAATTATCGATATTACAGATACCACCTAAATATGCCACATATAATAAGGTAAATATGATAAAATGCTTATCAGAAATAGAAAAATCATTTACAAAATTACGTTGGAGCCTCAAAAACAAAAACAAAAGTAACAAAATACGCACACACACATACATACAACACACATCCCAACAACAACAGACAGACACACAGACACAAACAACGATAACAATAACAACACACACATCAACTATAATAACATACTCAGAAACAACAACAACAGACACACAGACACAAACAACAATAACAACAACACACACAACAATAATAACATACACGGAGACAACAACAACAACAACACACTTCAACAACAGCACACATCAACCACAACAACAACACAGACACATCTATGCCTCTCACCACCACCACAATCTTAACAAACACGCAAACACAGAAAACAGATAATGACAGTAACACAGAAGTAAGGGAAGGTAATGGGATTGAAAGGCGAAGGGAGCCTATCGATACTGACAGAGAAAATAACCAGAAATAACACACAGACACATAAAATAGAGTAGATAATAACAATGAGCCAGAAGAAAGAGACAGGAGTAATAATGAGAGACATAGAAACAACCATGAGGCTGATGGTGAAATAGAAATAGAAACAACACAACTAACAATAATAATAGAAATAGTACACATAAAGCAACTGGAACTCTACTTTTTATAATCCTTCCGATATGTCCTTCGAGCCACGACTTTAGCTTTTAACAAACGCACACAATAGTCGTCGCAGGTCGATGAATAACAGAAGCACAATTTAGTATAGCTAGATCTAAACTTAGAAATATTATAGAACAGTATAGCAAGAAGCAACATAGAATGGAGGCCCAGCAACTGGGAGATAAAATCTGCAAATGGATTGCATAAGCTCATGCAGCGCTCACGTAATGGAGAGATTGCATGCTTTGCAGCAGACAGGTCTGGTAGAATGTCGGTTGACAGTCTGTCAAACTACATCCAGGCAATGCAACCCCACATCACTAACACAAGAGAAGTAACACCACAAGAGCATGAGGATAAGGGGAAAACCCTCAATGCCCATATGATGATGTGGAAAAACATAATGCAGCCTCATAAAAGGACTGCCAACAACTTCCACGACTGGAACAATGACGTGTCAGCGTTGTATGGGCTTCGAAAAGACCATAAAACGAGCAGTGACCCTGTCACAGTACCACCAACACGGCCAGTCTGTGGAGCTAACGTTGCTAGTAACTACAGACTGTCCCACTTCCTCTCCCTGATCATGCGACCCATCATTGAAATGTCCCCAGATATATGTGACAGCACGGAGGACCTTCTCAGCAGAATCAGCGAAAGTAACCGATCTAGGGACCTAACAAACTGTATAATAGGTAGTATGGATGTTGTTTCCTATATCCATCTATTGACGTGGATATTCCTGTGGTGAAATGCGTAGAAAGATCAGTGAGAGCAATGTTGAATTCCGTGGGATTGATACCAGTGAGCTGGGACTCCAACTTAAACTTACCTATAGTAATGGTTATCTAGATACATATGACCTTAGCAACCTGTGCCCTACAAGACCAGCAAGAAGCAGACCACCTACCATTACCTCAATGGCCAAGAAAACCCATACATAAAGATGGAACGGGTGGACTAGAGCCATACGGACCCCCGAAAACCACGATGAACTAAAGAAAATGATTGCACATGCGGTGGGGTCCACCATAAAATTAACCCTTAAGGAACATATGTTCAAATTTAATGGAAAAACATATGCCCAAGAGGAGCGAGCAGCCATTGGTGTTAGCATTGCAGGTGACATAGCTAACCTATTCATGGTATGGTGGTACAATAAACTTAAACTTAAACTTAAAGAACAATTAGAAGACAGCAACCTCTTAACCCTCATAATGTACTCCCGCTACGTTGATGATATAAACATTATAGTAAAAACACCAACCACTAGAGAACAGTCAGGAATTAGAGAAAAACACCATGGAAATCATCCAGCAAATAGCTAATTCCATCCACCAGAGTATTAGAGTTACTATAGACTACCCAACCATCGATTACCTGTACTAGACAGAGAGCTCTGGTTAGAAACCATTAATAAGAAAAAACAAATCCTCCATTCCCAATATGCCAAACCCATGACTTCCAAATATCTGATCCACCCAAACTCAGCTGTTGCGGTTCACACCAAAATCAACATACTAATTGCGGATTTGGTACGGGTGATGAGAAACGTGTCCCGCATGTGCAACCCCAAAGAACTAGAGAGACACATACACCATTCATCCACCGTATGCAGTTCTCTGGTTACAATCAGAGAGATACAATCAGAGTAAATAGAGGAGCCAGAACCAAATGGGAAAAAATGGTAAATAATGATACAAATGGGACCTGCCCCTTGTATAGGAGCAAATTTTGGAATAAAATAGAAATAACTAGGAATAAGGTTAATAGAATAAACTCATGGTATGATAGCAAGAGATACCAGAGTGTAATGTTCATCAATACAACCCCTAGAGGTGAATTAGCTTATGAATTTAGAAGAGCCCTAGATAAACATAAACTTAATATTAAAATAGTAGAACGACCAGGTACCTCCATAAAAACACTTATTAGCAATACATACCCTTTTCAAAGACCTCCTTGTATATATAAGAAATGCATAATTTGTAAACTAAGCCCCCATATTAAATGTAAAACTAGAAATGTAGTATATAGCATAAGATGTACTGAAGGACAATGTAAAGATAAGAATATAGTGTACATAGGTAAGACAGCTCGTAGTATAGGAGAACGGTTAAATCAACACTGGCGAGAACTTCAAGATAAAAAAAGAATCATCAATACTCCACCAACAAGCTAAAATAGAACATAAGGGCACATTAGAGAACATAGAAATAAAAATAGAATCTACACACAGAAAAGACGCAATGTTTAGACAAATCACAAAGGCAATAAACATAAATGAACTCCAACCAAAATTAAATAGTGAACATTAATGGAATAGCAACATCACAACTTACAATGAAGGACAAAATGAAAACACACACACACATAGAACAGACAACCAACCAGTAACATGTAAATAAACAAATAAATAACCAAATATAAACACACACAGACACCCGGATGTAACACATGCGCAAACTAAGCACGCAACACACACAAAAACAAGATGGCGTAGGACAGAACAAAGGAGAGGCATAAAAACAAAGAAAATAATTCCCAGTCACTGAAGAGATCACATAATGTGTGACGAAAGAACTTTGACAATATATGAACAACCGTCCGGTTATGGAACCAATCAACTTTGTGGTTCAATGAAATGGGATGCAGAACAATTATATTAATGACGTAAAATAAGAAAATTATAAAAAAAGAAAATTAACCTCGATGTCACGTGATTGATTCTTTTGAATTTGCCACGGACCAAGTAGGCAGTGATTTTTTCAATGTCTTGGAATTTAGTCCACGCTTGCTTTTTTCCATCCACTGAATTATTTTTGTATAAGTTCCCTGTGTCCCGCATCGCCAGGTATCTTAGCTGAGAACAGACTTCCTGATGACGAAACGGCTTCTCCATGCTTTCATTTGAAAATCATGTTTATTCCCTTTCAGAAACTAATTAGTTGGAGTGAAACTTTAGTAAGTAAGTTAATTTTTATAATTTTCTTATTTTACGTCATTCATATATATATATATATATATATATATATATATATATATATATATATATATATATATATATATATATATATATGTATATATAACCACAAGGTTGTCAACTTCCTGGACGTGACCCTGGAGTTGAGTACGGGCTTATACAAGCCATACCATAAGCCTGGAGAGTGCCTCACTTATATTAATTATGCCTGCAATCACCCTAAGCAGACTCTCAACTCCCAAGTCTCACATAGAATCTCGAGACTATCCGCCAATGAGGATATCTTCAACTAAGCGGCAGATTACTACAATAGGGCCTTGATAAGCGCCGCCTTTAACCGAGGAATTTCCTACATCCCTAACGCTAGCTCTAGACCCCCCCCCTCATAAAACGAATTTTATAGTAAGCCATACCTATAACCGATCACGCGGCGACCTCGTTGAAGTCGGATATAATAGAATAGATAACCGCACTAAAGATCACGACCCCGGCGACGGTGACCACTGTAGATTACTCGAACTATTCCCCTATTACAAAACCAACAAAGGCGACGGCCTACTACCAACGTCTTTCAAACAACATCTTCCTGTACATAAACATGGAAGAGGTAGGAAGAGTGCACCCGTGCATAAAGGGAAAGGGGAATTGAACGGGCGACTGCGCACTAACACACATAAGAGCGGTCACCTAGATGGAACCACCCGTAGCAAACGTACAAGGACACGTAATCGCCACCGTAACGTCCTATGGTTCCCCCTACTCTCAGAGTGTGGCCTCCAACATACCCCGGATGTTCTTCGAAGCCTTAGAGAAGAACTTCCCGCCCAACCATAGGTATAGAAACATTCTTAATAGGAACAATATAAATATATCCTTCTCTACTACTCCTAACCTATCAGACATCATAGGAACAACAAACCACAGTAAGATCACCAAGACATAGCACCTCGACTCAGACGCACCTACACCTGACAATAACTATATCGGCCTTAACAACTCCCTGGCGGCATCCAATAGTGTTGGCAACGGCATCCGCAGACGTAACCAGCATAACCGCGACATGACTGGGGAACATGCAGGACATGACGTGCGGAATAACAATCGCACCACACCGCGTGCTGTGGGTTGTAATGGTGCTAACAACAGCTGCGGTAGCGTGGGTAACAACGTAGGCAGCAACAATGATAGCCTTACCGTAAGAAATAGACGGAACCACGACAGAAATTGCAACTGCCGCGACAGAGGACGCTGTCCCCTTATAGGATACTGCTTGACAGATAGGGTTATATATAGATGCACTATAACTAGCCACAATACCGTTAACCACTATATAGGCGCTACCTCCGGCCCGTTCAAAATTAGGTTTCGAACACATCTCCACCTTCTCACAAATAAAAAACTAAGACACTCCACTTTGCTCACGGACTACATCACACCACTAAAGGAATTCTCCACGCACTGGAATATTGTCGGCAGGGCTGCACCGTACAACTTCAAGAGGAAATGCGATCTTTGCCTCATGGAGCTCTACCACATCATAACTGCACCCCACGTGCTCATCAACAGCAGAGCTGAAACAGCGATAAGTTGTACACATCGCTTAAAAATATTCTTCTTCAGATGGGTTAAGGATGAGGAGTGAAACCGTGCACCGGATCTCAGTGCAACAAGTCTTAACACCCCGGCGGGCAGGCGCTGCAAAATAACACCCAGGAAACAATCCTTGCATACCAGACCCAGCCTCAAACGACTCAGACAAACAGATGCAGCAAAAAAAACTCTCAAAATAAGCGTTGATTACATGGGTATCAACAATGGTAAGGTTGTAACCTCATCTCGTAGCGGATAACAAATTTGTCCGGGAAAGACTTCCCTAACACCGGCCAGAGTTACCCGCCTTGACCTGCTGCAAAATCAAAACAAGCTATTTTTGCGAGCAATGAACCTTGACGTAGATTTAACCCCCAAAACTCTTTCCGAGCAATGTAAGGAACACTTTTGATTATTTATACCCTTGAGAAGCCCAACCGGGCGAAACGTACGTAGGTGCTGTTTTAAAGAAACATATTTTAACGGTCTATTCTCCGATTTCTTACTTTCCCACGTGCTTACGCTCTGCTAATTCTCTAGCCCACTAAATATTAACACTTCGAATATTTAATACTGCCGGCACTAGTATCGAGCACCTTTGCCATACGCTACTTGGCAAAAAACTATATGTATCACCTATCCTCCCCTTTTTTCTCTATCTCTCGATACGGTAATACTGTATATATATATATATATATATATATATATATATATATATATATGTGTGTGTGTGTGTGTGTGTGTGTGTGTGTGTGTGTGTGTGTGTGTGTGTGTGTGTGTGTGTGTGTGTGTGTATACATACATATATATATATATGAAAACGGAGAAAAAGACGATTATTAGGAAGAAAAAATATATTTCTTTCCGTTTTTATAAAAATACTGAAACCGGTAATAGACATTTATTAAATATATAAATAAATAAATAAATGCAATTGTTAATTAATAAATAAATCAACTAATACCTTAACACTTCACACAAAGTAAAATATTTCGTCTTAATCATTTTCTAAGCCAGAAAAAAAGAGAGAAATAAATAAAAAGGGAAAAAAAAATATTTTTCTTCCTAATAATCGTCTTTTTCTCCCTGTTCTCATATATATATATCCTAACTCGTGTGCTTCCTCTCCACATTTTATTATTATTATTATTATATACATATATACACATATATATATATATGTGTGTGTGTGTGTGTGTATATATATATATAGATACATATACGTATATATATATATATACTTATATATATATATATATACATATATATATATATATACATATATATATATATATAAATATATATATATATATATATATATATATATATATACATATATATATATATATATATAGGGCGGGTAAAATTCCCGAGATCCATGGACGAGTTCTCTCCAGCGGTCTCTGTCCCTCATTATCGCTGCCGTGTCCTGCGTCTACAACAGACCAGAGTCTGTCCTTAGGGCATCAACATACGTTAACCTTAGTCTTCCGCTTCCAGTGTGTCCATATAGAGGCTCCCACAGGAGCACTGAGTGCAATGTCAACTCTGGATGTCGGTGAGCATGTCCAGCTAACCTCAGTCTCCTGAGGGGATCATTAATATATATATATATATATATATATATATATATATATATATATAAACTGACTAGCCTCTGTGTCACGTTAAAAGAACGAGTGTTCGTTGCGACTTATAGAGTACACATAGTGAAAGAAATTCGAACAATCAAAATGTGATTGTTATAGTTATAACAAAAAGCCTGTAATCTTAGTCAACATGTGAGTTTTATCGGCGTGTTATGGGTGTAACATTGTATATACGTTCAGGCTAGTTAGTGTTAATCCTCTTTCATAATTGAAATATATGTTCAGGGTTGTTGTGTGTCGAAATTGATGCTATGTTTATTCCAACAGGAAAGCAGATATGATATTATGTGCCCTCAACCTCTGAAAATATGAATTTTAGTGTTAAGACAAGTATTTCGAGATTTCATGTTTTGTAAAATTCTATATTTCTCACTTATGCATGAAATACATTTTCTTGTACATTTTGCATATTCTTTTGATTGGTCTAAAATGGACCAATTAATTACACGTGGATTTAAACCTTCTTCATCTCTCTCACACTGTGTCAGCGCCGTGGTTTTCTATGTTTCAGGATGTCTGTGAGAAGTGACATGTGCGTAATATTGTTGTTTGAAATTATGTTGTGTCATATCCACACATCGCGCACTGGTAGCTAGTTGGTTTGTATTTACGGGTGTCACTTTAGCCTCATTTACAATAGGTTCTATGTTGTATTTGCCCTGTAGAGGATATTCTCCTTCATTTCTGCATTAACATCCTGGATATCTATGGGTATTTTCCCATTGGTAATCTTGGATTTCATTGAAGGACTGCACGAATAGTTAATCTTAATTCAATTTCTGTTAAATATTTTACTATGTCCTTTTTGGAGGAGGAAATGCTTATCTAAGGGATCAAGAAACTTTCTGCCTCATCAGTTTGTTTTTAGAACTAATGAAAACGATGGTGTAAACCAAATTATTTTAATTTTTCTATTATTATGTTTAATAGTATTAGTAGAATTAGGTATACTTTCAAATAATTCGTTAAAAACACTATTTTTAAGGGCCTTATTATAATAAGGAGGTGCTTTACTAAATATTGTCCAGGGGAAGAGAGGGTTGATCTCCTACGACTAATATTCGGGATAAGGTGTTTAATTACTAAGGGGGATGGCATGCCCCTTTATTTATATATTTTAAATTTTCATTAGATTTATGATATGAGTTAAAGGAAACGGTAAGTAATCAAGATTAATAACAAGGGAGTTAGATTTGTATCTATTGTGATTTTAAGATTTAGTTTATAGAAGGTTTTTATCAAATCTTTACGAAATTTGTCAAGATCATGGCCATTGGTGGTATGAGAGCCTGCTAGTCCACCATCTCGATATAATCCGATAGTGTGATGGGAAAATTTCTCTTTAAGTCTGTGGAGGAGGTATCAGCCAACTAAATCACACACATCGGCACTATCAAAAGAACCCATTGACACATCAAAAGTATTTTCTGGGCTTGATTTTGTTTACCCAGGTTTCGGCTTCGGCAAAAAGTAATGTTTTTCTGACATGCAAAATTACATCTTCCTCCAGTTCTGGTATATCAGTAGATTATCTAGCAAAATCTCATGATTTGGCTAATAAGGAGTGAGTAATAGAAGGGTAAAAATCTACTATATCCAATTGGGTAAATCTAGACTTATTAAACCAAGATATAACTGAGGAAGTAATTGACCATTGAAATAATTCTGTTTTACTTCTTATGTGTTTAATTATGTTTCTTAAGATTTTTTTTTATAGCAAAACCAATTTCTCTTTTAGCAGGTTCGAGAAGTCTACAACTATGTTGGGTATTGAAATCTATTTTATGGTCTTTAATTGTAATATAAACATTACGTTTTGCTAGGCTTTC
>OZ024747.1:39200294-39235294 GCA_964016885.1 Eledone cirrhosa | reverse complement strand
GACAGGCAAAAGATATTGGTCAAGAGAAATTGAATGGGAGAATTGTTCTGGTTCAGTGAATATGGTTAGTTCGCTGGGGTGTCAGAATTCAGATTTTTTATTGAATAAAGAAAGTAAAGATATGTATGTTTATTTGTGTGCTTGTGTGTGTGTCTGTGTGTGTGTGTGTTGTGTGTGTGTGTTTGAATTTATTTTCACTTAAAAAAAGGGGCTCAGGAAGGCTTTTTTTTAATAAACGTAATTTGATTGGTTATAAATGAAATTATGGCTGTCACGTGAACAAGTTTTCATTAAATTTCCGCGCCCTTATTTGGAAATCTATTCTGTAGCCTTTTTAGAGAATTTTATGACAAGCAAAAGATAATGGTCAAGAGAAATTGGATGGGAGAATTGTTCTGGTTCAGTGAATATGGTTACTTCGCTGGGGTGTCAGAATTCAGATTTTCTATTGAAGTAAAGAAAGTAAAGATGTGTATGTTTATTTGTGTGCTTCTGTGTGTGTGAGTGTATTGGAAGATGATTCTATTAGTAGACATGGTGGAGGGAGTTGTGTGTGTATATGGGTGTTATGTGTGTGTGTGGCGGGGAGTATGTTAAGATGGAGAGAATATATATATTTGTGTGTGTGTGTATATGTGTGTAGGAAAGTGATTCTATTAGTAGAAATGGGGGAGGGAGTAGTGTGTGTGGGGGTGAGGTTTTTTTATGTGTGTGTATGGGTGTTATGTGTGTGGGAGTATGGTTAGCATGTTAAGATGAAGAGAATATATATATATTGTGTGTGTGTGTGTGTGTGTGTGTGTGTGTAGGAAAATGATTCCTTTAGTAGGAATATTTTTGAATGAACATATTTTCCTTACTTATTCTTACACACACACAAGCACACAAATAAACATACATATCTTTACTTTCTTTATTCAATAGGAAATCTGAATTCTGACACCCCAGTGAACTAACCATATTCACTGAAGCAGAACAATTCTCCCATCCCATTTCTCTTGACTATTATCTTTTGCTTGTCATAAAATTCTCTAAAAAGGCTACATAATCGATTTCCGAAAATTTAATGAAAACTTGTTCACCTGACAGCCATAATTTCGTTTATAACCAATCAAATTACGCTTATTAAAAAAAGCCTTCGTCAGCCCTTTTTTTTAAGTAAAAAGAAATTCAAACACTCATATATGAAAAAACAAGCTGTGCCCCCCCCCCCCCTGTTTGAAGAACTTTGTAACGCGAACTGGCGCGAAATTTATTATAATTATTGACCAACCAATCAAATTACTTCTCTAAAAACCTGGCATTTCGAGCCACTTTTTTCCACATAAATCAAGTAACATTCAGAGACCAACCAGATGTGAGAAAAACAACAGACGATCCATCTCAACTCTACTTTTGAAAAGCAGAAGAACTGCGAAACGGGTAAAGGAACCAAATAAATATTTTTTTTTTCAAAATAATACTCCAGTTGCATTTTCGATTTCATCTTTTTTTCTTTATACTTTCACTCGAGTAGGACACCTTGATTATTTTTTATTTTGTAAAAAAAAAACTCACTTTCTAATATATATATATATATAAATATATAATTATATATTTGTGTACAGACACACAATAACAAAATATAAACACAAGTATTTATTTCGCGATAATGTATTGATTTTCTTCGCATGGAAAAAAAACCGTGGTAATCTACGACGAATTTTTTTTATAATCACAAAATATAGACACCATCCCGAGGCCGAGGTATTCCGTACTTCTCTGTACTGTTTTCAATATATATATATATATATATATATATATATATATAATTATATATTCATGTAGAGATATTTTTGCATACACAATGACAAATTATGAACAAACGTATTTATTTCACGAGGCTCGATAAGGATAAATATATATCAAATATATATGAACCCTAGATCAAATTCCGAGCAACGTCGGGCCATTCTGCTAGAAAACATTAATTTGTAGTTTCGTAGTTTCAGGCATTTCATATGTAGTGTGAAATGTGGACACAACTAAAGTTTAAACAATTTTATAGATCATGGCATTGCTACACATTACCTGAGAGAGGGTGAGAGAGAGGAGGGGGTGATATAGAGGGTAAGAGAGAGGGAGAGAAGTGAGAATGTCGAGCGGTAAATGTGCCTTTAAAACTTCATTTTGATAATGGAATGCTTGCCTGTTCGCTATTTTCATAATTCTCTAATGTGTACAATATAAATAGTTTCTAGTATGCTACATTTGAATTGCCACTAGAATTGATTAACGATAGAAACAAGTTTTGGTTGCCAGACCTTTTAAAGGCAGCAGTCAAATTTCCCACAAATCTTATATAAAGAAGGTTATGCTACACCATAATATTTGATGTGGATGCTTTTGATAAAATGCAATAAAAGGATATAGAATCAAATAACACTAAAATATCACGTGGAATATTGTACATTCAATATTTGAAATTAAAGCAAACTAATTACTATACGAGGTAGATAGTCGAATGCATTAATGCTGAATTAAAACAAATGAAAATAAGATATAACTATCTTATTACGAAAGCTAATTAGGAAGGGAATCATGTTTCCAAGCTAATTAGAATTACAAGTAAATTACAAATATAATTATTAAAGCTATAAAATGCAATCTGCATAGAATGTCTTGATAACAGACTCTTCGATAAATTACAATGTAATTAGAAATCTAGTTTATATGAGATGATAATAGTACTTTAATATGTGTGTTACAACGAGACAGTTTCGCGTTGTTTCTCATTTGCAAAATATCAGAGACTGAGAAGCTATCATCCTTGTTATTTTAAACTGAAAGAGATAAAATTATCTTAAACTGAAAGAAAAGAATTAGATAATTACTATGAACATCGATATTACACACGGTAGGGAATTGGGTTGTATCAATGCAACCTCATTTGACAAAACTAAAATAGATATAATAATTAAACATAAAAGGAAACACAAATTCTAAAAGTAAACATACAAAAAAGAAAGACAACTGAACAATTAAAAAACAAAGCCACCATACAATACACAATAATTGGATATCTGGTGATTTTGGTTACCGTAAGACCACTCTATCTACTGCTATTAGAGTGGAATCGGCCACACAGATAAGTAAGACTGAGAGTGAGAATGGCTATTTCAACGCGTCTCTCTGGCCAACACATGAAGTAATGTCCCGCAAATGCCAGGGATCGTATGATTGGTTCGATGTTGTTTATGTGACTGATTTAACCGTCTGCATTTTCATTTGTAACGTTTCCTAGTTTCTATTGTGACATGATGATGGCGTGATTTGTAACTGATATTTCAAATTCTTTCATCCCAAACATCTCGCATAATGAAACAAGGCGAAATTGTTTTGCTTTTCTTCATTAAAAATTATCTTGAAAATCTCATAGAGCAGGAAACATTCCTAGTCATGTATGATCAAATTTTATACTAAATAAAACATATCCAGTCTACTCGGCCGGCTGTTTAAGATAAGACACCACGTGTTAGACCGGACCCCTGTATCATGAAAAGAAAAACGTTTCCGAGGAAATTATTGGAATTTTCCAAATTCAAAGTCTTTTTTTAGGAACTTTCAAAGTTTATAACGGAATCTTAAATAAACCCGAATCAACTTAATATGGCCTTCAATCTTTTATTAATATATATATATATATTAATAAATATATATATATTTATTAATATATATATATTGAAAGTAAAATAAAGTACCAGTAATACACTGGAATAATTGCTGGCCTTGTGTCTATTGTAGAAACAATTAATATATATATATATATATATAGGAACCAGTACTGGTTCCTATTACCCACTCTACTACCCCAAGTATTGAGTACTTTGGTGCGTTATGGTCCACCTGGTTCGTTACCACATTTCCTTCGTTATATATATATATATATATATCAATGATAATAATAAATAGAAACTATATTTATAAAACCATATTTACCAAAACTTTGGTACGCTCTCATCAGATAAAATACAAAGTTTGTTTTATAAATATTGACATATCCGGGAACGAGATCTTAACGGTTCAAGTTTTTTCTGGAGAGCTTTAAATCAGGTATACATATATATATATATATGTTGAATTACTAACAAATTAAATATCCCTTTTGCTTATATATATATATATATATATATATATATATATATATATATATATATATATAAACGTTTGTATATGTATTATAAAGCCAAAACAATGCAGGTATGGACATAGAATAAAGAAAGCAAATGCAAAAGATATTGTTGACAATTAGTCTTTTACCTTAGATTTATTTAAATGTCCTTAATTTTCGAGATAATATCGCTGTTCGGAGGGAAGTAAAGCGGTTAAACCAGTGTTCTAAATAGCTTGCCAATTCATGCCAATTCATGCATGAATTGGCAAGCTATTTAGAACACTAGGTTTAACCGCTTTCATATCTGCATTGTTTTGGCTTTATTATACATATACAAAGGTTTATACCTCATTACACAATGCTTCAAGTGAACTATAACTTCCTTCATATATATATATATATATATATATTGAAAAATGTGTGACATCCTTGGTACAGTTAGGTATATTTGAAAAAAAGGAAAATAATGACTTCACTTGGAGTGTTGAAAAAATTATGATTTAATGTTATAATATTATAATATTATAACATTAAATCATAAATATTTTAACACTACAAATGAAATCATTATTTTCCTTTTTTTCAAATATATATATATATGTATATATATATTTATTTATAAATCCACATACACTCTCACACACACAAACACACACACATATATGAATATATATAAACAGAGAGAAATAGAGAGGTATATATGTGTGTGTGGGTGTATTCTAATATAAATAGCCACACATACAAATCCAATCCCTCAAATAGAAACAAAATATTTGAAGTGACACTCTATTCCTGATCTACTTACGCTTTCTTTAGATAATAGGTTGAAATATGGAAATGAATTATTTCCACATTTCAGCCCATTGCCCCACACGCTAAATTTAGTATTACTGCTGGTATTATCACTTTCTGACAATTTCTGAAACTTGTCTGTACATTAGATTTAGTGTACACTGAACAAAATGCTTCCCCTCCTATACCTGTCCACACGAAATTCTGACAACGTATATTCGGTCAGCAATCACTACTTCCGATACTTGAAATATCTGAATGTAACACATTTATTCCACCCCTTGATAGCATCTAAATGAATGATTTAATATTATTTTCATCTTCTTCTAGAGAGCCAACAGTTGAATGCAATTATAATGTATATCAAATGTATTAAAATATATATTTAATTCCTTTCATGTTATAAACAATTCTCATTCATTTACAAACCTTAAACACACAATTAAACGCACACACACACACGCACGCACACACACGCGCACACACACACACAGACACACACACACACACACACACACACACACACATATATATATATATATTTATTAAAATAAAATTTATTATTACTATATATATATATATATATATATATATATATATATATATATACAATATACAGAGCGTCACCCAAAATTGTATACACACTTCAACAGCATTGTAATCACAGTATGACTACATTTTGGGGGCACCCTGTATATATATGTACAAATAGACATGATTTTATAGAAATGTAATGTTACATACCTCACTGTTTTAAATCCTGCAAAATAGAAAAAAATTACATATTTAAATATTTGCGTAAATATATGCGAGACCCATGCAAGACCACACGCATTCACACACCCACGCACACACATATGTGCATACATACACACACGAGAACAGAGACAGAAACACATCCACACACGCATATATATATATATATATATATATATATATGTATGTATGTACATATATATATATACACATACATATATATATATATATATATATATATATATATATATATATATATATATAAGCAGAAGTGATATTGAATTTGTTGGTAATTCAAGAAATATAAATGTTTAGAACTGATTTAGAGCACTCAACACATTTTCTGGAGTATAATATACAATGATATTAAGTAAATGAAAACTATATTTATAAAACCATATTTATTCTATTATATATATTTCAAGGGTACCAACATTTTGGTTCGCTGTCATCAGATAAAATACAAAATGTCAAATATTTATGAAACATTTTGTATTTTATCTGAAGACAGCGTACCAAAATGTTGGTACACTTGAAATATATATAATAGAATAAATATGGTTTTAAAAATATAGTTTCCATTTATTTAATATCATTGTATATATATATATATATATATATATATATATATATATATATATATATATATGTATATATATATATATAATTGTATACACATTACATATATGTGCATATTCTTAGTGAGTTGAAGATAATATTTATATAATGAAAAATACAGTATATGCATATTTATGTTATTTAAATATGAAAGTGAGAGAAATATTTACATCACCATAAACATGTCTCTAGTTTAGTACATTTTCTCTTTGGAATAAATATTTAGAATTGCTTTCGTTTGCAGATAAAAAAAATATAAAAACAAAATACTGACATTAAATTTTGGTTTGAGGAAGCATATCATTTATTTTAATTCCATTGCTTTGGAGGGAATTGAAGTAGTTTTCTTTTATCTTGTTTTAAGTTTCTGAAATTTCGTGCTCGGGGTTATTTTTAGGTAAAATGATCTATAAAATGTTCACTTTACAGGTGATATTAAGCAAATGTATACATTCTGTTATACCACTGCCAGCGCAAATATTCTAAAGCATTTTCTATGTAAAATAGAATATTGTCTTTTAATTGTAAACAATAATTAAATGTGTAGCTCTATTTAAAGGAAATAAGAAATCATAACACAACAGGTGCACTAACCACATTCTTTCTCCTGCGTGGAAGTTCTCACGTCTGCAACATTGATGCAGAACAAACATTCTGTATCCGTCTCTTCCTTTGCAACGTTTCATGAAAGTACAAGAAACACCCCATTTTGACTATCCAGATATTATTTTGTGGAAGGCGGCGGCTGGGCAGAGTCGTTAGAACGTCGGATAAACACTTTACGGTATTCGTTCCGGCTTTCTTCTCTGACTTCGAATCCAGCCAAGGTCAAATATGCCTTTTATCCTTTAGAGCTCGATGAAAAAACTAGTCTAGTGTCGATGTAGATTCTTCATTTATCTCTCCCTTTCACTTCCTCTCTCACGCATATTATATTTCTCTGGAAGAAATCTGCTGGAGACGGATGCCCAAGAAACGCCGTATGTCTACACGGCGCCGCTACGACTCCATCAGGAGTTACGAAACCATACCATATTTGTGGTAAATCTGATATGTTACAATTGATAACAGAAGCTATTTAAAGTAAAAGGTTTACAAGAAATAAAATTCACAAATGTAAACAATTTCATCATCAGCTTTTTATGTCAACTGTCCACGGTAGCATGAGTTAGACGAATTGTCCTATTGTCATACGATTCAGATTATGTGACCGTGTTTTGCTCATACAGTACTCTTTCTGGCTTGGTTTTGAGGCCCTTCAGAACGCCAACCACATTTACTGGGTGATTTTTATCGTGGTACTAATTGTACACACTTGTAAAGTCTTGCTGAACACAAGCCAAGCATTTGACTATCATAAGGCCATATATATAGCCTTATGATAGTCAATTGCTTAGGCGTAGCCATTTTGTACTTCGATTCACAACTTTTAACTTGAGAGTTCAGAAAGAACAACTTTGAATCTAACTAATATGCCCCTCTAAATTTGACATAGGGCGCATAAGTAAGCACATTCTAGATAGGATGTTAATGCAAATAAAAAGAAACAGACTGTCTATAAAACTATGGGGTAATACTGGAGATGCAGTCAACTGATTCACTAATTGAGAAGATAAATCCACTCATGATTTAATTCAATTTGACATACATGACTATTATTCATCTATTCCTCAAACCCTTATCGATAGGGCCCTTATATTTACGATGGACAATTCTAAATTAACTAGAAATTAAGTTGATATAATTGTAACTGCTAGAAGTTCGATCATAATATTTGACAACGAATACTGGACACATAAGGATAGACAAAACGACTTCGTTATAATTATGGGTTCGAGTGACTCGGCCCAAGTTACGGATCTTGCGGGAACATCTAGAATTCCCTGGCCTCAATAGAGATGATCTTCTCCTACTCATTAAGAACTTCAAGAGTCAGTAATTGGAAAGAAGAAGCAAAGCTATTACATCATTCTTTCAACGCATGGGCCTTAAGATAATTTTAAATATCACCTTAAACGCATCATCTTTTTAGATGTGACTCTCGACCTTAACTCCGTCATATATGAGGCCTTCCAGAAATCTAATGATAATTAAACTATGTTAATCTTTGGTCTAACCATCCTAGGACTATCACTAGTTCCATTGTTAAAACTGAATCCCTTAGGATCTCCAGATTGTCTGCCCAGGGATCCTATTTAAACACCCACACTGACTACTACAACGCTTCTCGGTATTGATGAACTACTATAATTTCTTCCAGATACACCATGCGGGGACAATCCAACCACCTCAATATGAAAACATCATAAGTACCACACAGAATTTGCAAATTTAAATTCAAACAGCTCAAAACCCCATATTGGCGAGACAAATAATAATGCTGCAAATAAGAAAACACCAAAATCATATCTATGGTATAATCCCCTGCACAATAATCTGGTAATTATTAACCTATACTATCTCTTCTTCAAACTTAGAGACGAATACTTTCCTCCTACACGCAAATTCCATAAATACTACATAGAGACAAAATCGAACTTTCCTATTCCACCACAGCTAATCTAGGCAATTTCATCAGGAAATTGAATAACATATGCTTCCGCCGGTACGACAATAACAACAGGCAATAATCTGAACCCCCGGCAGCATCTACAGCCTCCAATACTGAGCAGACCGGTACCCGTAAATACCAACATACCTTCCACTTTATGTGTATGTCCGGAGCAACAATAGAATAAGTGGAATAACACTCCCAACACAGGAAACAGGGAAGAAACCACACATTATACACGGACAAACTGCAACTGCAGAAATACGAGCAATTGTCCTCTATCGGGTAAATATTTGTACAAAAATATCATTTATCAGTGTATGATAAAATGTAAATTGGGGATATATAAATATCTGGGTTCCGCTTCGAATACTTTCAAGAAAGGATGGTATGTGTACACCCACATACCTAAAAACCCCAGCTAAAGAAAACTGGGATCTGAAACGTGCTAATATTGAATAGACACTACAATGGTCCGTGCTAAAATTCGCCCGTCCATACCGGAATGAAAGACACCTCTGCGACCAATGTTGGGCAGAGGTAATTGGAATAGCGACCGAAAAGGACCTTCTAAATTCCCGGATATTTAATTGCAAACACAAGGTTCTAAAAACCTTTGCTAAATACAAACTGGACTTGAACAAGATTTGATCCCTAATACCTAGGTTTTACTACATCATATTTTGAACATTTCCTGTAGCATTTGAACTTTTCACACCCAATGGATTCAGTATTATTCAAAACAATCCCATTTTATTAATTCCTTTCTTCCTTACCTATTCTAGCCTTCTCTTAATCTCTACCATCTTTTTCTCTGTCTCCCTCTTTATACTTTCTCTAGACTCCTATATGGTAAACATCAAAACCTTCACCTAAAACAATGGTAAAAGAATAATTTTTCCACTTGACTACACACAGATTGATAGTGTGAAGCTATTTACCCCCACTACCGCTCCTCTCTAATATCACACTAACTGACTCTATTTCATGCTATCTTTAACTTATTTACATTTTTTTAAACGAAGATCCCATTACTGAATTCAAACGCGCAGTGAATAGTTGAATTCCACTACTATAGTCTTTCGGATAAAATGTAATAAATAATTAAGTATTGCATATGTTTGAACAATATATATAGTAGTCAGCATATGTAAGCAATTTATAATCGACACAGAAACATACGTTAAAGCAAATAAATCCATAATCTCTTCACGCCCACGTTTTATTTTTCTTGGTGCAATACTTGCTTATATATATATATATATATATATATATATAAGGCGGGTAAAATTCCCGAGATCCATGGACGAGTTCTCTCCAGCGGTCTCTGTCCCTCATTATCGCTGCCATGTCCTGCGTCTCCAACAGACCAGTGTCTGTCCTTAGGGCATCAACATACGTTAACCTTGGTCTTCCTTTTCTAGTGTGTTCATTGCTGTAGTGGAGTATGTGCTGCTGTATGGGTCTGAGACTTGGACACTGACCAAGAAACTCACTCAGATGGTGGATGGGTGCTACACGAGAATGTTGAGGATGGCTCTGAACATTAATCAGTATACACTGAGGATGAAAAACTCAGAGGTGTATGGGAGAATCCCAAAAGTCAGCTCAAAAGTGACACAGAGGAGACTGAGGTTAGCTGGACATGCTCACCGACATTCAGAGTTGACATTTCACTCAGTGCTCCTTTGGGAGCCCTACATATATATATATATACGTGTGTGTGTGCGTGCGTGTATATTATGTCGTGGATGTAACTAGTAACAAGACCACAAATTATCAATGGCAGAACCGGAGATGTTTGATTACAAAATCGTATTAAGAAATATGAAAGGCTATTCAATGACATATGGAGCTACAACGTGAATATAATCGGCTTATGATTTACATAACATAGAGTTTTGCCTACCTCATTTAATTACCTAAATGCAATTAATAAGTTTGCTTAATATTTCACATATTTATAAAACACGTTTATTCAACGAAATTGTATTTGACTGCATTTTCATATATTTGCGTATTGGGTATCTAATTATATTGTGTAAACGTCAATCAACATCCATAGACATTAAGTTCTCTTCTGTTAATAAGAACTTAATTTACTGAAGAAAATGATTTTTCAATACAGAAATTCCTATGAAAATTCTCTATCGATATTTCTCTCAAAATTACCCAGGCCTGTCAAATAATCAGTGCTTAAACTATTTGTTTTATTATTTTACCATTTTACATTTAAGGACCAGGAGAATAAACAATTATGCTCTTAAGAATTAACATGAATGTCATGAGAATTAATTTCAATAAATGATAACAATTGGCATATAACCTGTCATTGTTTTCCCTTCCGGTTATCTTTCTTCCGTGGCCTAGAAGTCCTTGATTTTTCCATGCTTTTCTTCTCGTTTATAGAATTTATAGTCCTTTCCATTACTTTTGTAAACAGTCGCTCTGCCCTAGATTATCACTTCCCGCCACTTTTTCATTATTTATATAATTAATTATGAAAATGAATAAACCAAATAATTCTTAACAGTTAAAAAAATAACAGTTTAGAGTTAGTCTTAACACTTAGGGATTTTTCATTACTCATATTACATCTTTTGGGCCTGCAGAAGGAATGAGTTCTGCCAGGATTAAAATGGCCAACAATTGCCGTAAGTTTATAGGACGTCCCTACGACTCCTTCAGGAGTTACGGAATTATATCATACCTAATTTTATATTCTTAAATTTCTATCACAATATCACTATATGCATTGGCGTATTTATTTCCAGTAAAGTAAGATATTGTGAAGTTAGAAATATTTCCTTATTGATACATCAAATAATACTATCCCGATATTCATTCTCTCTCACCTGAACATCATCATATAACTTTACATATATATATATATATGTAAATACCAACCCTACTAGCATCTACAAACTGACCAATGAGAATTAAGATTATTCCTGCTGACAACATTAAATTATTCCTAACAAGCTCATATATCCCAAGGCTCTGATAGCATCAACACCATAAACACATGGCTGGCATATCTAAGAACTGACTAACTGCCTGATGAGGTCATAGCCATTCAATGGCTATCATTCAATGGCTATCATCGACATATATATAGCAGTAAATAAAGGATTATGAGTTCATGAAATTGACTTATGTTTCGTCACTATATATATATATATAGTCCTCGGTCTCATTATATCGCTGTTGCCGTTGGTAAGAGCAGCATTGTATTTATGCTGCAGAATACTGACACCAGTAAAGTTATCGAAGAGGACAGCAGAGCCAAGAGATAGCGGCTTGGTTTGATTATGTTTGTAGCACGGCTGTTATTATCAACGACAACAACAACAAGAATAACAACAACTGTTATCTGGGATAATGTAAAGTGTTTTCGGATCCCTCCAACCCACTTATACCCTCGAAGTTACAATGCAACACCTAGTGGATAAACAGCTTAGTGTGGGAACAAATACACAAACATATATAATTTCATTGTAGTTCAGTTAATTACGTTTTATCTTCCACGTATATGGATGCTTGCGTTCATCTGTACATTATAATATATCACCCTTGAATATCAATCAGTACATAAATCTTTATTATGAACACCAAATAACCTCTGGATTCACATACTTGTAATTGTTCATTTACATTATTGTCAACACTATTAATGAATTTCAGCGGAAAATATATATAATTCGACATTTTCCATAACAATTATCATTTCTAAAGTGGAATATCTTTGTAACTATTATGCATAATTAATTCTTGCTTATTACCATTATTTGAACATAATCGCTTATTACTTTTCCGTGCAGCTCTTACACTAACAATTATCATGTCAAGTTTGTATATTTCATTTAATATGTAAACGAAAAGACCGTTTGTATATTCAACATAGGAGATAGAATATGAAGTTAGTTGTGTGTATGTTGTCAGGAACATAACATTTCGTAGTTATATAATGTCTAGAGCACTTCATTTGGCATTGTTTTTAAGCACTAGTCTTAATTTAGAAGTAGATTAATGTGGTGTATAAAGATTGAGAATATTTAATTGTATACATATTCGTATAAACATACCGTATTTGATCATATTGTTTTTGAAATAGGATAGTGATACAATTTGAAACACCAACTACTACTACTACTACTACTACTACTACTACTACTACTACTACTACTACTACTACTACTACTACTACTACTACTACTACTACTACATTATATATATATCATTTTATAAGTAGGTGATTTTTAGAGTAATATGAACTCTATATTTATCCCTTCTATTCTTTCTTTAAGTCGTAGCAGACTATCTGAACAACCAAGTGCCATGGCACAATTCTGTTTAGGTGTTAATATATGAAAATTTAAAATTCTTGTTAGAGACTTCTAGATATTTACGATATTCCTGTATTTCCGAATAATTTTAGTAAGATCAAATTAGTAAATAAAAATATTATGTACAATTCCTTCAACTGCGAGTAAAGCTATTTACAATACATCTCATTGGAAGTATACTCTACGTTCACCAAAGATACACATGTTGATTTCATACCTGCATAACAGTATTCGTTTAGCGTCCGGTTTCTGACTGTAGCTTACACTCAGCCTACTCAGCTTTGCTGTTGCTAAACCCTTTTTTGATACTCTTAGAACATTCTATTGATCTTATATTGATCTACCCTCTGTTGATACCTCTTAATTTTGGTTGCTTTAGGCCTACAGTTTCTGTTTATCTTCTTCCAAATCTACATTTATACCCTTATTTTTAATCCTGTGTCTACGTTAAAGCTCCTGGTATTTCTCCTTTCACTTAAGTTCGCTGCGTTTATTTTTAGTCTAGGATGTTGATATATTTTCTTATTTCCTTAATGACCTGTTCTAATCTCCTTTACCCCCATGGTTCTTTTCCTCCGTAGTTTCTTCTGTTTTGAAACCTAATTTCTTTCAAAATAAAGGGTGTATGTTTTGGTTAGGTTGTTTGTTGCTGTTATCTATCTTTATTTCAGATACACTCCATTTACCTTTTACTTATATTCGTTATGACGATTACTGCCAATTCTCTTAAATCTTTGGACATTCTCTCCCAGTTCATTATCCACCAGATCTACAATATCGTCCACCCTTTTCAGTGACCCCCAACTTATTAAACACCCAAGCTAACCTGTCATATCTATCAACTGTTTTTCCTTTTTTATCGCATACCTTGTTATCAGCTTTAATCCCAAATCCCCAAGATGTAACACTGCAATTCATTATACAACATTCGTTTCTACTTCTCTATTTCTCTCTGGTGTCGAATGGACAGGAAATATCTATAATCAATACCTTTCTTTCAGCCTTGTTAAACAAATCAATATATTGCTAACATTGCTCACAGACTTCATCTATGAGAAAATTACATATCTTTTTTATCTTTTCATTTTCGTTAACCTTTCAACTTGATGATCATACCGATTCTCCGAGCAATTGAAACATAACTTGTGTCAGGATTTCCAATGGATTATCTAAGCCATCTTGCCATGTCTCCACAATATATGTTGCCTTTGTGCTAGCCCTGTGCATTCCATGATCCACATATTCGACACTAATCTGTTACATCAAAGGTTCTCAACGGGGAGGCAATGCCCCCCTCCTGAGGGCGTTTCGGAGTTCCAGGGGGCGTTTTGGAGCAATGGGGGGGGGCGTTAGAGGGACGTTTGAAGATTTGGGGCGGCGCTGCATGCCCCTTTAGTTTGGTAAGTTTTATAAATCATATTTGTACGTCTGTTAGACAGCCAGTGTGAATGAATTTGAATGAAAAAAACGAAGAAAATAAATGAAAGCCTGTCAACGAATTCCCTAGGGAGATAAAAGAAAAACAGAAGAAATAAATAAAATGAAAAGAAGGACTACTTCAACTTTTACAACAGTTACACGAACAACTTCAACAGAAATGACAACAAAAAGAAGCAATGGTGCTGAAAGATGTGGCACTATACATATACATACATACGAACATACACACACAGACCGGCGTTAGTGTTTGATGAGGTTGAGAACCGGGTCAGCTTTTAGCCAGAGGTGTGGTATTTAATCTCACTAGGTAATAAAATCTAGAGACAAAAATGTTCTCCTTACATAAATAAAAAAAACATAAATTATGTCAACATCCTTACACAGTTAAATATAAATGCATGTATATATACAAATGTATAAATGCATAGCTATATACATATGTATTATGTATGTATGTATGTATGTATGTATGTATGTATGTATGTATGTATGTATGTATGTATGTATTGCGATCTTGTAGCGCACACAGAGAGTGATATGCAGCACATTTTGAATACATTTTCTGACGCTTGCACTGCCCTAGGTTTGACTGTCAGTCTCAAGAAAACCGTCGTCATGTACCAACCTGCCCCTGGTAAGCAGTACACTGAACCAAACATCTATGCGTATGGCAAACGACTTGGAGTGGTTGATCAGTTTGTCTACCTGGGAAGCACTGTCAATCGATACAGCAACCTTGACAGTGAAATCTCACTTAGGATTAGGAAAGCAATTGATGCTTTCGGAAAGCTAGAAAGGCGACTCTGGGGTCGGCGAGAGGACAAAGGTAAAGGTGTACAGGGCATGTGTGCTCTCTTGTCTTTTTTATGCCTGCGAGACCTGGGTCACATATCGACACCACGTTAAGCAATTGGAGCGTTTCCATCAGATGTGTCTCAGACGGATCCATGGCGTTCACTGGAGGGACCACATCAGTGATGTCGAGATTTTGGAAAGCTCTATGTGTGACAGTATAGAAGCTCTTGTGCTTAAGCAACGACTCCGTTGGAGTGATCACCTTGCCAGGATGAAGGATTCTAGAATACCAAAACAACTCTTTTATGGAGAGTTGGTTAAAGGAAAACGACCGCCACATAAACCAAAAAAGAAGTATAAGGATTCCTGGAAAGCCTCTCTGAAAGACGCTAACATCTCTGCTGATACATGGGAAAATATTGCTGCTGATCGTAATAAATGGAGAAAGACTGTATATGAGGGAAAAGTTGCCTTTGAGGCATCTCGAATCGCATACGAGGAAGTAAAGCGGGATGTGAGGAAGGGCATTGCTGTTGCACTTCCAGACGGCGAGGGTCCTCCTATGGTGCTGACATGCAGCGTCTGTGCGAGACTCTGCGTAAGCAAAGCTGGACTCGAAAGTCATCTTCGCAGTCATAAAGTAAGTCCAGTGGTTGACTACCAGACAGCTGTTGGAGATGCTACTCATCATGCTTGCCAAACATGTGTTAGAGACTGTAAATCAGCAGGAGGGCTCAAGCGACATGCACAAGTTCACGAACTCCAACCACAGCCGACTATACCCAGTAAATGTTTTGGTTGCCGACACTGTGCAAAACATTTTAGATCATTGGCTGGGCCACATTCGATCGCAGCGCTGTTAGTTTCTATCGTGTGTGTGTGTGTATATATATGCTTGTGTGTGTGCGTGTATGTGTATATATATATGTATATGTATATTATTATTTTTGTTGTCGTTATTATTATTGTTGTTATTATTATTATTATTATTATTATTATTATTATTATTATTGTTATTAATGTATGTGTGTCTATATGTGTGTTTGTTTATATATGTGTATGTATGTGTGTATGTATATATATGTGTATGTATGTATGTGTATATATATATATGTATATATATATACATATATATATGTGTGTATATATATATATTTCTTTTTTTTTTTTTATTTATTTTTTTTTTTTCTCCTCGTGCAATGGCCATACTCGATAACGAGGGGGCAGTCATCATGTATGTATGTATGTATGTAGATTTATATATATATATAAATCTATATACATACTGATATATATATATATATATATATATATATATATATGTATATCAGTATGTATGTAGATTTATATATATATATAAATCTACATACATACATATATATATATATATATATATATCAGTATGTATGTAGATTTATATATATATATAAATCTACATACATACATACATGATGTCTGCCCCCTCGTTATCGAGTATGGCCATATATATATTTCAATAGTATAGATTTAATATTTAATATTCTCTAGATCGATACAGACGGACTATATGTACTTGAATTAAGGTATTTCTATCTGGCTAAATAATTATTGTCACTTTGCAAAAAAAAACACAGTAGTGTTGATCATATAATTTTTTAAATTATATATATATATATATATATATATATATATATATATATATATATATATATATATATATATATATATATATATATATATTATTAAGGATACTATTTATAGTTATGTATATTTTGAACTATAAACAGGGAAGGTCAGTAAATTATTACTATCTTATTACCATTAAGATAAATAGCGCAATATAAGAACATCAGTTGTTCTACAGAGCACATATATAGAATTCACAAGAATCAAAGCTATGTTCAAAACATTTATTCACTTACAATTGTTTCATCCAAACCTAAGCTTGAGTCTTCGGAGCATTGTTTAATGCCTGTACATATAATTGACCCCTATCCAACACAAGAGACATACATATACATATATATTGATGTACACTGGAGTGACATATATTATACTATACTATATTTGTATAGCAATTCAAATTTAGAATCAAAATTACAATTAAAATACTTGCGGCGGGTAACACTGATAATGCAAAAGAATAGTCAGATAATCAGATCTAGTAGATGGTGTATGCGTTAGTCATACATAGAGCATGCAAGTGTGTCTCATTTATATAAGAGTATAGTGTGGCAAGGTATTATGTGTAATACAAGCACTTTAAGCGGGTAAGCAAGAGTATTATGGTGGTTGTAGTCGTAGGTTTTTTTGTATAGATTAAATAAGTATGTGTGCAGGAAAAGAAAAAGAAAAAGAAAGTTATAGTTTTCACATCCACCACCATTTTCACATCCAGAAAAAGGAAGTTATATTTTTCACATCCATCACATATGTTACGATGAATTCGTATTGAATGTTTGATGTAGTAAATGATTGTAACGTATTGAGGCTCAGTGTCATTTAATCCATATTTATATAATCGTTTCTTTCTGCTGCAAGAATTTACAGCGGTTTATTATCCGGATATAAATGAGACACACTTGCATGCTCTATGTATGACTAACGCATACACCATCTACTAGAGATCTGATTATCTAACTATTCTCTTGCATTATCTGTGTTACCTGCCGCATGTATTTTAATTGTAATTTTGAGTCTAAATTTGAATTGCTATACAAATATTATATAGTATAATATATGTCACTCCGCTATACATCAATATATATATATATGTATATGTATGTCTCTTGTGTTGGAGAGGAGGTCAATTATATGTACAAGCATTAATAAATGCTCCGAAGACTGCAAGCCTACGTTTGGATGAAACAATTGTAAGTGAATAAATGTTTTGAAAATAGCTTTGATTCTTGTTAATTCTATATATATATATATATGAATATATTGGTAAACGGAATAGAAAATGCTGACAAATTGTTCACAGTTGAAAAATGGTTTAATTAGGAATAAAAGAGTATTAGTGATTGTATGGGTTAGTATTCAATTGTGGTTTTAAGTTTTTAAGTTTTTACCGGTTGCGCATTTCTAAGTGCTTTTCAAAAATAATTTTGAGATAGAGTGTCCGTGCTGTTTGCTCTGATCTGATTAGTTTTGGGAATTCTACCTGTTTTTATGTTAAAAAAGTGGCTCCAGCGTTATTTTTGTGTTGCAAAAATGCTTGTGGTCAAAATAATTTTGATTGGTCGGTAGAGGTCATGTGAATGTAAAAAGTTGATTTTGCGCCAAGACTGTTTTTATGTTAAAAAAGTGGCTCCAGTAAAAATTCTTGGTCAAAACAATTTTGATTGGTCGGTAGAGGTCATGTGGATAAAAAATTGGTTTTGCGCCAAGATTGAGAAATGACTCTTTCACAACAAATATGTGTGTGTGTGTGTGTATGTATGTGTGTGTGTGTGTGTGTGTGTGTGTGTGTGTGTGTGTGTGTGTGTATATGTGTGTGTGTGTGTGTGTTTGTAGTAGTAGTAGTAAGGTGTTCGATGCTGCGACAATGGCCAGCAGCGATGTGTGTCAAATGGCTATTAAGATAAGTGTGTGTGTGTGTGTGTGTGTGTGTGTGTGTGTGTGTGTGTGTGTGTGTGTGTGTGTGTGTGTGTGTGTGTGTGTGTGTGTATAGCAGAGTAATTCGATGGTCATTAAGAATGTGTCTGAAAGCAATGGGGGGTATTTTAGCATGTCAAAAGATATTTTTCAGCTTTTGTCTTATACGGAGAAGTGCGTGTGTGTGTGTGTGTGTGTGTGTGTGTGTGTGTGTGTGTGTATAAGTCTCTTTGTATGTTGATGTACGCGTGTGTATGTGTTTGTGTATATATATGTGTGTGTGTGTGTGTGTGTGTGTGTGTGGACCAGTATTTTTTTCCCCCTGGTAAAATGGTGTACATTATTCGATTTTTTCAGTAAAATCGGTTCTCTTAATAGAACATCAAAAATCTTAACAATAGAAGGTGTGAAATGATATTCACTATATATATATATATATACATACATATATTCACTACATATATATATATATATACATATATACATACATATATATGCACATATATTTTTTTGTATTGCACCATAGAGCATGTGTGTCTACGTGTGCCATTGTGTTTATATGTGGGTAGAGATGTGTGCTGATGTAGGTATGTATGTTGACGTGTGTATGTTGTGGGTTCGTCTTAGGGAGAAGTGTTTAGACGGGGTCCGTATTTGTTAATGAAGTAAGATTCCTTGCTGATGCGCTGGGTGTGGGTGGCATTATCTTTAAATTTGTAGACGGGAAAGATTCTGAAGTTGGGATGATTTTGGGCGGCACAGGTATCAATGTGTTCACTCAGTGGTATTTTCCTGTATTCCCGTATTTTAATTTGGGATCTATGGACAGTCATGCGTTGGTGGAGGCTGTTTTTGGTCTGGCCTATGTATTGTTCTCGACAACCTGAACAAGTTAATACATATATTAGATTTTCCGATGCACATGTGAAATTGTGTTTTACTATAAAACGTTGTCCATCTTTGAAATAGAATTCCGAACCCTCTATTAGGTTGATGCAAATGCCACAGTTGGGTCTATCGCATTTTTTTACTGTGGGTTTCGTTGTTGTGGTTGGCAGTACTTTGGCATGTGTTAAGATGTTTTTCATTGACTTGGATTGTCTTTTGCTCTTTAAGATATCGTGTGTTCGTAGAATTTGGTTCATTCTCTGGTCCTTTTTCAATACAGGGATGTTCTGGAGGATGGTGTCAAAGGCCTCATTGTTGAGGGGTTGTGTGTGGAGATGTATGGAAGAGCTTTTAGTTTTGGTTGATTTACTTTAGGGTGTCTAAGGTCCTGGGTACTGAGTTTTAGGGCACGTTGGATTCCATTGTCAATTAGTGATGCAGGGTAGTCACTGCCTATGAGTGTGTCCTTTAGTTCTTGTAGCCGTAAGTAGCAGATGTTTTTATTGGAGACTATAGTACAGATTCTCTTGGCTAAGTTGTAGGGAATATTAATTTTACTCGTGAAGTCTGTGATGAAGCTGAATTCCTTGTTAGTGAGTCCTTCTTTGTGTTGGTTGATTAGAGTTTTTAGGTTTCTCATAATTTTCTGTTGATTGTAGTGTTCAGCCTTTTCGTAGTATGTTTCGTTTTCCAAAGTCGAGAGCGCTAAGTTGATATAGAATTCTGTCTCCATTAGGACTACTGTACTCCCTTTATCAGCCTCTTTAATTGTAATGGTTCTGTCGGTTTTTAATCTATTTAATTCTTCCCATTCTTTCTTGTTGAGGTTTGGCTTGTGTTTTTGTCTGTGCAAGTGTTGGTAAGGGAAGTTTGTGATGTGTTCCTAGAATTCGTCCAGGATATTATTTCTACCTTTTGAAGGGGTGTAATTGCTTCTATTTCTGGCTAATGATTCATCCTCATTGTACTGGTCGAATAGTTGTTCACTAAGTCGTAACTTTCTACAGAAGTCTGTGATGTCTTCCTTCATTTCATAGTAGTTAGGACGTAGTGGGGTCGGTGTGAATTTAAGACCTTTGGAGAGTAAGTTGATAAGGTTGGGTGTTGGTTCTGCACTAGTAAGATTGATCATTTTTATTACTATCTGTTTCTCCTCTCTGTCTTGTGTTATTTTGTTTGCCTGTATCTGTGTGCTGTGTCTAAAAAATGGTTGGGGTAGAGGGGTTGTCTGCTGATGTTAAGTGGTCTCCTGTGTTTGTTATATTCCTTGTTGTTGTAAAATGTGGTTCGGGTTGGTGGTTGTAGATTGAATGATATATAATATGAATATATATATATTTATATATATATATATATGAATCCACATACATACATATATATACATGCATACATTTACGTATCTATATAGCTATGCATTTATACATTGTATATATACATGCATTTATATTTAAATGTGTAAGGATATATATATATATATATATATATATATATATATATATATATATATATATATATATATATATATATATATATATATATATATATGTACATATATATGTGCGCAGTGAGACAAGAAGTTTGCTTCCCGACAACATATTTCCGGGTTCAGTCCCACTGCCCGGGCCGACCAAGGCCCTGTGAGTGGATTTGATAGACCGAAACTAAAAGAAGCCCGTCGTATATATGTATATATGTCTGTGTGTGTCTTTGCGTTTGTATTTGCCCTCCCACCAATGCTTGTTGATTTGTTGACGTCCCCTTAACTTACCAAAGTGATACTCTAGCATGGGCGTAGTCCGGAGATAGAAAAAAAGTAAAGTATATATGTGTGTGTGTCTGTGTAGAAGAGGGGCCTCAAACTCAAGTGCACAAAAGGGCCATTACGTCCTGGAGGAGAGGCACAGTGGGCCAAACATGGTGGTGGGTGAAGATTGTCACCAGTTATAATCATTTCTACTATAGGAACAATGCATGAAATTTGGAGTTTAGCTTTCAGTCGATTACATCGATCCTAGTACACAACTGTTACTTAATACATTGACCCCCAAAAGGATGAACGACAAAGTTGAGCTCGGCGGAATTTGAACTCAGAACGTAAAAACGGAAGAAGTACCGTTAAGCATTTCGTTTTTTTTTTCATTTTGTAAAAAGACCTCACTTTTTAAAATATATATATATATATATATATATGGCGTTGTTATTTGGAGTTGTTGAAAAGAGCAGTGGCCTTTGAGCTGGCAATAAAAACTGGAGACAAAATTACTTTCTGTACCAAAACCAAGGTACACACACAGAAGTGTGTGCGTGTGTATGTATATGCGCGTGTGTATGTGTGTGTGTATGTGTGTGTGTCTGTGTGTGTTCGTGTGTGTTCGTGTGTGTGTGTGTGTGTATGTGTGTGTGTGTGTGTGTGTATATATCTATGTATAAATATAAGGAATACTTTCTCACTGTCACCAAGCTTCTCAATTCATTCGTTGCTACTAAGTATTTTATTTTGCTACGAGGTATTTTATTTTGCAAGGTACTATTTTCCCCTGAGTTTGTGATTTCATAAAAAGGTAAGAAATTCTTCATATTTTGCATCTTTTGTATTTTGACTTTACAGTTTGAATTGTAGAATTGTCTATCTACTCCAACTATTACAACAGCTAAGAAGTGAAATATAACATTTAAAAAAAAGAAGCTTTTTCGACTGACATCAAATCTTTGAGTACATCCACGTCTATTTTTCAAAAATATATAATTTGAAATAGTTTACTTTTATTTTGGACTGAAACTTTTTTGTATTTAATTGGTACGAGTATTTTTTAAAGATTCATAACTTGATTTGGCCCAATAATCTACTGATACCAAAATCAGTAGTATATTAAAAAATGGAAAAATAGGGTAGAGGGCGTTTCGTGATTTCGAGGGGTTGAGAACCGTTGTGTTACAACATCCCAATCGCTATGTTTTCTGATGAAACTCGTCCTTAGAGTTGAATCCTGCGGAGCAGTTAAGAATCCTTGTGTCTATATTGTTTCTTCTTCTTCTTCTTCTTCTTCTTCTTCTTCTTCTTCTTCTTCTTCTTCTTCTTCTTCTTCTTATCATTATTATTATTATTATTATTATTATTGGCGGTGAATTGGCTGTATCGGTAGAGAGTCGGACGCCATGCTTTCTAGCATAGTTACGTCCCTTTACGATCTGAGTTCAAATTCCGCCGAAGTTGACTTTGCCTTTCATCCTTACGGGGTCGATAAAATAAAGTACCAGTAATGCACTGTGTAATTGCTGGCCTTGTGCCTAAGGTAGAAACAATTATTATTATTATTGACGACATACGTAGTAAATCGTGTCACCGTGAGCTCCGCAAAGGTTTGTTATTTTCAGTTGTTTAAAATTGCCGTTTATGGAAAATTCTTATTGTTAAATGTATATAAGTGCACATATATTGATTTCTGAAAAGGACATTCAAAAATATTGGGGCCTTGAGGCCAAAATTTAAACGTTTCATAATTATCAAACAAACATTTTTCTTTGAAGAATCATGGCTGACTCAGAGTCACTCCTTCCTCACAATCTAACACCTCACACCGACACCACCATTGTAAATATTGCTACGTTTGCCAACACTGGAAATGTAAGCAGTAGCAATTTTTAAAATTTTATCTCAGACAGACGTTCATTTCCCGCCATTACCAATGACTGCAGGTGTTAAAGCCGCCACCACCACCAGCACCGCAACAACCACAAGCCCCACAACCACCACAGCGACAACAGAAACAAAAGTAAAAAATAAATTAACTCGTGATGTCGAAATGAATTCAACCAAAATGAACTCTTCCACACCGTACACCACTGACGCCACCACCACCACAACTGAAACTAAAATTAACAATACCAAACATAACGATAACAACAACAGCAACAATGAAATTAAGAAAACTACCCTGAGTTTTGCCAGAGTAGCAAAAACGTGCGAAGCGATCCACGTAACTCAGGAGGAATTAGAAGAAGCCAAAGGAATGGTAAAGAAAGATCGGTACAGGGTCCCCCCCATACACCTAATAAAATGGAGCAACGTAGCCTATGCACCGTATCTTATCGGACAATTAAGATAAAATCGCGCCGAGTGGAACGGGCATCCGAGTCCCAAATCCCAAATGCTTTGGGACATGTCTGGCCAAAAAAACCTACATCAGACGTGGGCAGAAGTATGGAACCGTGGACGTGTTCTTTGAAACACCACAGGAGGCCCCATTAAGAAGTGACGACTTCACACTCGTCTCAAGCTATTGTGGCCAGAGACTTGCGAAGGTCAGGGTGATCCACGTTCCACCGGCCATCGAAATTCCCTGGCTAATGGCTGCCGTCCTCACCGGCATCGAGGCCAACACCAAGATAATTGAAATAGCGAAAGATAAGCAGGAGAACTGGTCCAGATCTGGGATGGAGCTCCTGATCCATGCGGACCAAAAAAGCATTGAGGAGATCCCAGAGGTAATAGACCTCACTGACGGCATCCACCTCACCGTAATCGTCGAGTGCAGAAGACCTAGGTGTGTCGTTTGTGGTGAAGGAACCCACCTAAGGGCTTTCTGCCCTCAGGCTAAAAGGTTGAGGCCACCTCAGTGACTCAACCATCAACACCACCAGAAGCCGAAATGGCACCAACAACTGTAGCAGCAACAACAGAAGCAACTGTAACAGCAACAACCCCAGCAACAGTAGCAAAACCAACACCACCACCACCCAACGCGCCAGAACTAGCACCAGCGCCTACACCATCCACCACGCCACAACCAAAACCAACGCCTGTGGAGGAATTTCCACTCCCCGGCCTATCACAACTGGAGACAGATTGTGACGACGAGGAGTGGGAAACGGTATCAGGAAAATAGAAAAAAAGAAACCAAAAAAGAAAAAAATTCTCTTCCTTCCTTCTCCAAAAACAAAATACAGAGGGAAATGAATAAATTATCAAACAAAAAAGTTAGGACAGATACGCCACCATCCACACCAAGCCCATCACCACAAACACCAACACCATCACCATCATTAAACCAAACACCACCATCACCAACACCACAAAAGTCACCAAAAAGCATAACAGAAACAAAACAACAACAAACGCAAACAAAACAAAACAACCAAAACGATACGCACTACACAGCATTAAATTTTGCATTTCATCCTTACGGGGTCGATAAAATAAAGTACCAGTAATGCACTGGGTAATTGCTGGGCTTGTGCCTAAAGTAGAAACAATTAAATTTGAACAACAACCAGGGCAGTGGATTGGCAGTATCGGTAGAGGGTCGGACGCCATGCTTTCCAGCATAGTTACGTCCATTTACGATCTGAGTTCAAATCCCGCCGAGGTTGACTTTGCCTTTCTTCCTTAAGGGATCGATAAAATAAAGTACCAGTAATGCACTGTGTAATTGCTGGCATTGTGCCTAAAGTAGAAACAAATACATTTGAACAACAACCAATTATTACACTACATGCAACACAACACCAGCATCACAGAAAAAGACTACACAACAACCCAAAAGTTCACACCACCTACACACATACAAATCAATCGCATCACACAGAAAACGTACACGACACTAAAACAAAAATTCCCCAAAGACATCGGAGTCTTGCGACAAACACTCTCAAGGGGGATTTATAAGGACATCCTTCCGGAGGAGGCCACAAGCAGTGAAAAGGATGGACAAAACATGCTTCCTCTACGAGAAGTAAGGTAAGTGGTCTTTCCCATCTTTTCCACTCCATTACAACATGACCTTACTTAGAATAGGCAGCATAAAGGTGCGTGGCTTGGGGTCGTCATGGAAGCAGGGCCACCTGCTCAACGTCCTCAGGTCACTAAACATAGATGTAGTGGCCATCAGCGAGACCAGAATCTCCGCAGCACGGGCCTTCGCACCGATCTTCGGCGGCTACGATGTGTACGCATCTCCCAGCCGTCCGGGATCGGGGGAAGGAGTAGCTGTGCTTTTTCAGAGAGGTTTGGATCTCGCCATACGGGCCAACTTCCTGGACCCAGAGGGTGAGTTGGTAGAGCTAGACGTGACCAGCGGAGACGGGCAAGCTTTCAGGTTAGAGGCCGTCTATGCCCCGACAGGAGCAGGGCGGCCTGATTTCTTCCGGCGTCTGGAGACCTTTCTTGGAACGTCCCGCTCTTTAGTGTTAGTGGGCGACTGGAACGGGATGTTAGATGCACGCTGGGACTGTGTGGGATTAGCGAATAGGGGAGGAGGGTGCAAGAGCCTCACCAACCTGCTCAGGCGTTTTGAACTGTCTGACAGGTACCGATTGGATTTCCCGAATGTGCCAATGTGGACTTGGACAAATCGCATAGGGTAATCCAGATCATATCTAGATAGAGTATTTTGTAGGGAAATAGATAGGTCTAGCATAGGCTTTCCACAATTCAAAATAGTCAGCTACACGGACCACAAATACGTGATCTGTGTGCTTGACTTAGATAGGCTTCATATTTGCAACATATTTGCGGCGAAATTGGCCCTTGACCAATTCTTCAATGCAAAGCACGAAGGCTGAGTTGTCAGAGCTAGGGTGCATGCTCTCAGACACGAGGGGACGAAAGCCGTTCAATGGGCCCGAAGGGCGGAGGCGCATCGTGGCAACAAAGCCACGATCCGGTCTTTGGTGGACCACGATGGGCGCATGCTACTCGATCACGGGCAAATGTGTGAAGCTTCTCAGCGACACTTCGCTCAGTTGTTCGGGGGCAGAGGCCGGCCGGATCGAGGGATGGACTTTAGTGTCTACCTCGTCGGACTGCCGCTGCTCTAGCCCTCTGAGGCGGCGTGTTGCGAAAAGCCGATAACAGCCGCTGAAGTACGGGAGGCAATGACTAGCTGCACAAGGGGTAAATCGCCTGGTTTGGATGGTCTGCCCTATGAACTTTACGTACAGATGCCAGACTTGTTCGGGGGCCTCTTGGTGGACGTCAACTGCAACTGGCAACAGAACGGGAGAATTCCCAGCTCTGTGAGCCGAGGAGCTGTGGCGCTGCTGAGAAAGGATCCGAACAAGGGTGATAACATAGATAACTTTAGGCCCATAACTCTGCTAAACACAGAGTTCAAGATTTTGGCCAAGGTGCTAGCAAAGAGGTTGGCGCGTGTTGTTGGTGGTCTGGTGGGAGAGGCGCAGAGATGCGCCATTCCAGACAGATCCATCCACGAAAACCTCCACCTCATGCGATACATCGTAGAGAGGGTAGCTAGGGTATCTGGCTCGCGTGGGTCCTTGATCAATTTAGATCAGTCGAAAGCTTTCGATAGGGTCGACCATTGTTACCTAGCGGCAGTCCTGAGGGTGGCTGGCTTTGGGCCCGTCTTCAGAGGCTGGATCGCTGACATGCACAGCGACATCTGCTCTGTGGTAAGAGTGAACGGTCACCTTTCGGAACCGTTCAACATCATGCGCTCGGTCCGCCAAGGATGTCCCCTCTCGTCCCTCTTGTACGTATTGACTCTCGAGCCATTACTGCACAAACTGGAGACGTTGAGGGGAGTCCCGCGCGAACTAGGGTGCGGAAGATCCGTGTCAGCATATGCGGACGATGTCACCGTAGTGGTGTCGAACGCCAAACACATCGAGGCTATCGACACTACACTAAGAGAATACGAAGCCTGACAGGAGCAATGGTCAACCAGGAAAAGGCAGTGGGCCTGCAGCTCGGCACCTGGAAAGGCAGGTCCATGCCGTCGAACAGCTTCGTCGGGCGCTGGACGGACGGACCAGTTAAATTGCTCGGGGTCGGGTTCGGTCCGGACCTCCAGACGGACAAAAACTGGGACGAGGTGACGAGCATCGTGGCTTCTCTCACCCAGAAATGGGCCGAGAGGAAGCTATCCCTGAAAGGTCGAGCGGAGGTGGCTAACGCGTATATCGCGTCCGTCATCTACTACCACCTCACCGTCGTACCTTGTCCTAAGTCCCGCCTGACTGCGCAGGAGCGTTTGCTCTTTCGCTTTTTGTGGAAGGGGCGCGCTCCGATCGTCAGGCGGTCCATCTGCTGTCAACACCCACTGCGTGGAGGGCTGGGATTGCCGTGGCTGATGATGCGCAGATACGCGCTCAGGCTACGACATCTCCACCTTTTCCTCGACGGTGATCAGGTGTGCTCTCCGTTTATAGACGCGTCTTTCGCCAACTCGTCTCCTTGACGGAGCTGTAGTCCTGGGTCAAGCGAAGACCGAGAGGGAGCGCTTGGAGACTGGAATGTCTTCAGTCGATCACAGCCCTCGACCAATCGGGCAATGTGATCGGTGGAAACTCCACCTTGGCGTTCTATAGAGGATTAGTGGAGGGGAAGAGCGACGACGTACTTGGGGAAACTCTAGGCTTCGACGTAAATCAACTAGCCAATCTCTTCGGAAGAACTTTCGGGCCGGGCGGGGCCTATGGACAACTTCCAAAAATCCCTGGCCTGGCAGTGCTACCGAGGAGCTTTGCCAGTTCGGGATAAACTCTACAGGCATGGATATGCCGTCAGCCGGGCATGCCCGAGATGCGCGCAGGACGACGAAACCGTCATGCACGCACTCGTCCAGTGTCCGATCATTGCTGACTTGTGGGTTTATGTCAAACACATGCTGTCGCGTGTAGGACGGATCCAGCTATCAGCTGAGTCTATCGTGAGGATTGCCCCGCCCTCTTCCTTTAGGTGGGAAGGGCAGGCAGTTTTTAATCTGTCTGGTGGCCATGGCGAAAGAGATAGTATGGTGGACACGTTTGAAAGGTCTGAAGACGAGCACTTACCTCTTCGGTGATGCCCTGATTAACATTTTCAAATTTCATTTAAAAAGGAAAATCAGGGTAGAAAGGGAAGTGCTCTCTTCCCAGCATTTTGTTGAAAGATGGGTGAGAGAAGCAAGTATGGCCCGAGTGAATGGGCCTACTCTGAGTATGTGTCTGTAAATTAAAGGTGGAAAACTGGGAGAGGGCACATGCCCTGGTGGTCAGGGTCACTGTGGTCTTTTAATGGGCTTTCTCAACAAATGTCCCTCGGAAGTCGCCCCCCTATTGGGGAAATTTTCATTGTTATTTTTTTTATTACATCCTCTGTTTTTTTACACGCAGAAATGCCCATTTGTACCGCATTGTATTGTCCTGTACTGTCCTTAATGTCTACTTTATGTAAACCCTTGTGGTTAATAAAGGAAACATTATTATTATTATTATTATTATTATTATTATTGTTATTGTTATTCCTTGAATCTCAGTCATTGATGTTGGTTAACTGGAAAGTCCGTTGGATTGAATATCAAGCCACTACCTGCAGCCTCAGATATTCAGGACGTATCGGAGGGTTCTTGCCGTTCCAAGCAAGCATGCCTTTTGAAGCGTTCCAAAAAGCGTGAAGGGGCCGATTTTCTTTAACCATCCCTGGAAACCTTTGGAGATAGTCCCCAGTGCGCCTATGACAATCGGGATCACTTTGACTTCATGGCAGTTCCAAATCCTTTTCACCTCCCACTTTAGGTCCTGGTATCGGTTAATTTTCTCCCTCTCCTTCTCTTGCACTCTCGTGTCGAACGGGCAGGCCACATCCACAATCAGGCACGATCTTTTTTCTTTGTCCACAACCACCAGGTCAGGTCTATTGTGTTCCAGTTTTTTGTCCGTCTGTATCCTAAAATCCCACAGCACCTTCACCTGACTGTTCTCCATCACCGCCTCTGGCCTATGCTCATACCATTTCTCAGAATGTGGTAGATTGTTTACTTTGCACAGGTGCCAGTGGATCACCCTGCCCATCACATCGTGTCTCCAGCCCTTATAGTGGGTCTGGGCTAGGTGTTTACACTCGGACACAATGTGAGCCACAGTCTCCTCTCTCTCTCCACAGATCCTGCACAGTGGGCTAGCCTCCTCCTTGTAGATATGGTGCTTCAACCACTTCGTTTTGAGGGCCTGCTCCTGCGCAGCCATTAGCATTCCTTCTGTAGCCTTTTTGAGGTCTCCTCTTCTCAACCAGTTCCATGTCTGTGGATCTCTAAATTCAGTTTTCTCAAAGAAGGTACTATGAAGGTACTATCTCAAAGAGATATTTATTATTATTATTATTATTATTATTATTATTATTATTATCATTATTATTATTATTATTATTCTTTGAGTCACAGTCATTGATGTTAGTTAACTGGAAAGTTTTTTGAAATGAATATCAAGCCACTACCTGCAGCCTCAGGTATTCAGGACGTATCGGAGGGTTCTTGCTGTTCCCAGCAAGCATGCCTTTTCAAGTATTCCAAAAAGCGGGGTGGGGCCAATTTTCTTTAACGATCCCTGGAAACTCTTTGAGATAGTACCTAGTGCTCATATAACAATAGGGACCACTTTGACTTCATGGCAGTTCCAAATCCTATTGATATTCATTTGAACAATTTTCCTGAGATTCAAATGATATTAATAATAATAATGGTTTCTTATATAATAATAATAATTGTTTCTACTTTAGGCACAAGGCCAGCAAATACCCAGTACCTTACTGGTACTTTATTGTATCGACCCCGTAAGGATGAAAGGCAAAGTTAACCTAATATCAATAATAACGATAAGAATGATTTCTGATTCAGACACATGGCCAACAATTTGGAGGTAGAGGGAAGTCGATTAAATCGACCCCTGTGCGTTACTGGTACTTTATTTGTGGACCCGTAAGAATGAAAGGCTAATCTTGGTGGGATTTGACTAACTCTATGCCACAAATCATGTTATCCGACGCTCTAACGATCCAATTCACCACCGTTAATAATAATTGTTTCTACTTTTGGCACAAGGCCAGCAATTACCCAGTACATTACCGGTACTTTATTTTATCGACCCCGTAAGGATGAAAGGCAAAGTTAACCTTCGCGGGATTTGAACTCAGTCCCGAAAGGGGCGTAACTCTATGCTGGAAATCATGGCGTACGACTCTATACCGATACTGCCAATCCACCGCCCTCACCATCCTTAATAATGGTTACTTATATAGGCACAAGACCAGAAATTTTAGGAGGAGATTAAATCGACCCTAGTACGCGACTGGTACTTTATTTTATCGTCACGATAAGGATGAAAGCAAAGTTAACCTCGGCAGGATTTGAACTCAGATCGTAAGGGGACGTAACTATGCTGAAAAGCATGTCCGACCCGCTACTGATAGTGCAAATAATAATAACTATACGTTGCTACATAACATTTATCGATGTTACATTTCAACCTACTCTTTCTCTGGAAATATAAAATAATTTATATAATAATTTGCTGGAATCGATTTAGGTTTAGTAAGCCTTATACTAATCTGCTCGGAGAGAAATGTTAACTTGACTTTACACAAGAAATATCAAGAAACACCAAATTAGCGAAAATAACATGAAACCACTACATAGTCAAACTTCAAATACAATTTGCATTTGTTCATAGCGTTAACATCAATCAAATTTCAATGTAGCTGAATTTAAAACTAATTTAACAGCATCAATTTTTATACGTTACTCTTTTGATGTCGTGTAATATGTCATGTAGGTGTTTGGTCTATTGAATGCAATTATTGCATTATGTATTTATGATAAACAATGGTATTTAATATTGATTTCTATTGGGAAGTTCCGGAGCCAATTAATTTTACTTCGATGTGTCGATATACAGTTGTGATGTATTGACGTACCGATGTATAATTCATTTAATAAATCTCATTATACTCAATTATATATCTTTTTGCATTTAGATCAGTGAGTAGAAATGCGTGATTCGAGATGAAACTCTTAACACCACTCTACCCTCTGTCTAAAAGTTGCGACAGCCAATCTAGATTGACCTACAAGTACACCGTTCTCAGTTTGTAGTTGAAACTAAACAAGTTGGTAAAGTGGAGTCGCAACGGCACACAAATTGGCTTGTAATATGCCATCCCGTACACGCTGTGGTTTAATAATATATACCAAAGCTGTTTATGGTGTTTAATCGTTTCGCTTTCTAATAGAGTTTGCTACCACGTTTCTCAGACCATGTGACCTAGCATGGGGAAAAAAAAAAAATCTCCCGTCGTAATTCATGTCAAAGTAATGGTCAACTCTTAAGTATGTTGTAGTTAGTGTTTTTCGGCTATCACCTATAATTTGCCGTTATCTTTTGATATATCATTGAGAGATTATATTTAATATTATTTTTAAGTTGACTCCTTACATGATAGTTGCTTCCATCAAATTCCAATAATAATAATTATTATTGTATTGGCACTAGGGCCTATAAATAGGCGACAATACAGAAACAGGGACAGTGGAGATTTACATTCAAACCGTGTACAACATAACAATAACAAGTACAACAAAATGAATTCCCAAATTGGAGGGAGAACCAATAAGAGGCGACTCAGGAAACCCACCAATCCTGAACCAACCGACGTTTCGAGAGCACCGAGACGGGCAATCTTCTCCTCCTCAAATTAACCAACCTACAGGTTCATGCGTGGTGTAAGTCTATTCACACGGGCTATTATTGAAACATTCACCTACATTTTAGAAAACGTACTGGGTGACAGCACCTCTCTCTCCACCTTCATCTTCCTTTCCTAGTGAAACTTGAAAACGTTGACGGGGGATTGACCGAAGGAAAAAGTGTCCGTCATCAGTCCTTTCAACCTGGTGCATCATACAACCTCTTTCGCTACCGCAATCAGATATAGGAAAACTGCCTGCCCTTCCCTGCCCAAATACGTCTTAAAGCGGTTGGGAACACCATGCATGAGTGGTATCATACAAAACTCAGCTTTCCTAGGCAGAGATACTTCAAGAAAAGTATTATTTGCCTGAGGTCCTCAATGTGACTTGACAAATGCCTACATTTTCACGTGCATGTTCTATCAACACTATGTGACAAAGACGTGATAATGATATTAATGTTTTCTTGTTTAGACACAAGTCCAACAATTTTGAGGAATAGGAAAGTTGATTTCATCGACCTGGAAAGTATGAAAGGCAGGATTTGAACTCAGAATATAAAGGGCGGTAACTATCTGCTTTTCCATGTACAAACTCTTAGCAATTCTTCCGCAACCATTGTGAAAATTCCCAGTCTACCCAGATAAAGAACTTCCTATTTGGAAAAAAAAACACATTGCTAAATCATTTGATTTATCATATTTTAAAATTAAACCAATATTGAACAATGATACACTCACACACGTAAGAAAAATATACAGGAAGAACATTGTCTTTTAGCAACCTCAACGTTTGACTAATATATTCAACGCGCAACGCACGCAAATATACAAGACAGTTAGAAAATAGATATTTTGTAATATACATCGCAGACCACAGTCTGCCTCCCATGTACACTTTGCTCATCTCTATATTTGAATGCGTTACAAATGTCATAACGTTTTAAGTTATGTTTTTCTTTAATGTTACACTTCGAAGTTTTCATATTCCGATTAGAAACTTTCTTAGACAGAATATTGAAAACATTATTTTTGTTTACGTTCTACACGGTTAAGTGATTTTCATCATTTATTTGCTCATACTTATATGACATTTATTTAAGTAAACTACTTTTTTTTTTCATTTTTCTTTATTTTTAAAACGTTTTAGTCGAGTAAGGTACTATAGAAAAATCATTTCATCTTATTCACTCCAAGTGATAAAGGTACAGCACTTTTCTATCTTCGGAAATGGTCTTCGCTATAAAATCGCAACAAATCACAATAAAGTGTTCGAGAGGCATTAAGGAAAGTGTAAAACTAAATTTTTAAAATCAGATGTTACCATTAAATGACAGAAGGCATAATATCTGACATGGAAAGTCTCCTCATTTTGGAAGCATACATGGAAATGTGATCGATGTTCGTGACATAACGGAGTTATAACTTTCAATGGTTCCTCCTATATGTGGAATTTAATTGCTTAAAATGTTCTTAAATTGAAGGCTGCAGTTTGTAAGAATGTTCATACACTGTGTTTATAATCTACATATATTTCGACATAATATTACCTGCGATTGTTTTTATCAGAACTCATTTAGATGCATTTATTTAATTAATATTACTGATAATACATTCTGAATAAAGCCTAAGGAATGAAACGAATATATCTGATAAGAATCATGGAAAAAAATTCTTAGGAATAAAAGGAAGATTTGATATCGATTATTATCAAGGAAGAAATTGTATCTTATAATTTAAATGATTTTTACTTATCATAGATTAATGAAAAAATTGTGTTGTGCTGTCTTTGTGAAAAGAAATATGCAGGTGAAAGGATTCACATTAAAACAATTATTCTTCTGAAATAATAATTTTAGTTACTACTCGTATAATTATTACCATGTGATCTCGCACTGAATATATTCCCGAGTATATCGACATCTCTCTATCTAATGAATTACAGCTGCAGTGCATGAGGTGCAAAAAGCTGTTTGGCTGCAGGGTTGGGACGTAAAGAATGTGTAAGAGAGGGATGGTGGTATTTCTGTTTATTGTACAGCTGTATGATATCTTGAGGGAAAGCGGCCTATTAAGAAGATCTGCACGATGTATATTGTTACAACCTCAAATTATATATATGTATATATATGTGTGTGTGTGTGTGTGTGTAATAATGGTTTCTTATGTAGGCTCAAGGCCAACAATTTGAGGGGAGGGGAAAGTCGATTAAATCGACCCTAGTGCGTGACTGGTACTTTATTTTATTGGCCCTGTAAGGATGAAAGGCAAAGTTAACCGCGGCGGGATTTGAACTCAGATCATACGGGGCCGTAACTCTTTGCTGCTAAGCATGGCGCCCGAACGTCTACCGATTCTGCCAATCCACCGCCCTCCGTGTGTGTGTGTATAATAATAATAATTATAATAATAATGATTAGTAGGAACGAGGTATCAAAGTATCTTCATTGAATATATTCAGGAGTCATGTGCATTTCGCCATTGATCAGATCAATGTACGATTTTTATCGACCGGGCCCAACACTAGAATCAATAGCTCACCAGACTTCTGGTTTATTTAATCGGTTATCATAAATAGTCAAATTACTTTAAAGTAAACTTAAAACTATATGTATTACATCGATT
>OZ024747.1:39190294-39197794 GCA_964016885.1 Eledone cirrhosa | reverse complement strand
CATCACCGAGGGTTTAAAATGTATCTTACAGAACAACTTTTTTGATTTCGATGGCTGTACGTACAAGCAAATATCGGGGACTGTGATGGGTACAAAAGCCGCTCCAACTTATGCCAACTTAATCATGGCATACTTAGAAGTCCAGATATATGAACAGTCCAAATGAAAATACGGATTGAACTTCCACAAATATTCATCAGAGAATTGGAAACGCTACTTGGATGATTGTCTCATTCTTTGGTCCCACACACTCGACGAACTGAAGGATTTCAAAAACTTAATAAACGGCATTAATAACCACATCCAATTCACAATGGAATACAGCCAAGATTAACTCCCATTTCTGGACATCTTAATCTAAAAAAAGGACACACATATTGAAACTGACATACACTATAAACCAACAGATTCCAAACAATACCTGCTATTCCCCTCCAACCATCCAAAGCACACGAAGACGAACATTCCTTTTAACCTAGAAAGAAGAATTTGCACAATTGTCTCCAATTGTTAAACGTGAAATAAAAGACTTCAAGAATTAACGGAAATTCTTATCGAAATAGAGTACCCACCATTACTAATAAATAATGGAATTGAAAGGGCTAAAGCAATAGATATTGATGAATTACGAAAACAGAAACAAATTCAAGGGACGTCCAATATTCTATCATATATCTCAACACACAACCCAAGAAATGCGGAAACTTACAACACTATTCACAAGAACATCCCACTACTAAAACAAGAGCCAGGAATGAAAAAAGCCCTTGAAACACACAAAATAATCAAAAGCAAAAGACAACTGAAATCACTAAAAACATTACTCACCAATGCCAAATTACCTACCACAAACCCACAACCAGCTGTCAAAAAATATGGTCGCTCTAATTGTGGAACCTGCACTCACCTTATTGAAGGCAACACGTATACATTTAAATCAGGACAAAATTTTGCTGTAAAAAATCACTTCACTTGCTCATCAAAAAATCTTCTTTATGCCATTAAATATAACGGATGCAATGAAGATTATATAGAACAAACTAAACTCACACTCAGAAACAGAATGACAGTTCATCGCCAACAATTACGAGATCCAACCACGAGACAGATGCCACTAAGCGTACATCTAGACATATGCGCAAGTAATAAGACACCCACATTCCAAGTCTTCCCATTTTACCTTTGCGCTGACAATACACCAGAACAAATACGAATAAATAAAGAAAATATGTTTATTCAAAAATATTAATCAGAATTAAATATGGTTTAATATATATTATGTCTACACCATAACATGCTAACCATCCAAACAGACACATACACACACACATAGCACCTGCTACTTTAGAAAATAAAAACCCGAACTAAATAAACCTTAACATATGTTTGCGCTGACAATACAACAGAACAAATACGAATAAGTAAGGAAAATATGTTCATTCAAAAATATTCCTACTAACGGAATCATTTTCCTACACACACACACACACACACACACAATATATATATATTCTCTTCATCTTAACATGCTAACCATACTCCCACACACACATAACACCCATGCACACACATAACCTCCCCCCCCCCCCACACACACAACCCCCTCCCCCATTTCTACTAATAGAATCACTTTCTTACACACATATATACACACACACAGAATATATATATTCTCTCCATCTTAACATACTACCACACACATACACACACACACACAACACCCATATACACACACACACACAATTCCTTCCCCCATTTCTACTAAAATAATCATCTTCCTATACACACACACACACACACACACACACACACACACACACACACACACACACACACGCACACACAAGCACACAAATAAACATACATATCTTTACTTTCTTTATTTCATTTATCCCGTTTATCGTTTTCGGTACCCCGGTCGATTAACTCACTCGATATGCAAATTAGGCTACTCACCCATTAATATGCCTAAGGAAAGTATATACTTTCAGACGTTCAACCATATTACAGGAAGGTATACGTTGCTGACGATAGCTAATAAGCTTGAAAGTAGTACAGCGTTCCTTTGTCAGTGTTGAACAATTGAGCATCGATGGTTGCTAGAGACTGTACGGCTTAATTCGGGATGTTTGTTTACAAACACACCGAGCATTATAATAAATGTTCGGTGAATCCATACGTACATATATATATATATATATATATGTGTGCATGTATGTATATTTGTATATATATATGCATACTACTGTAGGTCTGTATACATATATGTATGTACGTATACATACTTATATTTAATATATATATATATATATATATATATATATATATATATATATATATATATATATATATATAATTATATATTCGTGTACATATATTTTTGCATACACAAAAACAAAATACAAACAAACGTATTCATTCTCGAGGCTCGATAAGGATAAATATATATCAAATATATAAGGACCCTAGAGCAAATATTGTTCTCATTGCTGACGAGGCAGAAGGGGATATACACGATTGGATGAACAAGAACGAGACTGTGTTAATAGTACGACCAACGGCCGCTATCACACCAATAGCAGCAAAAACACTAACAAAATATATAAGGAACGCAATTACATACTTTTGAAAAATCGTAATGGAAAATTATTTGCCTATTCACCCAAGGCGACTTCACTTTTTATTAGGACTTCTGCATCAATACGAACATACGATGAGACTGTTTCAGAAAGGAGGGATAAACATGCCAATCTATGTTTAGAATCCTGAGCAACGCCGGGTCATTCTGCTAGTATAGATATAGATGTGAAGAATATGGTACTGCTGTGTAAGCCGAAATCACACACAGCTTTTAATACTTAAATAGGAAATCCTGTAAGAATCTCTCTTTAACACCATTGCATTCATAAATCTGAATAAATATTTGATGACTACTACTTTAAAATCTATCTCTTCTTTCCATTATTCTTCCACATTTTCTATATAATCTATCCATTGTAGCAATACTTGATAAAAGTGATGCTTAATACCAATGGAAATCTCTTCATGATTCGTTAATTTATCCGAATAGGTAAAATTCATTATTCCTTTGAAATACTTATTATGAATTACGCTTCAAATTTGTGAATATGCATGTGAATCAAAACCACTCCATTGGCAGTAGAATTTGAAGAGCGTTTATTACACTAAGCGACTAAGAAATATATACTTTTAACACAAACGTAGCTTTCATCAGACAGTAATTTCATGTCATTCCACTGAAAATTTTACAGCCTACGTTAATCATTTCCATCGAGTGCATGGCGCAGTAGTGTTACATATGAAAATATTAGTATCTTAACTAAAATTACTCATCTTGTTACCTTTTTATAAATTGGTTTCCTTCGGATCAAATACGACATTTTGATATTTTAATAGCAGATGAATAGAAGGGTGAATTGACTATTTCTTTCCTGGGGATCATTATATTCAATGTAAATTGATGTGAGAAACATATTTGCAATGCACACAGAACTTCATCCCTAATGTTTGTGAAGTGTAAATATGGGACCTTGAAACATCATCCTTAAAGCAATGGCATGATAATTTCTCGTAAGTGCACCATACGCTTCTGTCTTACGTATGTACACTTTCGTAATATCCTTCACGAAAATATGATGATATACACGTCGAATATGTATACATCAGAAATGTGAGTAGCTCTAAAATCAATGTGACGTTTTAGTTTCAAAATATTTATTTCATTCTATTATATCAATGTGAGATAACAACACGTACAATATCATTATTCCGTAGTGTGAAGCGACTGAATCTAAAAAAAAACTTCCCCTGGAGAAGATCAGTTCATCGCAGGGTTAGACCCAAGCTATTGCTGCTATTTATTTTCATCTGAGTACACTGGATTAAGGTGAAATGAAGTATATTGCTCAAGAACACAACATAGACCCCAATCCAGAAAAACCAACCTTCGGGTGGTTTTCTGCCAGCATGTGTAGTGTGCATATTGATATTATATATGCATGTAGATATGATACATCAAATAAAATCGTAATTAACATTATGCTCAGAAATTGAACGAAGTCTATGTTACACTCTCTTCTGTAATCAGTAAAGTAATCCATGATACATTTACAAAAGATGATATTATATATAAACTGCATTAGGAGAAAATTAGCGACGGAAATATAGGCGATGTTTTTATAAGTGTTATAATATAACCGGAAGTGTTGACATTTGAAAATTTTAAAGAAGTGAATCTTTAAATAAGCAGTAAAGTATATTTAATGAAGAGTTACGAAATTTAGTACATTAATTATGTAATATTCATTCATTATTTATACAAAGTAATCCAAATTATTTTACAAATGGGGTAAACAACATATATTCTGGACGTAGTCCCGCACTCTTTTCATGAAACCAAAGTTGTAAATGATGATGCAGGTTGAAAGAGCCTAGTGATGAAATAAGAAATTTGGGAGGTAGAATTGCCAAGCAGTTTTTATGGAAAGAAATTCAAATCTTTCTTCAATGGTTTACCTATCCTGAAAAATTGATCTAGATGAATTAGCATGCACACAAATCATTGAAGAGGGAAATGATTCATTGAACTGGGGTTATTGTGAAGTTTAATGTCATTTACAGCAGAAAGGGCCTTCGTTTATTCAATCCATACTATCCATCATATTCCTACTTTTGTCTTACCAGCTCTTTTATCATCCTTTATAACACCAAATGACGCATTCATGTTTGATATTGTTTTACCATTACTCTCGACGTAAAACACTCTATAATTATTTCTTTAGCAACGTGTTTCGTCAAATGTTCGCATGAAACATCAACCACATCAGCTCACCTGATATTGTCCATTGACTAAGTAATAAACACAATCAAAATGAAACCTGAGGGTGTTATTCGAATAATTTACACAGCAATAATGCACAACTCAATTAAAAGAACTTTATATATTATATACCAATACTAGAAACAATTCCAATAACTAACAGTCATTAACGTCCAACATACCTTTTGATGTTAACATCAACAACGTGCTTTGATAAATAATTCTGATATGTAAAACAAATGCCACACATGACTTTCTTCAACAACTCGTTTTGTAATTATAGATGAAATAATCTATTGTGACATGCAATGGATGACCATAGAAATATTTGACTTTATAATTGTGAATAAAACACAAAGTTCTATCGCAAATATATAATATCTAACAAATCAAGCAATCTTATTAAGATTGATTATGAATATATTCAGATCTTATACGAGGTATAGTTTAATTTGAAAATCTGATGATTGGGGTACATATTATGTAAGTTGGAACCTGCTTTACAAAAATGGGGAAAATAAATTATATCATTTCTATCTACTTACAGCAACTGGAGAAACTCCGGTACATTTCAGCAAAACCAGATTGTTGCAGAGTGGGTGCAAGCCTGCCTTATAAGTTGTGTTTATGTTATCTATCTGTCAGTCTATTACTCCCTCTCTGCCTTTCTGCCCCCCCCCCCCTCCCCTCACTCTCTCTGTATATATATATATAAATATATATATATATATTAGGTATAGGACTATCCTATATGCAGTAATGGTTAATTACTACACTGGATAGGGTTGACGTACGGTGAGAGGTTACTCAACGAGTAATGGAAGAATTGTTGAAGAAACTTAGTTCCTGATGCTTCTGTATTCCGGAGTGTAGATAAAGAATGAATAATAACAGGTAGACATCATAAAGAGGTAATTTATTCCGTGTTCTTACAAATGTTTCCACGGTGGTTGTACAGCCTAGTTATGCTATGTGCAAATTTACAACTATTTGCAAAACTCAATAATCAAATGCTGTGAGCACTGTATCATCAGAGCAGAATGGTTAAAATGTACAATGTAAATACCCTTAAGTGAGGTTATTGGAGAAGATAGAGTAGAAAAGGAAGAGAGAAAAGAAGGGGAGATGAAGAGAGAGAGAAAGATATGCAGGTGTTGGAGAAATAGGAGAGAGTGGTTTGTAGATATATTAATCAAAATGTTATGGTAGGGGTTTTATTATACTGGTTACTCTTAAAGCGACCACCTTAAGCGATGCGTTGATAGTCAAGGTTGGAATAATTTATTGCCCCAGAGGGCAGGTTCATAGATGTGGAGAGGGAGGGAGGTAGGCCAAGGGCGAGAGAGAGAGAGAGTGGAATGGATATAGAGGGAGAGATAGAGAGGGGACAGACGAAAGCTATGGGGTGGGTGAACTTTGGGTTCGTAGTAGTAATCTGCGAATTGCACTAAGTTACAATTTATAGTGATAAGCAGGGTATTGTCTTGTAGTGTGGGGGAAGAGAGGGTGGTTAGCTAGAAATCAATGTTATAATTACGGGTTCGAATGTTAAGTTATTTTATAGTGAGAGAATTTAGCTTTTAGTTTGTGGTTGCAGTATAATAAAAGTGCGATTCTATCGTTAAGTAGTTTATTTTTGGATTTTAAGATGTAAAAGAGTTCACGGTTACATAATCTACAGTACTTCAATCCACTCCGATATGCACTTGCGCTGGAAAGTATATCCCATTTTAAGGTGAACTGTTGGTTGCGTTCACGGAGTTGCCAGGTCTTCTTGGCCAGCGTTGTCACAAAACGGTGATCAGGATGTTTAATTGAGAGTCGATGACGGTACCAGCGAGATTTAAACGAGATGGTGGTAGACCCGATGTAATACCATTTCTGGTCGTTCGATTCAACCGTGCATTGGTAAACAATGTTGGACTTTAGGCATTTATTCTTTAATGGATCTCTTTCAGGTAGATGGCAGTTGCAGTTTTTGTTGTGGGTCGCGGGTATACCATGGATAGGTTGTGATAGCAGTACAGGTGGGTTGTGTAATACCCGTCTCCCATTTATTGGTTGGGAGGCAGATATTGCGTTCTGCCCATCTGTTATCAAAAAAATGTGTTTTGTAGTATTGTTTAATTGCTTTAAGTTAAGTTTTTTTATGTATCCTTCAAGGTTTGGTGCCGTGGAGTATGATAGTCTAATAGTTTTAGAGTTCAGAATTTTACTGTATTTATGGGAACTAGAGAAATGCTTGTTGATTAACTTAAAGAATGAAAGAGATAGTTTTGTACTAATCGAGGCATTAAAAATAGGATTATACCAGATATACTTTATTTGATGAAGATTTTCTATTATTAGTATGTCTGGTGGTACTGCGTGTGTGTGCTTGTATTTTAGTCCCCCGGTTACGTATTCCTTGATTTCATGTAAAGCTATGTGTGTTATGGAGATTCTTATCAATGTATTCTATTGTATCCCGGTGGTCGGCATTCCTTAGTGTATTATTGTAGTATTCAGCGTGTTCATTAAAAATCTCAGAGTCAGACGATAGGCGAGAGATTCTAAGAGAAATACTATGATCATGGAAAGTGGGTGGTTTGAGTTAAAATTGATATAGGTAAGGTTCTCATTTATCTCATGGAAGGGTCGTATCAGTCCGGTATTTAAAT